>JAHRHZ010000028.1:22479086-22510497 GCA_024137785.1 Ginglymostoma cirratum | reverse complement strand
ATAAATAGGGAGAGAGGGGGAGGCGGATAGAGGATGGATAGAGGAGATGAGAGAGTTGCAGTGGGAGAGAGATTTCCTGAGGTTTGTCCGGAGGGAGGAGGGTAACTTTTATCCATCCTCTATCCACCTCCCCCTCTCTCCCTATTTATTTCAGAACCCTCTTCCCCTCCCCCATTTCTGATGAAGGGTTTAGGCCCGAAACGTCAAGTTTTCCTGCTCCTATGATGCTGCTTGACCTGCTGTGTTCATCCAGCCCCATGCTTGTTATCTCTGAGCTTTTTCAGCAACTTTGTTTTTGTTCCTGATTTACAGCATCCACAGTTCTTTTAGTTCTTTTTTAAGAAACAATTATGTTTTGTAATGAATGAACCAACATGGGCCAACACCATGTAATTGGAAAAAGGCAGCAGTGGGTGAGGAGAAAAGGCACCAGTGAGCAGGGGGAGGGGGTGAAGGAGGAGATCCTCCCATCAGCAGTTAGTTGGGTAAGAGTAGGGTGCACACTGGAAGTCATCCCAACAGCATTCTGAATGCGGGGTGGCACATGAAGGTTCTCCAAGCAGGCAGAGGTGAGTGGGTAGGTGGTGAGGCCTGGGGTAAGAAGATCTGCCTAGCAGCAAGTGTAACACTGAGTAGCAGGAAAAGAAGTTGTCCCAGCAGCAGGTGGCCACGAGTACCTAGAGTCAGAGAGTTATACAGCATGGAAACAGACCCTTTGGTTCAACTCATCCATGCTGACCAATTTTCCCAAACTAAACTAGTTCCAATTGCCTGTATTTGGCTTATATCCCCCTAAGTGTTTCCTGTTTATATACCTATGCAAATGTCTTTTAAATGTTGTAATTGTACCTGAATCAACCATTTCCTCTGGCCATTCATTCCACATATGAACCACCCTCTGTGCGAAAAAGTTGTTCAGCAGGTCTCTTTTTACATCCTTCTCCTTTCACCTTAAAAATATGCTCCCCAGTTTTGAACTCCATCACCCTCAGGAAAAGAACTTTGCTACTCACCTTATCTATGCCCCTCATGATTTTATAAACGTCTACAAAGTCACCTCTCAACCTCCTATACTCCAGTGGAAAAGTCCTATCCTATCCTTATAGCTCAAATCCTACAGTTCCAGCAACATCATGGAAAATCTTTTCTGAACCCTGTCTAATTTAATAATATCCTTCGTATAGTAACGTGACCAGAAATTGTACACAGTACTCCAAAACTGGCCTCATCAATGTCCTGTACAATCTAAACATGACTTCGCAACTCCTATGTTTAATGGTCTGAGCAATGAAGGCATGCATGGTAAAGCCTTCTTAAGCATCCTGTCTATGAGTGTTGCAACTTTCAAAGAATTATGTACCTGAACCCCTTGGTTCAGAACCTAAGAACATAAAAAATAGAAAGACGCCATATTGTCTCTCAATCTGCCCTACTATTCAAGAAGGACATACTGATCTATCCCAGACCTCAACTCCTCTTTCATAGTTGTCAATTGCCTGATATTTCAAAAATCTATCTATATCCCCTTTAAACATGGAAATTCTTTGTATTTCAAAGTAATTACAAGTTTTGAATACAAATGTCCCCTTATTCTGTAACTATGTCCTCTATTTCAAGATTCCCTAACTGGTGAATCCATAGAATCCCTACAGTGTGGAAACAGCTCATTTTGCACAATGAGTCCACACCTACACTCTGAAGAGAATCCCACCCAGACCCATCTCCCTACCCTATCGCTGTGACCCTGCATTTCCCATGGCTATTCCACCTTGCCTGCACATCCCTGAACACTATGGGTATTGTAGCACAGCCAATCCACCTAACTTGTACATCTTTGGACTTTGGGAGAGAACTGGAGCACCCAGAGGAAACCCACGCAAACAAAAGGAGAATGTGCAAACTCCACACAGACAGTTGTTCAAGGGTGGAATTGAACCCGGGTCTCTGGCACTGTGAGGCAGCACTGAGTGACCATGCCACCCTTAATGGAATCATCTTCCTAAAATCTGTCCTTTGAAACACTCTCAGAATCTTGTGTGTTTCAATAAGATCACCACTCATTCTTCTAAACTCTAATGAATAAAGGCCTAACCTGTTTAGCTGTTCTTGATAAGTCAAACTCTTCATCCTGGGAGGCAACGTAGTGAACCACTTTTGAATATCTTCCAACGCTTGTTCATTTTTAAATATGGGGACCTAACCTGTACACAGTAATCTATGCATGCCCTCACCAAGACACTGAGCATTATGAAATATCAGCCACTGCACATGCACTGACTTTCTTTTTGGTCCATTTACCCAACCCACTCGAGACAACATTTTCTTCACAACCTTTGATCGCCCTTATTTAAGCTAAGGACACTTGTTTGACCCCAAGCTAGACTCATAGAATCCCTGCAGTGTGAAAAAAGGCCCTTTGTCCCAACAAGTCTACACCTAGCCGCAGAACATCCCACCTAATCTTCACATCCCTGAACACTATGTGCAATTTAGCATGGCCAAATCACCTAACCCGCAAATCTTTGGACTGTGGGAGGAAACCGGTGCACCTGGAGGAAACCCATGCAGACACGGGGAGAATGTGCAAACTCCACACAGACAGTCACCCTAGGGTGGAATCGAACCTAGGTTGCTGGTGCTGTGAGACAGTGAGCCACTGTGCCGCCTGACTCTCTCAAACTAAATTTGTAATTTTACCACGTTTTGATTGTGATTCCCTGGAGGATCCTTAACTATGAGATCTCTGATTAATCCTATCTCATTACACATTACTATATCTAAAATAGCCTGTTCCTGGCTGTTTTGTATGATGTACTGCTCTAAAATGCGATCATGATGCACTCCAGAAATTTGTCTTCCATGACACTCTTGCCATTCTAATTTGTCCAGTCAATATTCAGAATAAAATCATCCATGACAACTGTAGTGCCCTCCTTACATGTCCCGATTATGTGCTGACTTATTCTTTGTCCGACAATAAAGCGGGGCTAACTGAAGACTCCCACCTCTGATTTCTTTTCCTTGCTTTTCCTTATTTTCATGCAAACTGATTCCATATCATGATCTTTTGCACCTATATTTCTACTCACCACTGCATGGATACCTTCCATTATTAACAAAGCCACCCACACCTTTGCCTATTTTTCTGAAACATTGAATACCCTTGACTAGTGAGTTCACAGTCTTGGTCACTCTGCAACCCCACCACGTAATAGGTATCAAGTCTCAATATATTTCTATTTGTGCCTAGTACAGGAGGAAAGAGGGTCCTCCTAGCAGTAATGAATTGTTTAGGGCAAGGAGATCCTCCTAGCAGCAGGGAGTACCAGAAAGTGTGCCGGAAAAGAAGGCCATTCAGCAGCAGGGACAGCAGTGTGTAGACAGAAAGAAGTCCTCTCATTGCATTAGAGATTATAGGTACTGCAGATGCTGGAGAATCCAAGATAACAAGGTGTGGAGCTGGATGAACACAGCAGGCCAAGCAGCATCATAGGAGCAGGAAAGCTTGACGTTTCGGGCCCAAACCCTTCATCAGAAATGGGGGAGGGGAAGAGGGTTCTGAAACAAACAGGGAGAGAGGGGGAGGTGGATAGAAGATGGATAGAGGAGAGGATAGGTGGAGAAGGAGGCAGACAAGTCGAAGAGGCGGGGATGGAGCCAGTAAAGGTGAGTGTAGGTAGGGGGGTGAGGAGGAGATAGGTCAGTCCAGGGAGGACGGACAGGTCAATGGAGCGGGATGAGGTTAGTAGATAGGAGATGGGGGTGGGGCTTGAGGTGGGAGGAGGGGATAGGTGAGAGGAAGGACAGGTTAGGGAGGCGGGGACGAGCTGGGCTGGTTTTGGGATGCGGTTGGGGGAGGGGAGATTTTGAAGCTTGTGAAATCCATATTGATACCATTGGGCTGCAGGGTTCCCAGGCTGAATATGATTTGCTGTTCCTGCAGCCTTTGGGTGGCATCATTGTGGCATTGTAGGAGGCCCAGGATGGACATGTTGTCGGAGGAATGGGAGGGGGAATTGAAATGGTTCACGACTGGGAGGTGCAGTTGTTTGTTGCGAACTGAACGCAGGTGTTCTGCAAAGCAGTCCCCAAACCTCCGCTTGGTTTCCCCAATGTAGAGGAAGCCACAACGGGTACAGCGGATGCAGTATACCACATTGGCAGATGTGCAGGTGAACATCTCCCTGATGTGGAAAGTCTTCTTGGGGCCTGGGATTGGGGTGAGGGAGGAGGTGTGAGGCAGGTGTAGCACTTCCTGCGGTTGCAGGGAAAAGTGCCGGGTGTGGTGGGGCTGGAGGGGAGTGTGGAGCGGACAAGGGAGTCACGGAGGGAGCGGTCCCTCCGGAAAGCAGATAAGGATGGGGAGGGAAAAATGTCTTTGGTGGTGGGGTCTGATTGCAGATGGCGGAAGTGTCGGAGGATGATGCGTTGGATCTGGAGGTTGGTGGGGTGGTACATGAGGACGAGGGGGATTCTTTTTTGGTTATTATTGCGGGGACAGGGTGTGAGGGATGAGTTGCGGGAAATGCGTCCCCGCAATAATAACCAAAAAAGAATCCCCCTTGTCCTCACGTACCACCCCACCAACCTCCGGATCCAACCGGAGTATTTTGTTGTAATGGGTGGGTGGGCAGTCGAAAATCCTTCTGGGGCAGCAGTGAGCGTGGTGAAAAGGAAGTCCTCCCGGCGCTAGGGGCAGCAGTGAGCGTGGTGACAAGGAGGTCCTCCCAGCACTAGGGGCAACAGTGAGCGTGGGTAAAAGAGGTCCTCCCAGCACTAGGGGCAGCAGAGAGTGGGGCGGGCAGTGACTGGAGCTCCCTGTCGCTGGTGGGGGCGCGGCGTGGTTCTGAGCTTTGAGCGCCAGTTGGTGCGGAGCGGCTGAGAGGGACGAACCGGGTGGTTGTTGCCCCCACCCCCTCAGTTTGCCTCAGCCCAGGGTGGGTATGTGACGCTGGGGAGCGCACATTGAAGAGATCGAGCCAGGCCGGGTGAGCAGCTAACGGGTAAACGGCCGCCTGGAGGTAGCGGGATCCGGCGGCACGCTCGGCCCAGACAGTGAGAGGAGAGGCCGGCTGGCGTGGGCCTGGACACGGAGCCCGGACGCACCGCATCCTTCCCCCCTCCGCTTTTCAGTAGAGGCAGATGACCAGCTCCGGGAACCTCTGTAAGCAATGGTCGGCGGTTGGAGGCAGCTGAACGCTCTCTGAATGATAGCCATGTTAACGAGGAAAACAGCGGCCCCCGGACACTTAGCCACGGGTAAAAGAAGCTCCTGAGTCTCACTCCCTGTCTGTCAATTCATCAAGTACCTCCCCCCTTCCCCTCCATTTCTGTCGGGGGTTCCTATCAGCTGTCACTACACTCAGTTGTTCTTTATAAATTTAATCTGTGTCTTAACATCGTATTATATGCTGTTGTATTTCTATTATGTAAAGTCATGGTGGAATACTTTGATCATTTTGAGTTTGTGCTGAAGGACTTAAATCTTAGGCTTGGGTTTCTGTTAGTTTCTACCCAAGAGTTTAAACAATGCAGATCCTTCAATATTTTTTAAACACCATAATTTGTATTGTGCAGTTTATGGTTTTATTCCATTCAATTTAGATCACGCTCCTGCAGGCATGTTTAATCTGCCCCCTACCCACTCCATGCTTGCCCTTTTTCATAAAAAAAAGTGATAAACTTACCTCACATTTCCAGTTGAGGAGTCGCTCTGGGATGAAAGCTCCCCACGTTGTTCTTGAATCATTTAATTTGTTCATTTAATGCAACCTCTTGACAGGACAACGACAAACAAAACAGGAATATCTGGAAAAACTCAGCAGGTCTGGCTGCATCTGTGGGAGAAAGAATTGATGTTTCGTATCCAGACCTGCTGGGTTTTTCCAGCAATTTCTGTTTTTGTTTTTGATTTTCAGCATCCTCTGTTTTTTTTGGTCAGGATGATGAGTCGCACAAGTCACAACAATGGGACATGTTCAAATGTTTTAATTACAACATGAGCTTTTGCGTGCGCAAGAGTACGTGGCAGACACCACCCCCTGTGAAATATGTTCTATTTTGTTATCTAATTTTCTGCCCTTTAGAATGTATTGTCATGTCCTGATGACTTCAGTTAACTTGTCAATGTTGTGTCATGTATTGTTTGAGCGTTGGGCTCAAGAATGTCTACTTTTAACTTTCTCTTTTGAGCAAAGATTAATTCCGAGTTTTGGCTGTTAAACTAACTAACGTGTTCCATGTTCACACATTCTTGTGAATGGAATATCCTACTTGATCTTTTTGTTTGAAAATAGAGTTAGAATCCAACGACTGATGACTCTAAATAATTATGACACAACAATGGTGGTTGTTTCTATGGATCCCAGTTGACACAGATGTTACACATGCTGTCGGTGGCAGATCTTAAAAGTTTTCAGGTGTATTTATACCCTATAATAACTATGTATATGGAGTGAAAACTTTAATATTTCACCTCCTTTATGAAGTCTTTGAGTTTGTGAAATATAATTTGCGTAACTTATTTGAACATAGGTAATGTAACTTATTGCTCACCTATATAGATTAATTGTTAATATAACAGTGACGTAAATCTAATGGGTTATTGTATAGTCTCATATCTTTCAAAAATAACCTATGATCAGCTCCATCGATAACTCACTTATCACAAAATGTCATAGTCTGTGAATTGCACCTTTATAAATCGTAACCACATTGCCACATAATGCCATCTTGCAATCGTTACTCGACTTTACCTGAGGTTTGCAAACATGTCAAGCCGTGGCACTAATGTTAACCTGCAGCCGGAAACTGAACCTTGTGGTTCAGGTAATCTTTAAATCCAGTGTCTCTTGCACTCCTGATTTTGTTTGATTGCTATCAGTAACGTTGTAACGTATTCCCAGTTCTGTTAATCTGGTTAATGAATGAGTGGAACAATGAAATCCAGTCTGTGCTTCACCAAATTGGAAGAGAGAGCTTCTTTCTGAAACTCTGTTTTGTTCAGTACTCTGATCCGTCTATCTGTTAACATCTCGTCTTAGTTCAATGAAATCTATACTGGAATTGTGGAAATCTCCCAACACCTTACGACCCCAAGAATTGTTATAGCTGTACTGCTGCTGTTTCTACATTGGGTTGGCTGTCCTAATATCATTCCATGCTTTATCCCATAGCATTAATATTTTGTCCATTGAAATGTTTAAGTGCCCCTTAGATGTCATGATTGATACTGTTTCAAAAGATAATTGCAATTCCAGTAACACTGTGTTTGCTAACCTCCTCTTCTGCACCGGTGGAACTGAGAACAAGTGGCTACATGCATTCAGATTCTCACAAGTGGAAAAGACTTAAAAACCTCAAAGGAATGACCTTTCCTTTAAAATGCACAACCATTTTGTACTGTATTATACTGCTTTCAAAGGAGGGAGAGTCACGTAGCCACCGATACGGAGAACCTTCAGTGACAAGAATGGTTTGCTATTGAAGACTTGGATGACCTTTTTAGATTATTTACTGTTTGGGATGCCTTCCAGGATCAGGCTACATTAAAATTTAAACTACATTATATACCATGTGAGAGAGGCTGGTTTTAGTAAAAGACTGTCCTCCTTTTTGCTGGTTTTGCATGTTTTACCAATGCACCTTTCAAAGCCTGAAGGGGATTAAGACTTCCCAGACCATGTTTTCTAAAATGTTGTGCATGCTTTTATTTGGCAGGAGAGAAGAGAAAGAAAAATCATTGCAACTTTTAGTGAGGCCTTCAGTGGGGAAGGCAAGTGGCAACCTGGTGTGAACATAGTCTAGTTGTTTGCTGTAAATTTGTCTCTCTCACATTAGTTTTTATTTGCCGAGTCCATTACTCCAGTAATGGTGTGGTTTTGATTTTTCTGTTTACAGCCCAATTTGGGGATGTCTTATATGACTCATACATGCGTGTAGATCAAGCTGAGAGCCAAGCCTTGTGTGTGGAGAAGGAAAGCCCCGTGGGATTGCCATCTCTTAATAGCTTAACGGTAAGCATATTCACAGTGTGTGCCATGCCACAAAATGATGCAATTTTATTATTCTGTTAAAATTACTTGCAGGACAGGTTGGTAAATTTTCATCAACCTGACTGAGGAGTTCAGGAGATAATAGGTACTGCAGATGCTGGAGAATCCAAGATAACAAGGTGTGGAGCTGGATGAACACAGCAGGCCAAGCAGCATCATAGGAGCAGAAAAGCTTGACGCTTTGGGTGAAGGGTCTAGGCCCGAAACGTCAAGCTTTCCTGATCCTGTCATGCTGCTTGGCCTGCTGTGTTCATCCAGCTCCACACCTTGTTATCTGAGGAGTTCAGGAGATAGATTCAAATGCAGAGGATCGTTTCGCAATACTGTAACAAGTTTGCTAAGAACTACGCAAGTATGATACTTTTATATTTCACCACAACCATCCCCCAATTGCCTCTTTAACTTATTTAGTCCAACATTAGCCCGTGAGGCTGCAGGTGATAGCATTTACGCTGCTGTAGACTTAGATTGTAATTGTTCTGGGGGTATCCAGTAAGTTAACTCTAACTGAGTGAACATACTAACATGAAAAGTAGAGCAGGGTCGGCCGTTTGGTCCCTCAATCCTGCTCGGCCATTCATGGTTGGTTTGTTTGTGTTTGGAATTCCATATTGCCCCACCTATCCCTGATCTTTTGAGTCCCTTGCATGACAAGAATTTATCTACCTCTACATTAAAAACATTTAAATGGCCACACTGACACCATTTTCTGAAGCAAACTGCTAAAATCTCTCAATCCTCTGTAAGGGCGCCCTTAATTTAAAAATGTTTCCTTGTTCTGGACACAACCGAGAGGATACTTTCTAAGACTCCCTTGTCAAGACCAAAAACCAAGTTGCTGGAAAAGCTCAGCAGGTCTGGCAGCATCTGTGAAGGGAAAAACAGAGTTAACGTTTCAGGTCCAGTGACCCTTCCTCAGAACTGTGTCAAGACCGTTTAGGATCTGACGCACTTGAATCAAGTCACACCTTCTAAAACCCTAGTGGAAACAAATCCTGTTTACTCAATCTAGGTATCATTCTAAGATAGCTTCTCTGACTCTCTTCCAATGATTTTTTAAATAAAGAGACTAAAATTATGTGTCTAATTTGAGATGTGGTCTCAATAATGACGTGTATCATTGAAGCATAACTCCTTATTTCTAAGTTCTATTCCTCTCATCATAAAGGATTAAGCCCTGTTAGCCTTCTCAATCATGTGCTGTAACTGTATTCTAAATTTTTGTGACTCGTGCCGTAGAACACCCAGATCCATTTGCACCGTTGAATACCACAGTGCTTCTCTGTTGAAGTAATACTGTTTTTTCCAACTGCAAAAGTGAACTTCACATATTTTCATGTTAAACTACATCTGCAGATTTTTGCCCAATCAATCTACCTACCTATATCAGTCTGCAAACTTGTATCATCTTCACAGCATAGTTTCCAAACTCTCTTGTCTGCAACTTTATCTGTCATGCCTAATTTCCCCTATTTAAGTAATTAATGTAAATTATTAAAAAAGGATGTGGCTCCTGTGCAGACCCCTGCAGATCTCCACTCATCACACCCTGCAAATCAGACAGAGACCCATTTATCAGTGCTTTGTTTTCTGCCAGCCAATCTTATATTGGTGCTAATATTATTGCCTCCTACATGATAACCTTTTATTTTCTGCAATAACCTTTAATGTGGCATCTAATCAAATGCATTCTGGAAATCCAAGTACAGTACATTGACAAGGTTCCCTTTATCCACAGCATGTATTCCTCCTTCAGAGTATTCCTCCTTAAGTAAATGGGCTAAACATAATTATTTGAGTTTTCCTAATTACATAGCTTAATGATAAAGTCTAATACTGTCGGCTTGACTAAAATCAAGCTAACTAGTCTAGTTTTCTGCCTCACCTCTTGAATAGAGGGTTTATATTTGCTACTTTCCAGTCAGATGCAACCTTTCTTGAATGTAGGAAATTTTTGAAAATTTGTCCCAATTCATCTCTTATTTCATTAGCCACCTTTTGTCAGACCCAAGGAACAAGTCCATCTAGACCTGGAGACTTTTCAGCCCGTAGTTCCATCAGTTGGCTCAGGATCACTTCCCTAGTGATTGAATTTCACTAAATTCCTCTGTATGTTCCATCATCTGAAGTATAGCAATTATTGGATTGTCTTTTTCTGTTGTCCATAATAAAGACAGGTGTGATATTTAACCATTTCATCTGCCATTTCCTTATCTATTATTAACTGCCCCTTCTCACTCTTTAGAGGACCAACTTCCTTCACATAATCTTTTGCTTTTTAAGTACCTATGAAAACACTTGCTATCTGGTTTCACTTCTCTAGCTAGCCTCCTCACATTCTCTAATTTCTTCCTTCTGGTGTGACCTTTCAGTCATCCTGTGCAGTTATGAATGTTCTGACCAATCATCTGACCTGCCATACAACTTTGCAGTTGTATACTTTTCCTCAAGTTTACTTTTCCTAGTATTTTTAGTTAACCAAAAGTGTTGGATCCTCCTTTCCTCTTACAGTAGGACTATACTTATTCTGAGTATTCTGAAATATCCCCTCAGATGTCTGCCACTGCTTCTCCATTGATCCATTCCCTAGTCTCAGATGTCTGTTCACTTCAGTAAGATCAGCTTTCATGCCCATAGTTGCCTTTATTTATGTATAAAATATTAATTGTGGACCCAATCATCTCGCTTTCAAACTGGATGTAATTTTTTTTCTAGTTCATGCACGGGATGAGGGCGTCGCTGGCTAAGCAGCATTTATTGCCCATCCACAATTGCCCAGAAGGCAGTTCAGAGTCAACCACATTGCTGTGGGTCTGGAGACACATGTAGGCCAGACCAGGTGAGGATGGCAATTTCTTTCCCTAAAGGACATTAGTGAACCAGATGGGTTTTTCCTGACAATCAGCAATGAATTATGGTCATCATTAGACTCTTAATTCCAGATATTCATTGCATTCAGATTCCACCATCTGCCTTGGCGGGATTCGAACCTGGGTCCCCAGAATGTTATCTAGGTCTCCGGATTAACAGTCCGGTGATAATACCACTAGGCCATTGCCTCCCCTTGAAAATTTAATCATAGTGTGGTCACTGCTACTTAGGCGTGCCTTTACTCTCCTGTATCATATTACACAGTACCAAGTCTAATAAAACCTGTGCTGTCTGCTTAAGCAACTATTTCAAAAGCATTCTATGAACTCTTTATCCAGGCAACTACTGCCAATTTAATTTTCCAATTTCCTATGTGGGTTAAAGTCTCCTACAATCACATTGCTTTATCAGAAGTATTCAGTATTTCTTCCAGATTCTGTGTCATTGTTCTGCTTGCTGTTATGGGGCTTGAAGACCATTCCCATTACCGATTTCTTCCCTCTTCCGTTCCTGCGGTATCTGTTATAAGCATTTCTCTTTCTCTTTAGATCCCAGGACCTAAGCACTATTCAGGCAAAGGCTGAGTTGACCTTGGCTGACATTATTACCCATACAGTCTGTCCCTCCTCCACATCCTAACTTAATGCAGAGGTTCTGGGATCAATTTTACTGCTTATATTGCAAACCTATGGTGTGCTTCTTTGCAAACAGGTATTGGAGTGTATCCAGTCACGTTTCACAATATTCACTAGCCTGTTAATAGGTCTCTCCTTGTGCTTTTTCTTTTCCCAAACAACAAAAGGCTCCTGGCAGCATATGTTGTCTTCTTTTAAAACTGCACTTGTTCATAACAAGTAGACAATCATAAAATGCAGTCCTTGGTAGTGACATCAAAGAAATTCATCTCAGCAAAACCAGTCTCTGTTGTCTTGCACACCCTTTAGAGTAATACCCTTTACTTTATACTGTCTCCCCACCTTTTGTATACTTCAAAATGAACCTCATCTGCCACCAGTCTGTCCACTCCTCCAACATATTAATGTCTTTTGAAGTTCTATATTTTGATACCTCTCTGGTCTATAGAATAAAGACTTTTCAATGCCAGTTCTGAAGGAACTTTACAAATGGTCTGCATGGTCTGCATAGAAAATGCATAGATTGTGTCAAGTGCCTGTGAATATATGGAGATTTACTGATGTTTAGTTATGTATACTTATTACTTTGTCTGTTTTACCTCCAATAATACCTTGCATTTGCATTGACAAGCAGAAAACAACATCAGATGGTCCTAAGTAACTAGAGAAAGAAGTAAAGATCCTGTTTCATTTTATCATAACTTCTGACCCCTTTTGAAATGTATTTTCTACCCAATGCTTTTGGTACCTATGCCATCCCACTGCTTGTGGGAAAGACATTTTTAAAAATCTACCATATATCTTATTCATCGATTTAATAAGACCATAAGATATGAGATGTAGGCCATTCAGCCCATCGAGTCTTCTGCCATTCAGTGTGATCATGCCTGATCTGATAATCCTCAATTCCACTTTCCTGCCTTTTTCACGTAACCTTTCATTCTGTCTGTGGTGAATGTCATCAAATAACATACTGCTGTTTGCTTAAAGGGAGCATCTGAACTATTGCATTAGTCTCAGTATTACCTTGTTAAGCTTTGGTTGTGTTCCATTTTCACTGACAATAGTAACCTTACTCAGTTACTTCACTATTTTAGAAGCCAAAGGTCTGCAAATACCCTGGGTCTAAATTGATACATACCTGTTCTTATTATTTGTAACTCTTAGTTGACTAAAGCATTTTTATTTTATCTTGAAAGAATTGCCCATGTATACCTGTAGTTATGTTTGGAGTGGTGGCAGAAGGGAATCTGTCCTTGAGTATTAGTACTGACTTAAATATGAAACAAAAGTGTGAGTACTGAGTGGAACATTTTCCTATTGTCGTTGTGGTTCCGTGAAAGTGGAATATTTGAACATTTATTGTCTCATTTATTGATAAAGTCTAAGTAATAAGGCTGTGAGGCTGACTGTCCTTCAGCTTTAAATGCCGGTCATCTCCAAAGGTGATTTGAGTTAAAATGCTAACCCTGAATGTTACAAAGCCACAGGTTACAGCAGTATTGAGAATGTAGGTCCTAAGAGTTCACCTGCATGTTAATCAGAAAAGTGGAGATTAAGGGGACTGAAGCAAATACAGCAAGGGGTGGATATTATGCCAGCTTGGACTGAAAATGTATGTTGTCACAAAACGCAGACACACTAAAAAATAATTAATTGTTTGAAAACTTTGTAAATATCGGTTCTTATTTTATTTGTATTCAGTATATGATGGAACCGCGAGCACGTGAATGCAGTGTCCAACACTCTGGCCACAAACAGCATGTGGTTAATTGGGAATTGAAATGTGGCTAATTGAATTCCTGATTGCCAATATCTGTTGTTCTTTCTTTTAATTTAGTAATGTACATGTGTTCTCAACAAAAGTTTACTTATATGGCACTTGTATATTTACTTAACTTTGGCTCATCATCTCATACAAACATGGTTGAGTATTAATGAATTTTTACTAATTGTGAGCACGTGACTTTGCTGCAGAATGGTGATGAACATTTCAGTAAATATGTTTGCATTGTATTTTTATGTCTTATATATATATATAAAACGCAAGATGTTTTCCATTTTAAAAAGTACATTTAGCCACAAAGGGTGGTGTGAGCTCCCAGAGGAAATGTTGGAGGCTGGTATAGTTACAATGTTTAAAAGGCATTTGGGTGGGTACAAGAATAGGAAAGGTTTAGAGGGATATGGGCCAAGTGCTGGCAAATGGGACTAGATTAATTTAGGATATCTGGTTGGCATGACAAGCTGAACTAAAGGGTCTGCTTCCATGCTGTATATTTCTAGGATGCTAATTTAGAATGTCACCGCAGCTACAGCTGTACTCAACGATTTTTATTGAGTAGTACTGTTTTAAAGGATGTTAATGAAACATATGTTATTGGGCAATTTTGTCTAACACTAATACTGTTTTTGTTCGGAAAAACTGAGCATTTTTCTTCTATTCTAATTTTAGATCGGCAAGAGCACAATGAAAGATCATCTGCCAGCTCCATGTCGGACTCAAGTCAAGGTGCAACATTTATTTGAAGATGCTGGAAACAGGCGGAATAATGCAACTGCGCAGTCTACTGTTGCTCGACCTTGTAAAACAGCACTCCCTTCACTTAAGGAAAAGAGCCCTGATGGTACAGCATCATTTAAATCAGATGGCATTTTGCCCAAGTCAAAAGCTGCCATATCACCAGCTCAAGCCATGAAGATGCACATGCATCAGTTGTCTTCCTATGAGCATCAGGAAATCTTTAACTATCCTGAAGTTTACTTTATGGGCTTAAATGCAAAAAAGCGACAAGGTGTTGTAGGTGGCTCAAACAACTGTGGTTATGATGATGATCAAGCGGCGTACATACTTCTGCCTCATGATCATATAGCATATAGATATGAGATACTTAAAGTTATTGGAAAGGGAAGCTTTGGGCAGGTAGCTAAAGTGTATGACCACAAATTGCGGCAGCACCTGGCATTGAAGATAGTGCGAAATGAAAAGCGGTTCCACCGGCAGGCTGTAGAGGAAATCCGAATTCTGGAGCACTTGAAAAAGCAAGACAAGAACTTGCAAATGAATATTATTCACGTGCTGGAAAATTTCACATTCCGCAACCACACCTGCATGACCTTTGAACTGTTGAGCATGAACCTATATGAGCTAATCAAAAGAAACAAGTTCCAGGGATTCAGCCTGCAGTTAGTACGGAAGTTTGCCCATTCCATCCTACAGTGCCTGGAAGCATTGCAAAAAAATCGAATTATTCATTGTGATTTGAAGCCAGAAAATATTTTACTGAAGCAGCAAGGCCGTAGTGGCATCAAAGTGATTGATTTTGGGTCCAGCTGTTATGAACACCAGCGCATTTTCACATACATCCAGTCACGATTTTATCGAGCACCTGAGGTTATCCTTGGCATGCGTTATGGGATGCCCATTGACATGTGGAGCTTTGGTTGTATCCTTGCTGAACTATTGATGGGATACCCTCTCTTTCCTGGGGAAGATGAAGGAGATCAGTTGGCCTGTATCATGGAACTTTTAGGGGTTCCACCTCAGAAAATGTTGGATCAGTGCAAAAGAGCCAAGAACTTCTTCAACTCCAAGAATCAACCTCGTTATTGCAGTATCACCACACTCCCCGATAACACTGTTGTTGTGAATGGTGGTCGCTCTAAAAGAGGTAAGCCGCGAGGACCACCAGGCAGCAGGAGCTGGGTGACGGCATTGAAGGGTTGCGATGACTCACTGTTCATCAGCTTCCTAAAGAGGTGTTTGGATTGGGAGCCATCTAATCGCATAACACCCACCCAGGCTTTGAGACATTCATGGCTAGTTAAACGTTTATCTAAACCACCAACTGTGGAGAAGACTACACCAGTTAAATCTACACCAGATAGCAATAGTTCCTTGCCTGGAATTGTTTCGAAGTTACCCCAAAATCTTGGCACAGGCACCAAACTAAGGACCAATTTGGTGCAGATGGCTGATTCAAATGGAAATAATATACCTCTACGTACTGTGCTTCCAAAATTAGTTAGCTAAGGCTATTGTGTGCTGCAAATTAAACCGGAGAACGTGTCAAATGCAAAAAAAGTTTCTTATATAGGTCTTTTTGCTGGTAAATATTTAACAGGTATTTCCAAATTATGTATTTCAATTTGAAAGAAACTACCGTAATTTCCAATTTGCATTAAAGTGCATAAAATTATTCTTTATCCATCTGACCCACTCAAGACTATTGTAATTTTTAATCTGAATTAAAATATGAATACCCCTAGTTTGAGAATAATATGAAGTAAATGTACTGTGGTTAAATCTCACTTAATAGTTTTAACTACCCTGGGATGAGTGACTGAATATAAAATATTGTGCTCAAGACTTGTTTATGTCAAGTCTCATTTAAGTTCTTTTGGCCACATTTGATCTTAGTTAAGATTTTCTTTTAAAAATCCATTGTTATTCTTCTAATACAGTTAATTTTATTAATAAGAATCCTGTAAGATACCAATAAGTTTCCCATTCCTCTACCTCCCAAATGTACCAGCAAGCTGAATTTTACTTCAATGAGATTTTGGTGGAAATTAAGAAGACTTAACATCTAGCCACTAACAATCCTGTTCATTGAGTGATTGGGCTTAAAACATTTGGTAATTAATTGCCACTGGATGCCAAATGGCCATTGTTTTTTTGTTGTTGTGTTGTCAGTCACAAAAAAGGCCTTTGAGGTCAGAAAGCTCATTTGTGGTTGGATACTGCAAACCAGTTCTATTTCAATCTGTTACACACAATATCTAGCTACCATCCTAATCCAGGAATGAACTGTCAGCTCCCCTCTATGCTATGCAACAGAAATCTGTTCATCACCTTTCTGAAAGAAACCAATGCCTTTTATTCTTCTGGATGACAGTTTATTCTACGTGTTGCTTCTGATAAATATATCTCTATGAACTCTTCAGATAGAGACTTTCAAAATTTAAATACCTGTTTGTTGTCCTGTGTTCCTCACTTGGGTCCGTTCTCTCAGTCTGAACTTTAAATGTCCTTGGATGTATAGCACTTTTGGAGAAGAAACAATTAATTGGCAAATTTGAGCAAGATTTGTGGCAGCTGAATTTCACCTAGCATTCTCTCTCACAAGGAAGGAAATTTTAGGATGGGACTTTGTAATACACTGAGTTATTTTGCAATTTTTTTATAATCTCTAGGTGCCAACTTGGAGAAAACTTCAAAAATTTGGCTTTGTAAATGTGCTATTGGGGATTAATATCAGCGATTGAGTGAGTAGACTAACAAAGTGGGAGTGCAGGTGAGGAACACACTTGTAGTAAATGCTTTTCACGATGCCAAATAAGTACCAAGGCTTAACCAGAATTCACTATCGTTGCTAATTGATTAGCGATTTATATTCAAAATGATAGCAGAGCAGAGTTTGTGGGTTGTGGAATCTAAAGTGTTGCAGAAATCTACAATACTGCAGTGCCTTGATTGCATTACACAGGTGACAATTCATTGCCAGTATAGCAGCCTGATTGCTGTAGTGTTAAGGGCAAATAGAGCAACATTTTCTTAAAGTTGACACAAAGGGAAGTAATGCCAAGAAATATTGAGTGTATTTTTGCTATTACTTGAAATATTGGAAATCTGCAACAAACAGTGCAAAAAGGAACGTTTCACATCAGCACTTTTGTGTTTCTACATGTCAGTTTCTCGAGGATAATTGGGTGAAACCTTTACACATCCTGACTCTTCACCAATTGTAGTTTGTAAAATTCAGACACCTAAGTGAGGCCTGAAATTGCCTGTCCACAATGCACAGGTTATTTTGGAGTGAAACCATTCACTTCAGGTATGATCCAGATGTCCTCCTACCCCCCCCCCCCCCGCATTGGTAAATTTTGTGTTATGCTGTGATATGTCCTCCTCCAACTGACATTTCCTAACTCAACCATCATCCCATTGAAACAATTTAAAATGTTGAGACAAAACACATTTTAAACAAGATTCATTAAATCTTGAACATCCAAAGTGCACATTTAAGTACTGCTGTTTGATTACTACAGTGGTTTACAGGAGGTTTTAACTTGCCCATTTGATGGGTGTTTTTAATCTTTAGAATTGTACACTTTTCAGGTTTAGCTGATTTAGTTTATGAAATGTTACAATAGTAAAATTTTGATAACTGGTCAAATGAAGACCCAAACTATTTACTATTAATAAATTGAACAAATTCTTCGTGAAGTCTATTTCTCCTACTTTACAAAGGTATATGGATAAAGACAAACCAATGGTTCAACGTTTTTAAAAAATCTATTGGAATAATTGCAGGTGTAATAAAATTTCAGTTACTGAAATACTGGATACTCTACTTACCAAAGAGCATTTTCAATGTGAAACTTAATACGCTCAAATTGTTGACCCCATCTTCAAGGAATGTTTGAAGAAGAAACATTTATCTTGCACTATATGCCATGCATGCTGCTGCTGCTTGTTACTGCTGTTGGGACATCAGATTGATGAGCAGAGTTTGCCTTTCCTAAAATGGAACTGAAATCTTAAATAGGCAACAGTAGTTGCCATGGACCCCCTGCCAACATCAACACCACTTTTCAGTTTTCACTGAGAGGTTGTGACATTTTGTAGCTTCAAAATGGGATCACAATGGAGGGAAGGTTTGGGAAGTACTGGGCTAGTTGGACCTGGAGTCTACGTTTGTTATTATGAATGAGTTGGAGATTGCACCATTTGGTGAGTTAATGAAGCAGGTATTTTCCTGCATGCTGAGCCTCGTCACTAACTTGTTCTCTGTGCATACAATTAAAGTGGTATGAAGCAGCCACTGTGTTCGTAAACCAAAAGCATATAAAACAGTGATTTTAAGCCTTGTGTAACTAACTAATGTTTTTCTTGGCATCACAAAGCCATCACTGCCAGTTTTACCAATAAGACAATACTAGATAATTGTTGTTCAATCCATTCTTTATTACAAAGTATAAATGGAAAATCTAATTTTTACTTCAACCCTGAATTGCTGCCTTGAACTAGGTACATACAATTTTAGCAACTTAATTATGTTCAACATGCTGACAATCCAAATTACACCATCTTCTCTTGCATGAGCCCTGTTTCTGTAATCTATCAAATTGCAGCACTCTAAACAAACCACATGAAGCACACTTTCAGGCAATTATGAATAAAATTCAGAAGGTACAAGAAATTTTCACTATTATAAATATTTCACAATGAGTTCTGATGAGTCAAGTCAGTGCATAGGAAGCTGCTGATTCTCCAATAAATTAAATAGAACTTGCCTATAGATATCGGCATAATTTCTCAGTTGTTGTGGAATTGGTGTTTTTACGTACCCTTTTACAGTATCTCCAGTTCAGAAATTCAAATCTGTAGGGGGCAGAGGTGGGTTTTGAAGATCACTCATCAGTGTTCATGGGGTGAGCAGGAGAAACAGCTGTGCAGCTTGCATTTTAACTGTACTTGCCTTGACAGTAGCCATCAGGAATCTGTCATAAATTTAACTTTTCAGTCTGAAACTGGTGTCTAAAATGTAGCCTGTCTGGTCCAAAAAACCAGTCATGTGACTTTTACTTGTGTTTGTATTTCATGCTCACTGGTTTCTCTTGTTTTGAGAACCTGAAAAGGGCTATTCTTAATATTGTAACCTCATTGATTGATAATACTGAAACAGCAAGGGGGTCATTAAGAGTTGTAAAATAACTGAGCAGATCATCTGGCTATTTATAGAGTCTGGCAATGGAGTTCTATAATAGGCAAATGAAAATTGCCTATTAAGATTCATTAGTGTTGCGAACTTACAAAAGATGTAAGTTAATGAAAACATTTCCTTAAACTTGATATTGTTCCTGCAAGGCAATATGGTGTGGAGCCAAGTGTCTTATTGAGATTATGTTTATGGACATGCCAAACATAAGCAAGGTTGTCCTGTAGAGGTGAGTTTACTTTTACAATATGAAAATCTTTACAGCAATTCTGACCAACTTGATCCACCTTCATCAATAGCATAGCTGATAAAATTATCATTATTGCAAAAGTAAACTTTGGGGAAGAAGCAACTGGAATTTCAACGCAATTTTTCCTATAGCAGCACTCAGCAATTGGGTGAAGTAATAACTTACCACAGTGCCATATTTAGCTAGGTTTTTTATGTTGTTACAATCTAGTAGATTAATTTTGAAACAGCTAAAGTTTTGCAAGCTATTGGGAGTTGAAACTTATGTTGGCAAAATTAGCAAATGTGACTGAATACAAGTTGAGCAACTATTTTAATTACTCCAAGGAGGTCAATATGAGATGCAAAAAGCTGCTTATCCCTGTCAACCTACTAGCGTTTGTGGATTGGACTCGACAGTATCACTTTGAGCTTAAGCGTGCACTCAAAAATTGTCAAACTTTCCTCTAATATAATGTAAGTACAACCTGATTTAGTGCAATATCAAATATGACCATTTGAATTTATTTTCTCTTATGTAGATACATTGACTGAAACATTGAAAAGTTTTTCCAGACCAAACTATTCACCTTCATTTAAATATTGCTGTGGATTATCCCCGACAGTGGCCTGCATTTATATAACAGCCAAGATGGTTTACAGAAATTACAGAAAAAGAATTTGGCACCAAATTGCAAGGAGGTTCTAGACAAGTTGATCAAGAACTCTGGAAGTGATTTAAATTCTTTAAAGGAATTTGAGCATTGCTGGTACTGTTAACATTCATCGTCTGGCCTTGAGAAGGTGGCCTGTATCCCTTGGAGTTTAGAACAGTTGGAGATGACTTAATTGAAACATATAAGGTCCTGAGGGGACTTGACTGGGTGGATGTTGAAGGGAAATTTGTTCTTGTGGGAACATCTGGAACGAGGAGTCATAATTTAAAAACAAGCAGTTCCCCATTTAAGACTGTTGAGAAAACATTTTTTTTCCTCTGAAGGTTAGGAATCTTTGGAATTTCATTCCTCAAAAGGCAGTGGATGCAGAACCTTTCAATATGTTTAAGGCAGAGGCAGAAAGATTCTTGATTCCCAAGGGGATAAAGGATTATTGGATTATGCAGGAATCTAGAGTTGAGGTTAAAAACAGATCAGCCATAATTTTCTTGAATGACAGAGCAGGCTCAAAGGACCAAGTGGCCCACATTTGTTTTCATTCTGAGCTATCATCTTGAACTGCTGAAGTCTGTGTGCTGTAAGTATGGCAATGGAAGAGCAATTATAATTCCAAGTCAGGATGATATGAGTAACAGGAAAAAAAAATTCAAGTTATGGTATTAAAGAGCATCTTAAAGGAGGCAAGAGGTGGAAAGATTTAGGGAGGGAACTCCAGAGTGTAGGACCTTGACAATTAAGGCATGGCCATGCGTGGTGGAGCATTTAAATTGGGAGTGTTTGAGGCAAAATTAATGGTCCATAGAGATCTTATGAGGCTGTAAATATGGAGGAGAATACAGGGATGGGGAGGGATGAGGCCATGGATAGATTTGAAAAGAAGGATGAGAATTTTAAAATTGAGGCATCAATTAATAATGTAGGTCAGTGAGCAGAAGGGAAATATGGGTGAGTGGTATTTGTTGCGATTAAGTGTACAGTTTGCAAAGTTCTGAATAATAAACTTGTGGAAAGCAGGACTGGAGGGACTGATATGGGTGTGTTGGAAGTGACAAAGACGTGAATATGGGTTTCTGCTGCAGAGAATTGAAGGCAGGGTCGACTTGGATGATGTTAGTCAGGTGGAAATTGATGGTTATGGTCAGTCTTTAGTTATGTGGTTGGATGCTCATCTTGGGGCTAAATATAACAGGAAAATTGCAAACAGTCCCAAACATAAGTGAGGTTCAGTTGTAAAAATGAAAACGGTTGCAGCAGTTCTGGCATAGCTAGATGAAATTAATGGCAAATTAACAAATTTTAAGACCGGGACAGAAAACAGGAACATTTCTCTTCCCATGTTTTGTTGGAGGATATTTTTCTTCTTCCTCTACTGGAGTAGAAGTTTCCATCTCTGTTTAAATTTTTGAGGCTGTATTTTCCTTACGGTCAAATAGGAATTAATTTATAAGTCTCCATTTGAAAATGACAAACATTCTGGGTCATGCACAAATCAAGAGGATTTTCCTTTATCTTTCTGCAAAAGGTAGTAAATTGGTGCCCTGGAGTGTTAAAATTGAAAAATAAGGGGAAAGAAAAGCTTTATTTCAAGTAACAAATGGAAATCTATAGCAAATAGGTTGGCCAATCATTTGCAACAGCATTTTGCATTTATGTAGCACCTTCATTATAGGTTAAAATTCCCAAGGTACTCAACAGTAATATTGTCAAACCCAACTTGACACTAAACCAGAGATGTTCTAGGCCCGAAGCGTCAAGCTTTCCTGCTCCTATGATGCTGCTTGGCCTGCTGTGTTCATCCAGCTCCACACCTTGTTATCTCTTGACACTAAACCACATAAGTTGACATTAAGACAGACCAAAGGGATACGATATATGAAAGTAGAAATGCAGGTGGAGTTTACAGCAGGAATTCTAGATCTTACTATCTCATTCCAAGACTTGAAGACATGGGTTCTAATGGTGGAACAATTAAAATCAGCAATAATTATTACTCCTGTATCATTTTCATCTTCTTTAATGGAATTTTCTAAGCCTTTCACAATATTTCATGTAAAAGTTCAGTGTGGACTGCATTGGCTGTAGCCAATCTTCCTTGCAGGCATGTAAAATATTGGAGGCTTGGGGACCGCTTTGCGGAACACCTATGCTCAGTTCGCAACAAACAACTACACCTCCCAGTCGTGAACCATTTCAACTCCCCCTCCCACTCCTTGGATGACACATCCACCCTGGGCCTCCTGCATTGCCACAATGATGCCACCCGAAAGCTGCAGGAACAGCATTCATATTTCTCTTGGGAACCCTGCAGCCCAAGGCTATCAATGTGGACTTCACAAGCTTCAAAATCTCCCCTCCCCCTACCGCATCCCAAAACCAGCCCAGCTCATCCCTGCCTCCCTAACGATTCCTCCCACCTCAAGCCCCACCCCCATCTCCTACCCACTAACCTCATCCTGCCTCCTTGACCTGTCTGTCCTCCCTGGACCGACCTATCCCCTTCCTAACTCCCCACCTACATTCACCTTTCTGGTTCTAACCCCGCCTCTTTGGCCTGCCTGTCTCCCCTTCACCTATCTTCCCCTTTATCCATCTTCTATCCGCCTCCCCCTCCCTATTTATTTCAGAATCCCCTTCCCCTACCCCATTTCTGAAGAAGGGTCTCGACCCGAAACGTCAGCTTTCCTGCTCCTCTGATGCTGCTTGGCCTGCTGTGTTCATCTAGCTCTATACCGTATTATCTCTATGTAAAATATTGTGACTGGTTTTGAACTGATTTGTTATAGAAACCAAATTCTACTGAGATAACTGGGAGATTTTTTAATGGGCCGATTGATAAGATTGATAGTTTTGCTCTTTGAAGGTTATTTTAACATGAAAAGTATACTTTGTCTTAAATCTAAGATTTTCTACTACTCTTCAAAGCCACACTTGGATTACACTGTAATAATTGTTATAAAGATACTGAAGCTTTATAACTCATTACAAAAAACGTTCTGCCAACATTTAAAGTTAAATAAACTGGGACTAATTTTAATTGCGTGGTAGAATTTTTGAAAGAAGCTTTACCTAAAAAGCAATCATGCTAAATGCATCATGAATTGCTTTTAAAAGGTGCCTTTTTAAATTAACATAATTGCCTTTTGTGAAGGGAAATTTCTCATTGAGTTGTGAATGTTATTGCAGTAGAGGTAATAGGAACTGCAGATGCTGGAGAATCCGAGATAACAAGGTGTGGAGCTGGATGAACACAGCAGGAAAGCTTGACGTTTCGGGCATAGGCCCTTCATCAGAAATCAGATTTTCTGATGAAGGGTCCAGGCCTGAAACGTCAAGCTTTCCTGCTCCTATGTTGCTGCTTGGCCTGCTGTGTTCATCCAGCTCCACACCTTGTTATCACAATGTTATTGCAGTGTTGAGCTATTGTAAATGTCCGAAAAAATGTGAACAAAACATTTCCTCAAAAACAAAGAAAATAAATATTTATTAAATAATACAGATTTGAATTACTCATTTGTCAATAAGCATAAATTTTAAAAGACTGTTGAGTTGTCAGTTTCCCAGAATTCAATACCAAGTGTGATTAAATACCTTTCATGGTATATATTCATACACAAGACTTAAACAGCTATTTAATGCAGGTGTAGTGCCTCTTAAACTACTTCTGGTAGATACTTTTGAGGTCGTGTGCTGGAAACAGCATACGTATGGATTAACTGAAAACTTAAATGAACCAAAATGTGTGCTGTGATTATAAAGGCCCTGTCTCTGGCTTCTTGCAGTGTGCCTTTAGATATACTTTTGGGTGTTGTGTCCGAACCACACATTACTGAAATGTTGAAGAGAATATAGTGGTGTAACAGTCATTAATGTGTAAAGTTTTGCTATTTGCATTTTATTATTGAAGTGGATTACATTATAAAAAATAAAGTAAGCTCTGAAAGTGGTTTTAATATAATTGTATTTTATTGGATTCTTACATTTTATGTCACCTGAAGTTCAGTCACAGAATGAAACTGAATAAGCTACAGTGTAGAGAATGTTTCACTCAATGAAAATTAAGTGAAATATGTGCAAACTATTTTATTGAGATCTATTTTAATAAAAGTTTCTGTATGATATCTTGGTATTGGAAACAATGATGTGCAAAAAATGCACAGTTTGCCATGCTTATTTTAACTTGCTAAGCATAGCATTTTTATTATTTGCATTATTTCTGAAATAAGCTACTGTTGACATTCAATAACATCCTCTAAGCTCACTTTTGACCAGAAGCTTAACTGGACCAATTACGATTACTGTGCCTAGAAGGCGAGGTCAGAGGCTAGAAATTCTGCAGTAAGTTACTGAATGTCTTAACTATCCAAAGCTTTTCCACCATCTGAAGTTTGACACCATCTAGGGAAAAAGCGACCTGCTGCCCTGGCACCTGACCCACCACTGTACACATTCAACCCTGCCATCACTACAGACATTAGCATCTGAAGATGCATTGCAGCAACTTGTCAAGGCTTTTTAAAGAACAGTTTCCAAGGCATTCTTCCACATGGAGCGCCTCCACCGAGAAAAAAACATGTATAGCAGGTCTAACCTACAAAACAGCCTAATTTGGAAATACATTGCTATATGTTCACTCTGGACAAAACTGTGGACTACTTAAATGCATTGTAAGTTAGCCTATACAGTACTGACAACAGAGCTTCAGGCCTGTGCTCACTGTAACCTTGAGATGAATTACAAATAAACAGTATTGCCCACATCTCATGAAAGAATAACTGAAAACAAAACCTTTTTACTATCTGTCGTAATATGTATGACCTGCTTCTATGAAGGACTTGGGCACTTGATTTGTAAACAGTTTTTTTTATTGTTAGAGAGCTATGGATATAATCCTTCATAGTTTTCTGTGGGAGGATACTCTGAAAGATGCATTACAAGGGAAGAAAGTGTCTCCATTATCTTGCAAAACTAACATCCCTTTCTCACCCTTGTTTCTTTCTTAAAGTATCTCTTGACCCTATACACCCATGGGCTGGACAAATAAAACAATCCAGAGAGTAATTACCAGCACTGTTTTCCTTCAAAGATCTGGAGGTTTATTTGTAGTGAGACAGACCATGTAGGAGTTTTGCTCCTAACAATGGAACATGCTAATCCCTCACAACATTCTCCGTTAGCCAAAACCTCAATTAACCACGGCTCATTTGACATGTCAGTACTGTATTAACTTAGAATCAGAGGCAGAGAGAAAATGCAAGGAGAGGAAATCCTGATCCAGCAATTTGTTTAAAACACAATTGTCTGTGGTATCCTGTGCTATTTGTAGCAGAACCATTTGGGTGCAGATTGGCCTCAACAAATCTTATTGAACAATGGTGAGGTGATGTGATAGTGTTGATTCTGACAGGATGTTTCCCCTGGAGGGAGAGACCAGAAGGAGGAGATACAGTTTAAGAATTAAACATCTTGCTTTTAAAATGAAGGTGAGAAACGTTTACTCTTAGTAAGTTGTTAGTTTGCGAAATCTTTCTCAAACTTGGAGGATGAATCATTGAATTATTCAAGGTTGAGTATTTATGATAGACAAGAGAGTCAACAGTTAAAGGGGCAGACAAGAAATTGAAGTTGAGCGCTTATCTAGCTCAACTATGACAGTTTCAAAGGGCTGAATGGCCTTTTGCTCTGAAAGTCACAAATCCACTGGAACCTAATGCTCCAGATGATAAATTATGGGCATCTTCTTGAAAGACAAACAAGAAAGATATAACACTGGGTTTGATAGAAAATATGACAAACTTTAATGGACATGGTCTTGCTGAAGGATTGTTTATGAAACCAAAACAGATTGGGAGCTGAACATGTGCGCATAGCCTGTAATGGCAGACATAGAATAAGAGAGCTGATGCTAGGTGAATTCAGTATTAATTGGAATCTAAGAGGATGTCCTTGGTTTTGTTGAAGTGCTGAAGGAAGTTGTAGCTCATGCAAGTTGTGAAGTTGTTTTAGGCAGTTCTCATATCTAATGCGTTATCACTGTGGCGTGAAAGGTATTACATATCTGCACTGTAATTTGTACACAAAATTTATACAATAGAGTTAGGAGCTAAAAGTAGAAATCTATGGGCACACCATATGCCACTGTGAGTGTGGCAGAATGAATTTTTGGCCACAATCTAAAAAACAGGCTATTTTGGTGGATTCTGAAGGAGAGGTATTTGTAGAAATTGGAGCGGCTAACAGTTTCAAAACCAGTAGACAAGAAACTGTGATCAATATCACGTAAAGCAAGCAGGGCAGCAGATCCAGGAGAACATCACCATTACAAATTCCTTTCCAATCTAGAAAAGGCCTAACTAGGAAATATATTTCTGTGTATTCACTGTGGGCAAAACTATGGACTACTTAAAAGCATTTGGTGTGTCTCATAACATATTGACCATAGATCTTCAAGAATGTGCTCACTTTAACCTGGAGGAGAATTATGTATGAAAATCATGTAAGAAAGGCAGCATTTCTCAGAATACTCAACAGGATTTTCAACGTTGATGGAGAAATGTGCTGAAGTTGTCCCAAATGCCTTCTTGTCTTAATACCTGTTTTTAAAACTTAAGATCCGAACTATTGCTCCAACTTTCTGTCAGGAGGCGCTGGTGTTGTTGAATAGGTATTTTGCTATATCTGTGGTACAAACCCTATGCTTGAACATAGTGCTGGTAATGAAATCTGCCTTTCCAGGCTCCTGGATGACTGATAGCTACTCTTCTTTGCCTGTTTTCCCTGTTTCGGTTGTTATAAATGTGAATATTAGAAGATTGATGTTAATTTTAAATTATAATTTTTAAATGTAGAGTTAAGAATAGGTGGGCTGAAGGACTAGCAAACAGTCTTAGGGTAATTGAGTTCAAAGGGAAGGGTCATGTTATTTTGTGAAGCCTCTATGTGAGCTGATAAAAAAATTAAACAATGAGAATCTCAGTCATTATCTGTTGAGGAGGTGGTCTGTCTGGCATTATGGGAGAATGGTTTGAAAGTCACTGCTAAATAAGGGAAGGATATAAAGTATCCATATACTTTTCAGATCTCGGGCAAAGTTAAAAATAATTGACTTGCACTTCTGTCTGAGAACAGACCCTAAACGTCCTGTTAACCATGAAGCTGTGTTAGATTCTGTTGTTTCAATATTTCATTGCTGTATTGCAGTCTATGGGGCCATCAACATGGGAACAGACTGCGAGACGGTGGCCTGCGTGTGAAGTGAGCCAGTTACAAACGTACTTCTGTGGGACACTACAAAGGAATTATGTGTAGGACTCACGCTCAGGATGAAAACCAATAATTCATGTGGAATTATAGATTGCCAGGTATTCCTCAAAGCTAGTGGAAGAAATTCGCAATGGAATCCTTGCAGAGCTAGAAAGAGTTCTGGAAGTCTTAAGCACCAGACTGGGAAGTTAAGGAGAATTGGAGTAAATTTCTTGGAGTAGAGTTTTTAAAAGGAATGGATACCCAAAAAGCACAATCCCCCAATACATCTGCAACAGACCACAACAAGAAGACACAACACAACCAGACACACTATTCACCCTACCCTATATCAGAGACATATCAGAGATGACCACAAGACTACTCAGACACTTAGGTATCAGGGTAGCCCACAAACCAACAACCACCCTGCGACAGCTACTGATGAACGTAAAGGATCCCATACCCACAACCAATAAAACTAATGTAATATACAAAATACCATGCAAGGACTGTAAGAAACGTTACATAGGCCAAACTTGAAGAAAACTGTCAATAAGGATACATAAACACCAATTAGCCACCAAGAGATACGACCAACTCTCATTGGTCTCAACACACATGGACAAAGAAGGACACAAATTCAACTGGGACAGCACATCCATAATAGCACAAGTCAAATAGAGACATGCCAAAGGACTCCTGGAGGCCTGGCATTCCAACCGGAACTCCATCAACAAACACGCTGAACTGGACCCAATGTACAAATCACTTAAAAAAAGAACTGGAAGTGATGCCATTCACCCCAGCAAACCAAAGCTCATAAATAACAAGCAGGACAGAACACCAGCGCTTCACTGGAGGCACACTGTTGATATTACAGAGCGGGGTGACGAAACATCTGCAACCAAACACACCGGCTCGACAAGCATGTCTACAACCTGAGAAAAATTTGTTTCACCTTGTGGGAAAGTCTAGGACCAGAAGGTATAATCTCAGTTTAAGGGGTCGTGCTTTTAAGACAGAGATGAGGGGAAATCCAAGAGGGTATGGAATCTATGGAATTCTTTACTGCAGATAGCAGTCGAGGTTGGGTCATTAAGTGTGTCAAGGCTGAGATAGACAAACTTTTAATCAGTCAGGGAATCAAAGATTTTGGGGAAAAGGCAGGAAAGTGGGATTGAGGATGATCTGATCAACCGTGATCTCATTGAATGTTGGAGTAGAATCAATGGATTGAATGGCCTCCTGCTGCTGATACATCTTATGGTCTAAGACTGCCCAGTTTAGTCCTTTCTGCAAAAGGTAAATCTAACCAGGCCAATTATCATGTTTTAATTGTGATCATACAATTGAAAGAATCATCACTACAATCAGATAACAATTATTCACCAACAACCTGCTTGCTAGAACTTAGTTCAGATTTTACCAGGTCAAACCCAGACCTTGTCAGGGTTTTGATACAGAGAAGTGTTACTGGATCTCAAGACATAATTTGACAACAATGTGCCATACCTACCAAGTCTCAGGTCATTGGAGTTAAATGGAAAATCCTCCAGTCACTGAAGTCATATCTGTTTCAAAGTAAGATGGTTGTTAGAGACTAGTCATAGCCCAAGGACATGGATGCAGGGGTAATTTAGGGCAGTGTATTCAGTTCAGTCACCTTCAGTCGTTTCATCTATTACCTTCGCTTCATTATAAGTGACAGATAGTTTCACAGATTATGTACTGAGGAAAAAGAAAACTTTTGTTCTATCTAAATTGTTACATGGCGAGAGACTGTAAGATACAAATTGCCAATAAGACTATACAGGCATTTTGAGCTCTTTGGGAGCAAATTTGATTTATTAGTATGTTTTAATGCATTGTTTAAAAGTTTATTTCATCACTTACTTCTATGCATAATTTCACTTGTGCATAAATATGAACAACTGAGTAACCTGGATGACATAGACTGGTAATGTGAGATCCATTTTTTGTCCAAGGTTTTGAGAGATATAGTGGGTTTCCATTCCAGTGGACAATATACCCTGATTGGGAGCTAAATTAGTAGATTGTTTCTACACTGGCCTAACTATAGCAAAGAATAAAATCAAGGTTGTCAATCATGGATTTAGTCTGTTTATGCAAAGTGATGTCTCAACATTTACATAAGTAAAAGACATTAACAAAAAGACTGAATTATTCTAGTTATAAATTTAAGAAACTTTCTTTAAAAAAATTCTCAGATTATGTGTTATTTAATTTCTTTGACATTTCATTGGAATGAAAGTGCCCAAGAATCTAGCCAATGTAATCAGTCGTGTTTTGTCCTGTAATTTGTGCAAGGTGCTTTAATTTTTTCTTCCTTTCTATGTCACAAAGGGTTGTATGCCTTGCCATCTGCTCTGAAATTGTGTGAAAATACAAAAGAATACCTGAATGGTCATTGACACACGTCAAAAAAAGGCCAGAAAAAAGACTAAAATCCAATTTTGTTGCCTCCTTTTTTGCCATTTTAAAGGCTTGGCTCCTGCATAAGTGGCTCTTTATACAAATAAATCATTTTCAAATACTCGTGAAATGTATTTATGATGTTCGTGCGTGACAAATGTGTTTATTTTTTCCTTTAATACCTTATAATCTACTAAAGAACCTTTCAGTGAAAGAACTGTTAATGCCAAGGATGAAAAGAATGAGTAATTGGGTACTGGAGCCAAAAAAAACCAGCTTGGCTAGAAAATGGCTATGGGCTGCTGTTTAACAAAGCTGCCACTTTGGATCAACAAAAGCTTCGCAACTCTTAGCAAGTGCATGAAAGAATTTATTCAACATCCAACTCTTGTGCGTTCCATTCCTGGAGAATGGCTTAGGTGCATTAATCCTGGTTTCCATGGGGATGGTTAGTACCCTAGTGTCGTAATTCTGGGCAAAGTGAAGGTCATATCCGATCATCACCATTTGCTTTTTCTTTGCCTAAGATATATTTTCCAAATTGCATTCAGATAAATGCAATACAATAAATTTGTAAACCATCTAAACCTTGTAAGTGCTGAGGACTGATGTGAAAGCAGAACTGCCCCAGACATTCCAGTTATTTATTGCAAGCAATTTAATGGTGTTTGAGTAGGAGAGAAGGCTCCAGGCTAATGTGTGGGTGGTGGGGAAGCACAAAATTGTAATTTCAGTTTGCAATTCTAAAGATATTAGATGTTTACTCCCATTAAATGTCCATATTTTGGAAAACTAATCCATCTGATCAACTAGTTCTTGCCTGCAAAGAGCTCACGTATTCCTTTGGCCATTTCATGGAATCCATTAAGGCAACCGGAAGTTGTAAAAGATGCCATATAAGTACAAACTCTTTTTAAGACTAATTCTCTATAAGAAACAGCACAAAAAACTTAATAGCGAGTTACAAAGTATATAGGTGGGAAAGAGATGAATGAATGTAGAATGAAAGGTTTCCTAAGCACTTGCATTAATTACTTTACTTAATGATATTCCTCTGATTTATTTGTTATAGGAACAAAAAGTAAAATAATACTGTTGCCAGTTTATTTGCTGAAGCAAATCAATTAAGATTTTATTGTCATTTCCCCATATCATTTCTAATTCCTTTACCTCAAATATTGGTCTCAAGAACTCAATTAATTTTGAATAGATTAAGAAAATCCAATTAAAAAGAAAGATTTACTGCTTGACATGGTGTGCGTAAGGTTTTGTCCATAAACCAAAACCTCAGTTAGGATGGACCTCATTGACAGTTCATTAATTATTATACACTTGTATTTGGATTTAACTGCAGGCATATGGGAGTTGTCACGCCTGCTCAAGCACACATCCATGCGTCAAAATTTCAGTGATAAAAGGTACTGCAGATGCTGGAGAATCCGAGATAACAAGCATGGGGCTGGATGAACACAGCAGGTCAAGCAGCATCATAGGAGCAGGAAAACTTGACGTTTCGGGCCTAAACCATGAAGGGTTTAGGCCCGAAA
>JAHRHZ010000028.1:22411417-22478686 GCA_024137785.1 Ginglymostoma cirratum | reverse complement strand
TTTCTGATGAAGGGTTTAGGCCCGAAACGTCAAGTTTTCCTGCTCCTATGATGCTGCTTGACCTGCTGTGTTCATCCAGCCCCATGCTCGTTATGTCAAAATTTCAGTGTTGGGTTTGTCAACACATTGTGGCTCGGTTTTACCAATATACTTCTATTGTTTATCCCAATTTCCTCCCCTCCTGAATGTATACGTTTTTAATAGATTGTTGTTCCACAATCACCATCAGTTTTCTGGTGCCTCTCCCACTGGGGCCACTATTCCACGGGTAAGCCTACATGGTGAGGGTTGGACAAGTTGCCCAATTTCTTGCACACATAACACAAATTCCAAGTTTGGAAAATCCCTTATGCAATCTAATCCATTTCAGAAGTACTTACCACCACCATGCCCACAGCAATCAAAGCAACTCAGACCTTTGACGAAATTCAACCTCATAAGATGCAGGACACTCAGGTTCTGATGCAACTCCATTCCTTGCATGGATTGGGTCCTTAATGAAGTCATTAAGTGATGAAGTCTCTATATACTGTACCTGTGATGTAAGACTGGTGCATTTGTTTGTAATTTTAATACAATTTTGATGCAATATTCCTGCTTTTAATATTCCCCTGCATCACTTCCTATTTTCTACTGAATTTTGTCTATTTATCTTATTATTTTAATATTATTTAATATTTAATGATTATCAATTTATCTTTGTTTTCTTATTTTTAACTTTATCAATGAATGAATTTTTCAATATTAATCACACAGCAATTCAGCCTCTGGGCTGCAAATGTATTCTTTGAATAAAATGCCATTGTTTGCATAATCTCCCAGAAGAGATTAACAGACAGAGCTAAGGAGAGAGATCCCTCTGTTGTTCCTGTAGCTAAGGAAGGCAAAGGTAAATTATGCACATTACAAACCTGAATTATCAGATAATACCCTTTAATTGAATAGCAGTGAGGGATCAATGAAATATTTGGACAATGCTTATACACATTGTTTATCCTTAATGCCAATTTAATTCACTTTCAGAGGATTTGGTGTCATTCAAATGGACACAAGAATACTCATACCAGTTTTTGTGTTGTCCCTGGATTTCCACCTAACACAGTTGCAGTGTCAGAAATCACTCAATCTTCACTCCATCACTGCAAATCTTTCCTGTGGATATACATGGAGCTAACATGCTGGACCAACCTTGTGCTTTGGTGCTGTTTGGTATTTACTGGCCATTCGATTAAAATATCAAAAGGAGCAGTTGAAGAACATAATGGTAGAATCTTGTAGAAGCTTGACCGACATGGCTATAGTGAGAAGTGTGGCAGAATCATGTGAGAATTCCAGTGAGGCTTATCTCACTTTTAGAAACAACTGGCTGCATCTTTTAACTATGTTCTGAGTGTTGAGTCAATACATGATATGGAGGTGCCGGTGTTGGGCTGGGGTGGACAAGGTCAGAAATCACAATACACCAGGTTATAGTCCAACAGGTTTATTTGAAAACACAAGCTTTCGGAGCCCCAGTCCTTCTTCAGATGTTAGTGAGAGAGGTAGTATCAGACACAGAATTTATAAGTAAAAGTTCAAAGGTTCACACCATTGATGAGGATGTACTAAACAAACCTAAGATGCTGTTAAATCTTTAATCAGGACTCGTGATGAAGGGCCTCAACCTGAAACATTAACTTTCCTGCTCCTCTGATGCTATCTGACCTGCTGTGTTCCTCCAGCTCCACACTGTGTTGACCCTGATTCCAGCATCTGCTGTTCTTGCTATTTCTGACTGTCGAGGTAAGATTCTTGCTCAGCAGCTGTGAGTTGGCCGTTAGTGGGAATTATTACCAGTTCACAATTTTATTTGCTGTAGATCTGGCCTCAGTCCTTTGCAGCTTCCTATCCTACAGTGGAATAGTCTAGTTCTCCAAAGCAGCTGCCAATGACTCCACACAACCAGCCAGATGATCACACACCGCAGGCAGCTGCATTTCGTTGGCAAAGCTGCATTCCTACAACTTATCGGCAATAAGGGGCATTGCTTCGCACACATCTGCTTGCTGTTCCTTTTCCCACATGTGGACAAAGTCCCTGACTGTCAACACCACAAGGTCCTCTCCTGACTGAGGATGCGCTTAGTCTGTGGCAGCCCTTTACTCATTCAGGTAATAGGAAATGACTCAAGCACCAGCCTAGAGGAATTCTTCCTTGGCCATACTCTGGAGCTGTCGCAGAGAGGTGCTCACCAGTTTGTGCTCCCACCGTGTCTAAATCTGGCGTTCCCAACAATATTTCAATATCCGAGCTGGCAGGAGACCTCTGAACTCTCTTTCTCAGAGGTTGAGGAAGTGCCTTCTGGCAGAGCTGCTTATTTCTCTGCACAGCCCATGAAAATTCTATTGGTGCCTGCAAGACACAAGCGAGAAAAGGCACTGCAGTCATTTGTTAGAGGTGGTGTGTAATGAACAATTCTGATAGTGGGGTTAATGGGAAAATTGGAAGGGAATACAGAATGGTACTTCCTCAGTTGCCTGGGCATGGATAACTCAGCATTCTTGCAAGAGTGGTCTCATTGTTCTCATGTGAGGACCAGGATTCACTCTTCATAATGGGTGAGGAGTCTGATGTCAGGCACGCTTCCACCCAGGCTGCCTCCTTCTGCTGTTCTGTTCTGTTTTCTCCTGGAATAAGGGAAAAGGTGGGATCCAGTGAGATGGAAGTGGGTAGCACAGCTGTTAGTGCTGGTACAGGTGGTTGAAAGGTGGTGAGTTGTCCCAGGTGAGTGAATAGACAGCACAGAGGCCATGTGGTGTTAGTGGTGTGGGAGATTGGGAGGATTGAAAGTTAGCAAAGCATGTGACAGTGACAGAGCAAGAGCTTTGATAGGTATGGAGTCCACTGGCAAATTCAGTGACTATGAGGTGATAGAGAGAAAACTGTGGCACTCATGTGGAGTGGAAAATGGCGCAGTGGTTAGCACTACTGCCTCACAACATCAGGGACTCAGGTTCAATTCCACCCTCAGGTGATTATGGGGTTTTTGCACCTTTCCCCCACTTCTGCGTGGGTTTGCTCCAGTTTCCTCCCACAATCCAAAAATGTTCAGGTTAGGTGTATTGGTCAAGCTAAAAAGGGAAAATTGTCCCATTGTGTCCAGGAATATGCAGGTTAGTTGGGTTAGCCGTGGTAAAAAAAATCTCAGGTGAAGTGATGGGGTCAGGGTGGGACGTTCTTTGGAGGATTGGTGCAGACTCAATGGGCCAAAAGGCCTCATTCTGCACTGTAGGGATTTTTGAAGGACATTGACCTTCTTAAGGCACTGCTGTCACTTCCTCCAGACTGCGGAGACCAGACGGACCCAGGCACTGCTCTCGGACTAGGCTGGTAGTGTCTATTTCTGTGGCGTCCTCTGCTGGTCCTCCAAGAAATGGATGTCCCTCTTCTGGTCCACTCCATCCACCAAAGTATCCAGAGTTAAGACACCATTTTTGCCTTCTTAGACATCCTAGGAAAGATCGTCCTTTATCAAGCTTGGCAGTTTGGAATATCAATGTTTAGAATCATAGAATCCCCACAGTGTGAAAGCAAGCGATTCAGCCCATTCGAGACAACACAGACTCTCCGAAGAGCATCCCACCCAGACCCACCCTCCTTACCTATCTTTGTAACCTTGGATTTCCATGGCTAATCCACCTAGCCTGCACATCCATGGACACTATGGACAATTCAGCATGGCCAATCCATCTATCCCACACATCTTTGGATGTACAGCAGCCTTTTAAGATGGGCTGGGCACCAGGGATGGTGGCCTTCCAGAGAATATCTGGTGAGTGGTGGGTTCTGCCAGAAATTGTGGGTAGTAGAATGGGGCTAGAATTGGGTGAGATGGGTGAGGTAGGTCGTGAATGAGGCAAAAACAAAAATTGCTGGAGAAACTCAGCAAATCTGGCAGCATCTGCAGAGACAAACCAAAGCTAACATTTCGAAATTCCAGTGCAGCACTGAGAAGTGTTGGAATATTGAACAGGCTGTTTGCTGGATGTGACATTAATTCGAGATCCATGTTTGCTCTGTCGGGTGATCAAAACAGTCTATTACACTTTTGAAGACAAACACAGCAAGCTGGCTAATGCTTATCCCTCAACCAAACCTAAAGCAAATTATCTGGTCATTTATGACATTCCCATTTCTGAGACTGGGTGCTGAAATTAGCTGCTGTATTTTCTCCATTACAACAATGGGTGCGAAGCTCATTGGCTTATTATCAGGTGGTAAAAGGTGCTATATAAATCCAAGATCTTCCTTTTTGTAATTTATAGCCATTATTTTCTTGATAAAAACACTTCTTTCCTAGCGTCATCTCATTAACCAAATGGCCTTGTGAAGATTTGATTGTTACTCTCAGCTGCATAAGACAGCATGAACGGTAAAGTATGAGTTCACTGTCTAAACATGCAGTACTTTTAGCCTCTTTGGTTTTATTTATAATTCATCTTGTAAGCAGATGGCACAGAGTGCACTCAGGATCCTGTATCTACACCAGTTAATTTTTAGCATTAACTCCTGGCGGTGTATAATGTAGAAGACATTTTCCTCAGGGATTGTACTAAATCAAGGGTGAAAGATTTGGCTGGTAACGCTCCAATAATCCCCTGTGAGTAGAATTACATGGAGCAGAGAAGCTCCCAACGCTGAACAACATTCCTGTTTAACGAGAGCTCTGGGTTGTTACAGTTGCAACTCATTTTAGCAAAATCAAACTGAGACACGTTCAGCATTTCATTACAACTTACTTGCTGAATATAAAATTATTTAAAATTAATGTATTGAAAAATAAAGAGAAAAAACAGATGACGAGCATTGAAGTGTAATAACAACATTACTTTGCTTGACTTCATGGCTGGATTTTTTTTTCACTACGCATGCTGGCTAGTTCCCAACCAGCCAAAGTATTTGGGGAGCTCATGTTTTCACTTTTAGTAGGGGTAAATTTCTTGAGTGTGAACTAAAAGGTTGTCAGCACTCATCTCAGAGATGGATGTGGATGACTGAATTAGAAGCCTGAATTAGACGTTTTGGTGATGCTGTCCTTTCCCTAGAGGCTAATTACAGGTTATTTTTTTTCTCTGAATATTTCTACATTCAACAATATGTGAGGGAATTAAAGCATTTCACCTGATTATCATAGCCTTTCAACTTTCTAAGTCCTATAAAGTGTCATAAAGCTGCAGGAATCGTGGAACCTTGCCATTGCAAAACGTGGCCTGTTAACCAGACTGAAGCAGGGTGGACATATGGACAATGCTAAGAATTCTGGCCTTATCCTGATGAACAATAATGTGTGATAGTTGTTTATGACTGTGCAAACTGGCAGATGACAAATAGCCAAAAGTGTCAACTCAGTAGGTTAGTCTGCTCCTGCAACTTGGCTCAGGTGACAGACATCATCCTGTGATAGAACCTGTCAAATCATTTATAAGGTGGCAGATTGCTTAATGGAGATGGGTGTCTTGCTGGCTCAATTGCATTTAGCCTGTTCTTGATCAAGGGTAAGGAAATCTGTTAAGTTTCCTCCTTTTGTCCTGTTTTCCCAGTGCCTAGCTCCATATTAAAACAATAACTTGCTTTTATGTAGTCCCTTTGACACAACAGAATGTCCCAAGAACCTTCGCAGGCGCATTATAAAGAAGACACAATTTCTGACACTGAGCTATATGAGGTAATAGAGCTGGTTCCATTAGGTGGGATTCAAGGAGTGTTTTAAAAGAGATGTGGAAGCAAGAGGTTCAGGAAGGGAATTTCCACAGTTTTGGACTAAGGCTCATGAAAGTGTAGCTGCCAATAGAAGAGCAATTAAAAATGGGGATGCTATGCGGTCAGGTTTAGAGGAGCGCAGTTCAAAGAGATTACAGAAAAAGGGAGGGTCAAGGCCATAGACTGAGCACAGGGAAGTTGGGTGATAAGGATGATGCAAGTATTCAGCCCAGTAAATGAGTATACAGTTTTGACAAAGTATTTCTCATTGCAAGTATTTCTGATATTCAGTTGGCACAATTCCCAGTGAAATCGTTTATTAATTGACTCCGTTATCAGAAACGTATGCAAAGTCCAATGTCTGAGCTCTAGCTTTACATAATCTTTTATGACCTGAAACGACGTATGTTACTTACGTTCAGACATCATTGCTAATTTCCACTCATCGCATTGTGTAATTACGATTATTGCCTCTGGAGTTCAAAAAGGCACTGAATCAAATAACCTATGAGAATTATCAGTGGGAAATAATCTCTGTTTAAAGGGAGAGTCTGAAAGAACTGCTGAATATGAAGGAAATTTTGATAGAAATTCGATCTCATTGCATTCTTCCTAATGCTAAAACATGGACACATTGAAGGTCAATTGCAGGATCAATGCCCTACACATAAAAATGTCTAAAAGCTTAGATGAATTTTCTCATGACCTTGGCAGATTCCTAAACCATTTGTCAGGCTGTCTGCATAGATAAACGATGGGCTGAATGCCTGTTTTAGATCTACTTTGCTAAATCTGACACCAGAGCGTGTGAACAGAAATTGGGGCAATATCATTTAATATGAGTTGTTTTTCTATTTGTCTGTAATTCAAGGGGCACTGTTCTTGTCCCTGAGCCTAAAGTTGTGCGCTGAAGTCTAACCCTAGAAAGTTGAGGTCAAATGTCTAGGTTACTGCTTCTAGGTAAATTTGAAGGAGAGCTGCCGAGTCTAAGATGTTATCTTTAAAATCAGGCCTTGTCTGACCACCCAAAAAATCCTATGGCACCATTTCAAGGAAGAGCAGATATGGTTGTCCCACTGTCTGTGTCAATACTTATCTCTCAACCAAGATCATTAAAAAATAACATATTACCTGGTCATTATCACATTGCTGATTTTGGGAACTTGTGTACATGTTTTCCTGCATCTCAACAATTTTACCACATTTCAAAAACCCACTGAGTTGACAGTTTTGGATATTTGTCCTCTGCCAGTTTGCACAGTCATACAGAACTATCAAACATTAATTGAAACATTTTTGAAACACTTCTGGGGTTGGAAACCATTGGAATTTCCTGAAGTCATGAAATATGCTATATAGATACAAATTTATCCTTTACATAACCTAGGAGAGATTTTGGATGGACTTCTTACTAAGTTGTTGCCAGTTAGTTAAATGCAGTGGACTAAGAGTTAAATTCACACAAGCTTCTAGAAAAAGCTTTTGACACAATGATTGTGACCAGTAAAGCAACTGACAGGACCGTGTTTCTTGTGTGAGATTTCAGTTAAGAATGGGGTAAATACATTCTGGCAATATTAAATCAAGGTTAATTTGAACGCCACAATCTGACAAAACTGGCTGATTGGTTGGTGCATTGAGTAACCAATCTGTGAGGTGGATAAGAATCAGAGGTCAAGACTTTGGATTCCTGGCTAAAAAGATATTCTGCAGAAGGTTAGAGCGAAAATACTCACATGGGGGAGAGAACACACTGTTGGTGTATGTAGTCATTTTTGATTGTATGGAGTAATTAATGGCCAATGCCTTTTCTTGCCTGGGGCGGAGCAGGAGCCTGTTCTCTGGCAGCCCACTTTGTGCCAGTGACCCGCGGCATTTCTTTCTCGACCAGCTGCAGACACAATTCAGTAATGTGCTCTCCAGATTGTGTTTCTGAGTCTAATCTAGAAATAGTACCCACTTATGTGAAATTGTCTGAGCTTTCAGGAGAAAGCCTTGATAATATACTACCTGAGCGATCTGTGGCTTCTTCCTCAGAGGAACTGGTGGGCTGAGGAGCTTGCCTCTTTGGGGCAGCCACTGTGTAGGTGCCATGGTGCCTGTGTATGAGAAGAGAAGCCGTTAGTTGTGCAATGGGGTGGAATCTTGAACCTGTTCAGAATATGTTACCCTGCTGACAATGGGAGAACTGCAGAATACAATGAAGTTTACAGGGTTGCCTTGAGTTGGAGATCTGGACATCCCCATGTGAGCAGTCTACATGAGAAGAATAGAGGAACTGTATGCTATATAAATGGCAAAAGACTGCAGAAATAAAAACTGAAAGAACTGCGGATGCTGTAAATCAAGAACAAAAACTGAAGTTGCTGGAAAAGCTCAGCAGATCTGTGAAGAAAAAATCAAGTTAATGTTTTGGGTCCTGTGACCCTTCCTCAGAACTGCAAAGACTACAGAAACAGAAGGGCTTACGATCCTTGTGTAGTGAATCACAAAAAAACTAGCGTCTACATTCAGTGGGTAGTAAGGAGGCAAATTGAATGTTGGCATCTATTTCAAAGGGAATGGAGTATCAAAATATGAAACTATTCAAGACACTAGCGAGACCATAGCTGGAACACTGAACAGTGCTAGGCCCCTTACCAAGGGAAGATACACTGACATTGGAGGTAGTCCAGAGAACAGCTGATACCAGGGATGGAGCAACTGTCTTATGAGGACAGGTTGAGCAGGTTGGGCCCTGCACACATTGGAACATAGAAAAATGAGAAGTGACCTTATTGAAACAGACAAAATTCTTAAAGGATTTGATCTAGGGTAGATATAGTGGGGACACATACCAAATGTTGGCCACCCCATACCCCACCTTGATCCTCCCTGCCCGGTCACAGCAATAATCTTTCTTGCAATGAAACAAAAGAAGGATTGAGTGAGATAACAATCCCGTGGAACAATCCCTCTTCTGTACCTACACTGGCCCAAAACCCCACCTCTTCCTCCGTTACATTGATGACTGTATTGGCGCCTCCTCGTGCTCCCACGAGGAGCTTGAACAGTTCATCCACTTCACCAACACTTTCCACCCTAACCTTAAGTTCACCTGGACCATCTCTAATACTTCTCTCTCATTCCTGGACCTCTCTGTCTCCATCTCCGGCAACCACCTAGAAACCGATATCCATTTCAAGCCCACAGGCTCCCACAGCTACCAAGAATACACCTCCTCCCACCCAGCTTCCTGCAAAAATGCCATCCCCTATTCCCAATTCCTTCGCCTCCGACGCGTCTTCTCCCAGGATGAGGCATTCCACCACCGTACATCTCAGATGTCCTCGTTTTTCAAGGACCACAACTTCACCCCCTCAGTGGTCGAGAATGCCCTCGACTGTGTCTCCCGCATTTCCGGCAACTCATCCCTCACACCCCATCCCCACAATAACAACTAAAACAGAATCCCCCTCGTCCTCACGTACCACCCCACCAACCTTCGGATCCAACGCATGATCCTCCGACACTTCCACCACCTGCAATCTGACCCCACCACCAAAGACATTTTCCCCTCCCCACCCTTGTCTGCTTTCTGGAGGGACCACTCTCTCCCTGACTCCCTTGTCTGCTCCACACACCCCTCCAGCCCCACCTCACCTGGCACTTTCCCATGCAACCACAGGAAGTGCTACACCTGCCCCTACACCTCCCCCTCACGCCCAAGAAGACTTTCCACATCAAGCAGATGTTCACCTGCACATCTGCTAATGTGGTATACTGCATCCGCTGTTCACGTTGTGGCCTCCTCTACATTGGGGAAACCAAGTGGAGGCTTGGGGACCGCTTTGCACAACACCTATGCTCGGTTGGCACTAAACAACTGCACCTCCCAGTCGCGAACCATTTCAACTCCCCCTCCCATTCCGCAGACGACATGTCCATCCTGGGCCTCCTGCAGTGCCACAACGATGCCACCTGAAGGTTGCAGAACAGCAACTCATATTCCGCTTGGGAACCCTGCAGCCCGATGGTATCAATGTGGACTTCACAAGCTTCAAAATCTCCCCTTCCCCTACCGCATCCCAAAACCAGCCCAGCTCATCCCCACCTCTCTAACCTGTCCTTCCTCCCACCTATCTCCACCTCCCACCTCAAGCCCCAACCCCATCTCCTACCTACTAACGTCATCCCGCCCCCTTGACCTGTCTGTCCTCCCTGGACTGACCTATCTCCTCCCTACCTTCGCACGTACACTCACCCTTACTGGCTCCATCCCTGCCTCTTTGACCGGTCTGTCTCCTCTCCACCTATCTTCTCCTCTATCCATCTTCTATTCGCCTCCCCCTCTCTCCCTATTTATTTCAGATCCCCCTTCCCTTCCCCCATTTCTGAAGAAGGGTCTAGGCCCGAAACTTCAGCCTTCCTGCCCCTTTGATGCTGCTTGGCCTACTGTGTTCATCCAGCTCTACACCTTGTTATCTTTGAGTGAGATAAAGATGGTTGGCAGAACTATCAGTGATTGTCCAGGAGCAACAGAGGTGACAAGGCATCCCTAATGAGTGAGTAGGAAATGTTGAGGGCAGAAAGGGTTAGTACTTTAGGAAGATGAGATGGATAACAACCGTTGAGTGGAGATGAGAGTAGAAGACCATTAGCCTTTGGCATGTTATTGTTAATAATTGAGTTTGACTGAGTGTGAGGAGCAGAAAAAAAGGAGTGGAACTTACGTTTGTGGAGCACAGAAGATCATTAACCTTCTTCTGGCACTGCTGGCCATTTCTTTTGGTATGTGAAATGGCACTGACCCAGGCCACAGGAAATCTCCAGGCTGCCTCTGTCTAGTGGTGTGGCCTCCTTTTCTCCTCCAGTAGCACCTCTTGGTCTCTTTCACCAAAACAGATGCTAGCTCCCTACAGATGCCAGCTCTCTTTTCTGGAACATTCCGTTCTGAAAATTAAGCAAAGAATATGATGGCCAATTCCTGGGTAGCAGCACTTGACATGCTGTGTACCTTGGGATTTAAATTTGGCATGAACGTGTGTGATCCCTGTGACATCAGGTACTTCCATCTCTGTTGCTGTGTGACTGCACGAAAAGAGCAGAGTGGAATATGGATGCGTAGATAATGAGTTCAGCATAGATAACGAGACTGTGTGAAAAAAGTCACTGTGACCCATGACCTGACACCCATCATGAAGCTCCCCAAAAATAACACAGCATAAAAATGGGAAAATTTAGCCTAGTGTTGCTAAGGATGTGAGAGAGACCTGGATTATAGTCTATCTCCTTTGAAATGTATAGTTGTTCTCCTAATGAAATCCTCATGGTACCTTCATATTAGGCCGTGCTTAATGCCCTTCTCAGCATTAACCCTTTCAGGACCCAACACCTTCCACAACAGGCAAGTATGAGATTACAGTATCCAATGTAGGCAATGAGAACATAGAATATAGGACATAGAACAGTACAGCACAGTACAGGCCCTTCAGCCCATGATGTTGCGCCAAACTTTTACCCTAAACCTAAGATTTATCTAACCTCCACCCCTACCTTATACTATCATCCATATGCCTATCTAATAGCCACTTAAATGCCCCTAATGAGGCCGACTCCACTATCCTCTGCGGCAATGCATTCCATGCCCCGACCACTCTCTGAGTAAAGAACCTACCTCTGACGTCTCCCCGATATCTACCTCCACTCACTTTAAAACTATGCCCCCTCATAATAGCTACCTCCACCCTAGGAAAAAGTCTCTGGCTGTCCATTCTACCTATACCTCTGATCTTTTCGTACACCTCCATCAAGTCACCTCTCATCCTTCGTCGTTGTAAAGAGAAAAGCCCTAGCTTTCTCAACCTTTCCTCATAAGACCTTCCCTCCATTCCAGGCAACATCCTGGTAAATCTCGCCTGCACCTTTTCCAACGCTTTCCTGTAATGAGGGGACCAGAAATGGACACAACCAGGGTTTTGTGTAGCTGGAGCATAACCTCACAGCTCTTGAACTCAATCCCTCTATTAATGAAAGCTAACACACCAAAGTCTCATTATTCGATGGATTGTGCTATCACTGAGTAGATATTGGCAGAAACAGAAAACTCTTATTCCTAGGAATTGCAAAGTACGTTTTTGGGATTGGATGGTAAGGTTGCCAACACTGATTGGATGTAAACCTGGAGGTTCCATCACATGACTCTCTCACCTGATTGTACAGTCTTCGTTCCTCTATTTCCAACATTAACATAACCAGGAAACAGCAACCTTCAAAGAAAAATTAATTAAATATACATTTTTATGCATCAATTAGTCTTTTGTCCAGGAACTTTGCTTGCCATGGTGTCCTGGAGATTAATCTTCAATTCCTGGTGTCTCCAGGGTAACCCAAGAGAGTTGGCAATCCAAGAGTGTTATTGAAACTAGTATTGTAGTTACTGTAAAGTTTGGATTTGCTTGGAGGACTATGTCTTGTTCTTTACCATAGTTGTTGTGTTTTATGCAGTTTATGTAATCCTATTAAATAAGTCTTAGTGGGATCTAATGCTTATTAAATCCAGATGTTTGAGTGGAAAATCTAGGCTTTGGATCCAGTACACAGGGAGTGCTGCACAGTGAGAAGTGCTGAGTTTCAGCTGAGATATTAAACTCTTTTGGCTGGATGTAAAAGATAGCAAGGGATTTATCCCTATTGTCCTGACAAATACTTTTCTTTCAAAGTATCATTGATATAAATTCTGTTCATTGTCACTTTAGCATTGCTGAATACCCCACCATCAACATCCTAGGGATGATCTTAAATCAGAAGCTGATCAGGACCAGCCATATAAGTACTATGATTGATTGATTGATTGTCATATGTACCAAAATACAGTGAAAAGCTTTATTTCCACAAGAGGAGCATAAGAGAATTGGAATTCTATAGCGAGTTATTCCCCAAAGCCTGGCTGCCATTAAAAGATACAAGTCAGGAGTGATGAGTATATCTCCAACAATACGCGAGAAACTTGATACCATCCAGGACCAAGTACCAAACTACACATTCAATATTCACCCACGGAACACAGTGACAACAGTGTGTACAATCTACGAGATATATTGCAACAACTCACCAAGGCTGTTTTGATGGCACCTACTAAACCCATGACCTCTATCACTTGGAAAGACAAGGACAACAAATGTTTGGGACAACCACAAGCTGCAAGCTCTCCTCCAAGCCACACACCTTCCTGACTTGGAACTATAACTTCACAGCTCCACCCAGGTCACACGAACTGTAGCAATTCAAGGAGGCAGCTCACCACCAATTTCTCAAGGACAATTAGGGATGGGAAATAAATGCAAACCTTGTCAGTGATGTTCACATCCAGTGAATGAATAAGCAAGATAATTGCTGTTTACGAGATTTTGCTGTGTGCAATTGATTGCCACCCTCCCTAAGTTACGACTGTGACAACATTTCAACCATGCATCCTTGGCTCTTAAGTGAGTTGGAACACTCTGGGGTTTGAAAAGGGGATTGTTTAAATGCAAGTTATTTATTTTCTTTCTTTATTTCCACTTGTTTATTATAATATTGTTTCAGGGTGTCCACTGAACAATTTCATACTGTAAATGGGTTCACAGTCATGTGATTCACTAATTGTCACTTGACTAACTTATGATCCCTGAATAAAGCGTCAGTGCTGTTGCCAGCACAATATATTCACAAACACAAAACACTACACAACAACATCATTCTGAATATGCCTGCACTGGTTCCATTCATGACCCTACAATGGAAAGCTTGTGTAGCTGGAACCAGACATCAAGAAGGTGAAGGCTGACTGTCTTCAAAGTGAAGGGACGATGTTGGAGGTACTGGGGTAGCAACTCTGATGACAGTCAACACGGAGTGTGTGTCAACCCAGCTCACGTGTGTTTAAGGGGCTGAGTATCCTATTGCTGCCCCTATGTCTTATGATAGTACGCTTGATGCACATAGTGGGAAGCAGTACTCTTCCTTCTGACTCACAAGCAGAGCAATAATGGATGTTTCATGGAGCAGACCTTTTTCACCTCTGCCAGGATTTCCTTAGTTTCAGAAGTTAAAAATAAACCAAAAGTTAAAAAGGAGTTACGTAAACTCTTAAGATATTTTGCTGGTGTGTCCTGGGGTTGACCCGTTGCCTATTTGTTCTCTCTTCAAACTGTCTCAGTGATAACTACAACAGTGAGAAGGTCAGGGTCCAGCTTTGGCACTGTTTTTCATTATCAACCCTTCACTTGCCTCCTTACCCTTTTAAACTTGAGGTTAAAATGACTCTTTTATAAAGGAACATAAATATATATCAGTACGCTTTATTCAAAAAACAGTTGCAATTAATATGAAGAGATGGAGAAGACTCAGAGATGGCTTTGATGGTAACATTTGTTACAATTGGATCCTGCATCAAGTCACTAACATTTTCCAATGAGATCCCAGGCAATTTTTCCCAAATTATTATGTTTCAGATGGGATTCCCCAAATTGTCAAGCTCCTAGTGCAGAGGTATAAACTGGTTCCCCTTTTTTATTCACCCACCCACTTGTTTGTTCACAACAAGATTAATTTAAAATGGATTTGGTTAATTTGTCGATGCCTTTTTCCCAAACCAGTCAAAATTACGTGGATCTATAACTACCTCGGAATCTATATCTATGATTAACTGAAGGATCTGAACTAAAACCTACTCTTAATATTGTAACAGATTGATTAAGTAATTCAAGAGAAACAACTACTTAGTGTAAAATGTTCTTGTCTATGTAAGAAATTGCAGCTGCACATTCTATCTCATCCAGTAGCCTTAATTCTTGCAGAGCTATTAGATGAGGCTACATTAAGCAAATATTTTCTCACATACTCTAATACTGTAGCCATGTTCTGCAGAGCTTGTCAGGGGCAGTTATTGGCCATTTTGTGCTGCTCTGTCATGGGCATCCCTAACACTCCTATTGACCTATGATCCAATATATGTTTCTGCTCTTACTGCCTATGGTAACATTCTAGGTAATAGTTTTATACTGTCTTTCACAGGGGGTGATTTTTCAGCTTTGTCCACAATAGCATCTCATGTTTGTCTCCTCTTCTTACATATTTACTCAGTCTGTGCAAAGAATGACACTGATATTCAAACAAAATCAGCCAGCTGGTCTATCTGCTCGTGGTCTTCATTAGTGGAAGTGCTCATGATATACACAAAATTCCGACCAAGTCGTAATATGTTAAGTAAACAATGACCACTTACAGTGAACACTTTACTCACATCATCTGACAGTTTTGATCACCTGCAGAGACTTGTTATTAAGCCTGTTGACACTCAACTCACACTATTTGTACAGTATTTTGATCTCTCTGCCTATAAGTTCTGTGCCTGTGTGCTTCTCTTCACTTCACCTGATGAAGAAGCAGAGCTCTGAAAGCTTGGTAATTACAAATAAACCCATGGACTAAAACATGGTGGTGTGTGATTTCTGACCCTACTGTAAACAAGAGCACTTGAAGCAATGCACATTCCTCCACTGGAATTTTCATGTGAGAGAGTTGACTGAATTTATATGTGTGTTGGAGGCAAACTCAGAGATGAATGGGCAGACACACAGACTTAGGTTTTCACCATTAGTCTGCTCCCAAGTCACTCTACTGGAGGTGCCATGGGGCAGGGTGGCAGGCTTTAAGATCCCTGCAGAAGAGGGAACAGTGTAGATATCTGGTGGCAGCCTCCTGGCAGCAGACTGAGAGTGAGCACGAGGCCCACACTCCAGGTAAGCTTTGTGACCATCCTTGCCTGCTTGGGTCGTGACCACAGGTTGCCTTGTGTGCAATGGCATTCAGTTTGCTAAGAGGACATTTTTATACTTTTAACTCTAATGAAGTTGAAGAAAGAGCACTCGTGACTTGGGGAATCTGTGTTTATTCCCTCCAAAAGCAACTTGCAGCTTCTTTGGTGGAAGACATTGGCCATTCATCAATGAGGGTCCGTCTGTTATGTTTAGTAGGGCAGCAAGGCCCCCCTCTGACCAAGAATTGGCCAATTTGGTTAAAATCAAAGCCCAGTGACCATTCCTCACACATTTTGACCCTGACTGTGGGGCCCTGAAGTTTCCAACACCTTAAGTCATTCATTGTCAACAACAAATACAGAGGTTGCTGGAAAAGCTCAGCAAGTCTGGCAGCATCTGTGAAGAAAAAAATCAGATTTAATGTTTTGGGTCTGGTGACCCTTCCTCAGAACCCGGACCCGAAATGTTAATTCTGGTTTTTTCTTCACAGATGCTGCCAGACCTGCTGAGCTTTTCCAGCAACTTCTGTTTTTGTTCCTGATTTACAGCTTCTGCAGTTCTTTCGCCTTTTAAAAAAGTTATTCAGTGTGTTGAAATAACTGTACCTGTTGTCGAGTCCTTGATGTTTCTTTGCCATTAAAATGAGTGCTGGCCATTTCCAGTATTCTGCCTGATCTTTCCCAGCAAGAGGCTAACAGTCTATGGAGTGTGGGGTAAAGGGTTAACTATAAATTTAAGAATAGTTAGTGAGTATGAGCATAAGAAGCAATGTCATAATGACATCAGATCACATGGAACTTGGACCCAAATCTGCAAGGGTCCAAAATGCTTTTTCCTGTTCCTTATGGTTCTACTTCATAAAGCCTGGTAGTGGTTACAGGCCTGATATTATTACGGTGGAGTTAATGATTATTGCCATTTGATCCAGCAAGAAGGAATGAATTCTGACATTATAACAAGTGAGCCTATATAAATCATTTCGCTAAATCCTTTGTTTGTTTTTGTCTTGCTCAATAAAAATGATATTGAATTCAGATAGACTGCTACCTATAATTACAGTTTCAGTGAAGAATTCAACAGCACTTATCTAGAAGCAGGGAGTTGGAACATTTTTCCTCATCCTTGGAGTGTAAACATTTGGAGCTCTGGTCAATATGTGTCAATCGTGTCACTGTACATTGGGGAGGTGGTGGCATAATTGTAATGTCACAGCACTGGTGATCCAGAGCCACAGGCCAATGTTTTGAGGACATCGTTTCGAATACCACCATGACTTCTGTTAACTTTTCATTCAGAGGGTTGTCCGTGTGTGGAATGAACTGCCAGAGGAAGTTGTGGATGTGGGTAAAATTACAACATTTAAAAGGGACCTGGATGGGTATATGAATAGGAAGGGTTTAGAGGGAAATGAGCCAAATGCTGGCAGATGCTACTAGGTCAAATTGGGATGTCTGGTCAGTGCAGATGAGTTGGGCTGAAGGGTTTGTTTCTGTGCAGTATGACTCTATGATAGTGAAATTTGAATTCAATAAAAATCAGAAACAGAGAGCTAGCTTAATGATGACCATGTAACTGTGTTAAAAACCCATCTAGTTCAATAACATCCTGTAAGGAAGGAAAACTGCCATCCTTACCTGGTCTGTGTGTGACTCCAGACCCACATCAATGCTGTTGACTCTTAATTGTCCTCAAAATTAAGGATGGGCAATAAATGTTGGACTGGCCAATGATGCTCACATCCTGTGAACAAACTTAAAAAGAATTATTGAGCAAAAACACCTTCTTTTCTTTTATTTAACAAGCTTTACACTTTGGTCCTTACTCTTGCCTCGCTGGCACTGGGACAGATTAGATCCATGATTGAGTGTTCTTCAGGAGCAATAACAGTGTGAATCCAGTATAACAATCCTTGTTACATCAACATTCAGCACTACACCTTTCTGCTGGGATTTAGATTGTTTGCATTGATAGCAAGTATACAGATGAAATTCAGAATACAAGTTTATAACAGAAGTGCAAAAAAGAGAGATGAGGTAAATTGTGGTGCAAAGTACAGGCATTAATGATTGAAAAGTTTGAAAATATATGCAGCTGGAAACATTGTATAGAGCCAAGTGCAAAGGGATTTCAGAATAATTAAAAGCCACAAATAATTCCCCTTGAAAGGAAAGTCTGCAACTGAACATGTATTCTCCATGGGAATGGCATACAGTAGGTTTTACAATAATGTAAACAGACAATTATTTCCAGGTTTGTTTGTGTCCCAACTGGCTCAGCATGTCAAAACAAGAATATAAAGCACTTTATACCCAATACTTCCATTCATTGTTTAGATGTGTCTCTTCAAATAAGCTGGTAATTACTATAATTCTGAAAACAAATTAGCAATAGTGCCAGTGACTGACTGCCAATGTTTTCTGTAAACGCAATCAGCCTCTAACAAAGGTCGTAGAAAGAATACTGCCTTGCATCTACTCACTAGGGTACCATTTGTCCTTTTCTTATAATTAGAACAAAGGTTTTCACGCAGGTCTGATATTCTCAACATGGAGTGAGACCAGGTTGTTGCCCCTCTTCAACTGGGATAAGTGAATGATGAGAAGATAATGGGAGAGTGACATCTCCATTATCTGAAATAACAGAAGTAAGACACATGAAAGTGTGATGTTTCTAAAATCAGCTATGACTCATCGTTGGGAAAAGTCTTGCCTTTTGTCAGAAAGTTGTGCGATAAAAAGACCTTTTTCCAGGACTAGAGTATTAAGTTCAAGCTTGACCCTCCAGTGCAATGCAAAGGGAGTACAGCACTGTTAGAGGTTCTCTCTTTCAAATGAGGAATTAAACTGAAGTCCTGTTTCCTTTCTCAGGCAACTCAGTGGACGGGGAGCAGGTACTTTCAGGTAAATCTGTCTCAGAACAGTGTGATGTATTCAAGAAGGAAATATGGGGAGTACAGGACCAACATGTTCCAATAAAGAAAAAGGGTAGGAACCATAAAATCCTATGACCTCTGGATACCAAGGGATATAGAGCATTGGAATAAGAGAAAAAGGGAGGCTTATGGCAGAGACCAAGGGCTCAAAACAGCAGGTGCCCTCAAGGAGCGTAGAATGTGCAAGGGGAAACTTAAAAGGGAGATTAGGAGATCTAAAAGGGGACATGAAAAGATACTGGCTAGTAAAATAAAGGAAAATCCTAAATTTTTTTACAGGTACATTAAAGTAAAAGGCTAACAAGGAAAGTACAGGACTCATTAAGGGCCACAATGGTAATTTGTGCATGGAGCCAAAGGATGTAGATAGGGTTCTAAATGAATACTTTGTGTCGGTGTTCACTGGTGAGAGGGATATTTTGAGTTTAGAAATCAGGGAGAAGGTCTTTGCTACAATTGAAGAAATTAACTTAGACAGTGAGGAGGTTTTTAGTGGTCTGGCAGGCCTAAAAGTAGACAAATCTCTAGGGTTGGATGAAATTTATCCCACGTTGTAGAGGGAGGAAATAGCAATGGGGTTGGCGATAATTTCTGATTCCTTTCTGGTCATATGAGAGGTGCAGCAGGACTAGAGGACAGTCAACATAGTACTGAAGAAGGGAACAAGAGATAAACCAGGAAATTCTAACCTCACTGGTGGGGAAGGCATTGGAAGCAATTCTGAGGGACAGAATTAATCTGCATTTGCAGGGGCAGGGATTAGTCGAGAACAACCAGCATGGTTTTAAGGGACGGTCATGTCTGACCAACATGATTGAATTGTTTTTTAAAAGTAGGTGTAAAGCATCGTGTTCTGAATGCAATTCAATTAATTCGAGAGTCAAACTACTCAAAGTTAAGTAAAACACAATTTATTTTTATGCTACGGGTAAAATACAGACAAAATAATAAAAGAAGAAAATAAAAGAATTAGCTTAGCTGTAACTCTATTGAAATTATAGATAGAATGATAGAATTCCTACAGTGTGGAAACAGGCCCTTCAGCCCAACAAGTCCACACCGACCCACAAAGCATCCTACCCAGACCCATTCCCCTATAAACCCACCTAATCTACATATCCCTGCTCAATGCTCAAATGCTCAATAAAATAATGGATTTATCAACTACTATTAATTAACTGTTCCAGTATAGTAAATACACCCTTGGCAAAGGCAAATGTAGTAAAATAGATTGTCTCATATGCAATTCTAGCAGCAGGAAGAGAACCCCAGCTTTTAGCTGTAACAGGGAGAGGAATGAGAACTTTCATCCAGCTCCAAGTCCCCAACAACTGCAGAAAACTAAAACTACAAATCCTGGTTCTGTGGGAGCTTGACCCCACCCATTCAGGCTGCTTCTACTGTTCCAACTGTAAAAATAAAACCCAAGGCCTCACGAGCTCTTTACTTTATTGGCTTTGAGCAGACCACTCTTTACTTGTGTCTTAACCTTTATTCATAAAAAAGACAAAATACACTTCTGAAAGCCACAGTATCATCACTAGAGGGATCAATGACCAGGACAATAGATTTAAAGTCAGGGATAGAAGGTTTAGAGGGGATGTGAGGAAAACCTTTCTCACCCAGAGGGAGATGGGAATGTGGGTGTAGGGTGGTAGAGACAGAAACCCTCATAAGAAGTATTTAAACATGCATATGCAATACCAAGGCATACAAGAAGAGTGGTGGATAATGGGATTAGAATAGTTAGGTGGTTGTTTTTGACCAGTGTGGATTTGATGGGCTGAAGGGCTTTTATCTGTGCTGTAGATCTCGATGACTCTATTACCTATAAGGACATTTAACCTGCTTTCAATGCTACTGACTATTCCACCGCACATTGGAGATGGCATTGACTGGGGTGGTGACCGCAGGCCAGGCTGCCAGGGTCTGGTGGCACAGAGTCCGGTGGCACAGAGTCTGCTACTGATCCTCTAGGAAGATGATTCCTCTCCTTTGCACCGTCCCTTTCACCAGGACCTCCCCATTCCTGTTGGAGAATCACGGTGTCTATTTCCCTTTCTCTGCCATGTTAAAATTCTGTCTGTCAATGAGGAGGGCACAATGAGGATGACAGTCCTTTGACAGATATCTGCTGAGTGGCGAGTGGTTCTGGGATTGGCGCGCGCTAATATGTGGCCAGAACCAAATGTGAGAGATGCCATAAATGTGGGACAGATCAGTAACGTGCCACATTTGCTAAAATAGGGTGACGGGACTCATTAGGCCTCGGGCCCAAAAAAACCCTTTTAAAAAACTCAACACAATTCAGATGTTGTGAAAAACAAGTAAGATTCAGTCCCATGGCACTATTTTGAAGAACAGCCGGGGGGTGCTATCCCTGAGTTTCTGGCCAATATTTATCCTTCAGTTAACAACATGACAACAGGAAGTACTGGAGAGGCTCAGCAGATTGAGCAGTATCTGCGTGGAGAGAAACACAGTTAACCTGTCAAGTCTGATTGAGAGTTGGAAAAGTGCTGAGTTTATACTGTAGATAAAAGGTTAGGTTAAAGGGAGAGGGAGATTACAGATCTCAGTTACAAAAGTAATGGGAGTGCTAGTGGAAGTTGGAAAGGGAGATGGGTCCTGTGTAGGTGTTAATGGGCAGAACACAGTTCAGCTCTGCTTAAAGCAAAACCAAAACAAAACATACATTGTGGCTGGTGAGGGTTGGCCGAATAAATAGGGAACAGAGTTTGTGTTCTGAGATAGTTCAACTCAATATTGAGCCCTGAAGACAGTAGAGAACCTAAACAGAAAATGAAGTGCTATTGTTTCAGCTTGCTGTGGGTTTCATTGGAACACTGTAGCTAGCTTGGACCATAAATGTGAGCATTGCTGCAAGGTGGTGTACTAAAATAACAAACAACTGGAAGATCAGGGTCATGCTTGCAGACCAATTAGGGATGTTCTGCAAAGTGGTTACCTACCCTCTGCTATTTCCCCATTGTAAGTCGAAAAGGAGGCAGTCAGGACCAGGAAACTGGAAATGAATGAAATCCCGTAGGGCACGTAACAATCAAGATTGAAGAACAGTCACTGGACTTGAAATGTTAACTTGGATTTCTTTTCACAGCTGCTGTCAAATCTGCTGTTTTGCAGCAATTCCTGTCTTTGTTTGTCATAGAAAGAAATAAGGTTGGTGTGGTGGGAACAGGCCAGATAGACGGTATGCCAGGGCAATCCTGTTTATGGATTTTGGGAGAAGGTAGAAACAGGCTGGACGGGGTTGGAGATATATAAGGTAGGAAACTGTGGAGGGAAGACTTCTGAGAGGAGCTGAGGTCAGTAACAGGCAATTCCTCTACACTTCCAGCCATATCAGAACAGTCTGAGGGCTGTCCACTTCTCCTTTGAATGGAGGCCTAAGCAAATCCCATTAACCTCATTCCTTCTCCAAGTATCCGTTCCTATGAACCAGAAAGCCCAGGTTCAAATCCCACCATCTCTGGAAGTGTGTGATAACATCTCTGAGCACGTTCATTACAAAAATATCTAAAAACTTCACATATTGAACACAAAATGTTAATTCTCTCTCCACAGATGCCGCCAGACCTGTTCACCTTCTTCAGCATTTTCTGTTTCTAATTCACAATTCCAACATCCACGGTATTTCGCTTTCATTTTGTGTCATAAAAAGAAACAGCTTTTCTGGTCGTTATTGCATTGCAGTGTCCAAATTGCTTTCTATATTACAACAAAAACATTTTTAAAATACCTCATTAGCATGTAAAATGATTTGAGACATCTGATTCCACATACATGCAAGCTTTTCTTTTATATCCTTTGCAGATGACAAAGTATGTTGGCATGTGAAGGAAAGAAATTGAATTTGCATTTAATGCTTCAAGAGGTTTCAAATAATTTTGTAACTTCTGATGACTCTTTATGTTTCATTGACTCTGGGCAGGTTAGATTAAAATAAGATTCCAGTCTTTCTAATTTTATTAATTTTTGGGGTGTCAATGTCATTGGTATTTATTGTCCCTCCCAAGCAATAAAAGTAGATAGCAACGTGCCACGTATTGAAGGTACTCCCACAGTGCTGTTTGAAAAACCCACAATGTATGACTAAGGATGGTATGTCAGCACTTAACGTACCAGAAGAATATTTCTTATTAACAATTCATCAATTAAATTTGCATGAGTACATCTACTTACCCTACCAGATTGATTTATAAAGATTATCGTCTTTCTGGAATAGGGAATGTCTGCTGAGGATTATCAAAAAGAAATCTGCTTTGAAAATAAAGCTAATGTTAACTATAGCTCAGCTCAGTCTGTCATGCAATGGAAACCAGAGATAAATTAGAGTTCATATAATTCTGCATTTCTCACTTTCACTGCACAGATTCTTCACCCAATTTATTCATCCAGATAGGGGGACAATGGATTTAAGTGGATCCCTCTCACACTTTAAGTGCTCACAGTTAGAAGGGCTGGTTTGGCGATTTTATGTTTCTCGTCCATACTAAAGATTAAGATTCATAATTTACAGATGACAACATTGGAACTGCACTGATGTTCTGATGTGTAGTGACTGCAGTGAGATCAGCCAGCTGGAAATATGAGTTCCTTGACTGGGGCTGTTAATCTGGTCCAATTAGGGAGCCCTGACTGAGATAGAAAATGCGTGAGTTTCAGAAATGCTGATACTCTGATACCTGACGCTGAATGAGGCAGTGCTAAAGACAAGGACTGTTCTTGTGTAAATAAAGGGTAACATGATGATGGGATACCAGCCTCTGTGGAGTTATTTCATGATGAAAACTCACTGACCTGTTCTCTCCACACATTAGCCAGTCCCTGTTGAGTATTTAGAGTATAGTCTGACTTCATTTCACAACTCTGGCATTTGTAGCTTGTACTCACTATTGAATTATTTCCTTTTTGGAAAGAACTCATCTTAAGGTTCATGAGAAACAATCTCACCTGACTGGTTTGTTCACTTAAACCCTTTTAAACTGTGATGTGGAGCTGTGGATCCTAATGATAGAGGCTCCAACAATCTTTCCATTAGATGGCAAATCAAGATTCTCTCCCACTCCCTCTTGTGGTGCAGTGGTAGTGTGCCTGCCCCTGGAGTAGAGATGCCTGGACTCAAGTCTCACCCACTTCAGAGGTGTGTAATAACATCTCTGAAGGGGGTGATTAGAAAAATAGGTGACTATCTGCCATTGGCATGTGTTGCAAGGATTGAAGGTTGCTTCACAGCCTGTTTGGCCAAATTATGACATACCTTAGGCATCAAGACTTGGTGTGGTGTTTGAACCTGGGCTCCTTTTTCAGAGGCTTGGGCTCTACCCTCATCACCACGAGATGTCCCACCTTGTATTGCTTTGCTCAATAAAGGTATTACTCACTTCCACAGCTAACCCGGTGTGTGAATAAACTGGTTTGATCATGTGTCCTGTTACTAAGTCATATGTGGCATGGCCAATTTTATCTAGCATCTGAAGTGATTTGAGATATAGTGAATTCTATTGTTTGTATTAACAAGTAACAAATTTACAATAGAAGGAAGGAACATTTATCTTGGACCAAGCTATGTGAACAAGCTTAACTTTCAAATCAAAAGGAGTGCATATTTTTCTGGGCCCTTTGTGATTAATAAAGAGTAAATGCATTGAAAACAATTCTGAATCCTAACAATTGCACTATTTACTCCAGCTGCAGTATGTTAATGAGAAAATCAAGTTTCATGATTTCAATCTTTTCAAAGGGTTCAGACATTCAATGAATTATGTCCCTATTTTACCAATGTTTCTGTGGTTGTCCACCTTTTCAATCATATGTACTTACAATTAAGTTTGTTACTGTTCGGTACTCACAGGGCAGTATAGGACAGAATACTTTCTCAGCAGTACAGAGAAGGCACGTGTTTGCTGAACTCGGACTTCTGTTATGACTAATCTTGCTATTTATAAACTGTCTGCAGCCATTCCTTCTCCTTGCAAATGAGTAACAAAAAACCACACAGCATTCTCTTTGAAATGCAATCAATCCATTACTTCATTGCGGAGACAAGTATCATTGAGATGTTTATTCAAAAGGCTTTCATGTGACCTTTTGAAAAACTTATTGAGATTGTTTCCAACTTTAAAAATATCTACAAAAAATAAGAGTTGAGCTATCTCAACTTCAAGGATGTTTTCTTTCAAGCACTTCCAACAGTTGCATACAAAATTAAATATCTATGACAAACTTAAGGACTTGCACAGTCTTCCAGTGTTCTTGATGTTTTATTTTCTGTTTCTGTCACCATCTCTCCATTGCGGGAATGTTCATATCAACACACCATCAGACTTTGTGTTTTTTATGTTAGTGAAACTGTCACCCTCACTACCTTTCTCAGATTGGCCAATTCACTCAAGAGCTGTTATGTTTGGTTGATGTTTTGCAAATATCTGGGATTTATGCTAGTTTAGATCATTACTTTTTATTTAAAATATCTTTCATCTCTATCCCAGTGTTTGAGGGTACGGTAATGATGTCTAATGCTGACTAATGTCCTACAAAGAAGGGAAGCTGCTAATGCTAACCAGGCTGACGTTCACACAATTCCAATCCTTGAGGTGATCATTCTGTTGCCAGGGCAATAATTACACGTTTGTCATTAATCCTGATGAGTTTTAAAATAATACGCGTGATGCTTCCCCCGTTAACTTGTTCACATTATTCAATGAAATGCTCAAGTGCCATTAAAGAAATGACTTTCATTTAAATGGCACCTTTCATGGCCACAGGATGTCCCAAAGCATTTTCCAGCCAATTAAAAATTTTTTGAAGTGTTGTCATTTTTAGAATACACCAATTGTGACAACCAGTATACATGCAGTAAGCATTCACAAACAGCAAAGTACGAATGACCAAATAATCTGTCATTTTGTGATGTTAAATGAAAGATAAACATTGGCCCGGGCAAGCAGCAATAACTCTCTTCATCTTCTTCAAAAATAGTTTGGGATCTTTTCCATTCACTTGAGAGAACAGACAGAATCTTTGTGGATTAGCCACAGAAAATGCAGGGTTACAGGGATAGGGTAGGGAGGGTGAGTCTGGGTGGGATGCTCTTTGGAGAGTCGGTGTGGACTTGTTAGGCTTAATGGCCTGTTTCCACACTGTAGGGATTCTATGGATTATATGGCTTCTATCCAAAAGACTACAAATCCAACAGTGTAGCACCCCCTCAGTACCTCACTGGAGTGTTAGCTTTGATGTCTAGGCTCAAGTCTGGGAGTGGAATTTCAGATTCACACAGAAGAGGGAGTGTTATCAACTGAGTCATACGTACCACTGAGAGAGCCTCTAATGAAGCTTTGACAAAGTAAAGGGCAATGTTTTGGCTATATTTATCAAATTTAACAATTATTTTATTTTAGCATTTGACTTTGTGCCTTTTACAGTTTAGTTTATGTTTTCTTGTTATGTCATATACATCCATTCCTCTCCTAAGGAATGGCAGATAGATTTTAAAACTAAAGTGCACTGCACTTGTATTGCCAACTAATTTCCTCTCCTGTACTAAGCAGACGGATGGTGGAATTTGAATCTGACAAAAATCTGGAATTAAGAGTCCAATGACGGCCATGCATCGATTGTCGATTGTCGGAAAAATCCATCTGGTTCACTGATGCCCTCTAGGGAAAGAAACTGCCATCCTTACCTCGTCTGGCCTACATGTGACTCCAGACCCACAGCAATGTGGGTGACTCATAACTGCCCTCTGAGCAATAAGGGATGATAGTCAGTGTTGCTCACATCCTGTGAATGAATTAAAAAAAAGACATTCCTTACTTTATGAGTTCAACTAAGTTGGGTACAAGAGGTCTGAATACCTCTTATTTTGACGCTTAATTAACAAATGAAAAGAGAAAAGTTTTCTGTATGTTAGTCTTTCACTTTAAGCTCATTGTTATTAGCAAAACACATTAAATGTAGAGGTGTAGCAATATTAGTTGATCATAAATTGAAATATGTGATTCTACTCTACTGTGAAAGACAAATCTACACTATATTGCCGAACATCGATTAATTTATTGATTGAAATTGATTACAGTGTCTCTTGTAAGAGCCATAGATCAGCAGAACCCTGAGGATACTCCTTTTGTGAGTGTTTTCAGTCTTTTATATTACTCGCATAGCAGTTCTGTGAATCTCCCTCTGAGGTTATGAGAGGTGACTAGTGAAACATATGCTGAATTTCAGCACCTTTCCTTTGCAAAGTGTTTGTCAAGGTCAAACATGGGTGATAGTGAGTCTGTTGCTTGTTTTTTTGTCCTGCCTGACATTGCATAGGGTTACATAGGGTGGACGGCATAGGAACAGGTCATTTGGTCTAACAAGTCCATACTGGCATTTATGCTCCACTCAATCCTCCTTCCATCTTCTCCTATCCAAATCTATCATTGTAAATATTAATTCCCTTCTCCCTCAAATGCTGCTTTCTCCTTAAATTCAATGATCCTATTTGCTGAAACCACTCTCTGTGATAATGCATTCCACATTCTCACAACTCTTTGGAGAAGGAAACTTCTTCTGAGTTCCCCATTGGATTTCTTGGTAATGATCTTATATCGCCTGCCTCAGTTAATGCTCCAGCCACAAAAGGAAATATCTTCTTTGTACCCACTCTATTTTTAAAAAAATAGTTAGGATGTAATAATGGCAGCTAATTCGCTATCACTTGCTTTTCACCCAGATTAAAAACTAAACTGCCTCCACAGCTTTAAAATTCTAATCTAGATAATTTGACTTCATTAATAGAATTCCTACAATATGCAAACAGGCCACTCAGCCCATAGGGACCACACCAACCTTCTGAAAGAGCATCCCACACAGACCCACCCTAACCCTGTATCTCCCCTGGCTAATCCACCTAGCCTGCAGATCCTTAGACACTATGGGCAATTTAGCACAGCCAAATCTACACATCTTTGGACTTTGGGAGGAAAACTGAGCATCCAGAGGAAACCCACACAGACATAGAGAGAATGTACAAACTCCACACAAACAGTTACCCAAAGTTAGACCTGAACCTTGGTCCTTGGACCTGTGAGGCAACAGTGGTAACTACTGAGCCACTGTGCTGCCCTTGTGGCATACAGTACTAGAACAGGGAGCCCATGCTTCTATAAGACACTGGTTAGATCTCAGCTGGGATATTTTGGGTGCCACAATCTAGGAAGGATGTGAATGCATTGAAGACAGTACAGAAGAGGTTTATGAGAGTGAGGCTAGGAATGAGAAACTCTAGTATAAATTGGAGAAGTTGGGATTGTTTTCCTCAGAGAGGAAGGGACTAAGAGGAGATCTGATTGGATCATGAGAGGTCTGGTCAGAGTAGACAGGGAGAAACTGTTCCTGCATTTCAAAAGGATCAAGATCGAGCAGGCACAGGTTTAAAATATTTTCCAAAAGAAGCAAATGCAACATGAGAGAAAGCTTTTTCACACAGGTCTCCAATGTACTGCCTGGAACTGTGGTCTGTGTGTGGCCTGTGAAAGGTTTGTCTATGTTCTGTGCCATTGTACATTTTTTTTTCTGTTCCTCTCTTTTAGCTCTGTGTCTGTGCTAGATAGGTTCCCCCAAAAGAGATGCATTCAGAGGCATTTTTTGGTTCAGATTTGGAACATGAACTTGAAAGTATTATACTGGGTGGTATAGACCATTTGCAGTGAATGATTGTCCAGTAACATTTCTGGATTCACACAGAAGTATTGGCAAGGATTTTTAAAAAATATAATGTGCACCTGTTGTGTCATTAATTTATTAATTGTGCTTGGTTTGATTCTGTGACTAATACATTGTAATCGAAAGCCTGGATTGTTCTCTTTAGCTTTGGTCACCAATTGTGCTGCTTCCACATTTATCTGCAGAAATTCCTGGAATCTGCGTATAGCTTGTTTGCCAGTGTTTGTGAATGACTATTTGGAACAATCATTCTGCAACCTAATATCAAAAATCATTTCTTATTTCTGAGAGAACCTAAAAGATCAGCCTTGGGTGACTGTCTTTCTGGAGTTTGCACATTCTCCCAGTGTCTGCGTGGGTTTCCTCCCACAGTCCAAAGATGTGCAGGTTAGCTGGACTGGCTATGCTAAATTGCCCATAATGTCTAGGGTGGGAAATGCAGGGATAGGGTAGGGGGTGGGTCTGGGTGGATGCTCTTTGGAGGATCAGTGGGGACTCAAGGCCGAATGGCCTGCTTCCACCCTGTAGGGGTTCTATGATTTTTATGATTTCTCCTCACTTAATTGGCATATGTTGTTCAGTGATACTTTGAGTTTCTTTATGCAATCATTGCACAATCATTACTGTAGCTTCTATACATAGCTTCTATGTTGCGTTCAGTTTGTGATGTGGTTGCTATCGAGATAGTCACAGGAAGTTGTCATGTGCAGAGGAAGTGACTTGCTATCACTCACAATGACGTGGAGGCCAGCAAATTTACTGACTCCAGGCATGTGACATGAGATACTAGGGAAGCGCTGCACGGATAGATTTTCAGGATTTTCTATGTCACATTGCAAAGCGACACACCAATCTTCAGCAACAATTGAGTTTGTACCTGTGCAGAATATCTCCTCATATTGGTCAAGGAAAGAAAAACTTAATGTATGTGGTGCCTTCTGTGGTCCCAGGATGTTCCAAATCATTTTACAATCAGGGAAATATTCTCCAGATGCTGGCACTGTTGTGGTGTTGGAAGATTTGTCCACACTAAAATGCAAACTACATTGTTGACATTTGGGATGCAAAGTCAAGATGCAGTATGGGGCTTTATCTAAGCTTTGGGAGAGAACATGGCCAGTAAAGGAAATTACAAAGCCGAGGTGGAAGAAACCATGATTCACAAATGCATTTTGAGCCTGAAACAATATGTGTGTTCTCTTTGCATGAACCATTGCTCATCAGGGTATTCACCAGAACTCTGACTTCTGCTCCTGGGGCGAACAGATGTAACGCATGAAATGAGAAATAAATTTTCGGTGACACTGACAATTTTGTGTGCTCTTTCCCTGAGAAGAGGCATGAGCTTTGGTTTCTGAAGTAGCCTGACTGCTTTGGAACAAGCTTAGCAATAGTCTGAAATTCTCCATAAGAAAACAATGATACACTGATGAAACAAATTATTTTGTTTAATGTCATGGAAACATGTGAATAGACTCATGAGCTATTTAGATCTGATTCTGGGTAAGATATTTTAGAACCATAGAAAATTGTAGTAAAAGAGAAGGCTATTCGAGCTTGCCATGCTTATGCTGGCTCATGATATTTGTTCATAGCCCTCTAGTTGCCTCATCCTGACCACCTCCTTTTAGAATTATTTATGGAAATGGTTTACACAAACTTTTCAGATTTAAGGATATTATGAGAAGGGATAGACTTGTTGGCTTCTTTCAGCTCCACAAAGTCAACTGAATTCTCATTAAATCAAAAAGGGTCCTTTTTTGTTTGAACTATCTGATGTTACCGAATCTGAGCTAAACCTGATTCAGTTAAAACATTGTGTGTGTGCGCTGCCACCTAACGTAATCATCAAGACAATTCACTTTAAGGACGTTCGGCAGCAGACAACCAGGATTACATTTTTAAAGCGCCCTCTTATGTCTTTCAGATATAACAGAAAGATGTTTCACACACACTGCAGTGCAGAGATTGTCTTGGGGTGGGCAAACATGGCAGGTATTTTATGCATGACAAGACTTTTTCTTTGGCTTTAGAGTTGAGGAATGGATTGCTGATCTGAACCCAGGGAAAATTTGCTGCTGTTTAAATACTACCCCAGGATCTTTAACATCTGCCTGAACTGGGAGATAGGGCTTTATTTTCACAGCTCACCTCATGGCTTACATCTAGGGGTGGCATGGAAGCTCAGTGGTTATCACTGCTATCTCACAGTGCCAAGGACCCAGGTTTGATTCCAATATTAGGTGACGGACTGTGTCGAGTTTGCACATTCTCCCTGTGTTTGTGTGGGTTTCCTCTAGGTGCTCCAATTTCCCCCCACAGTCCAAGGATGTGCAGGCTAGGTGGATTAGCCATGGCAAATTGCCCATACGGTCCAGGAATGTGCAGTTTAAGTGCATTAGCCATGAGAAATGCAGGGCTACAGGGATAGGGTAGGGGGCTAGGTCTGGGTAGGATACTACTCAGAGGGTTGATGTGGATTTGATGGGCCGAATGGCCAGCTTCCACACTGTAGGTATCCTATGATCTCTGACAATACAACACAATGTCATCCCTGTTGATGTGCATGTAGCCTAGGGTGGGTCTTGGGCCTACAATCTTATGATGCAGAGATGACAGATTTTCCAACTGGGAAATACAAAATAAACGACTGTTGAGGGAAAGAACTTTATTTGGGCTTCCTCAACATGAGCCACAGTGAATCCCTTTGAGCTCACTTGACTGCACTCAGCAGCACAAGTGAAGACTTGCTTTGATACTTTTCTAATGTTTTCAGTTTTTGGTGTATATAATCCATGATGTAATTCTACAATCAAACCCAGTTAGGGTTGAGTGAAATGGAACCTTTACCCCCAACACCCAGGCCTAATTGTTCACTTTGACATGGATCCAGGCAGGCACACAACTTGGCATGGCTGGTTGGCAGAGTCCATCATCTGAGCCATTTTCCAGGATGCTGGATTAGGGTGGAAAAGCTACCCACCACAAGCAGCAAATTAAGGTGGATCAAAAACTAATTAGGGGCAACTAATGAAATGCGATTGAAAATTTCAGCTGGTGGAAACAGAGTTTGAGTTCCCCTCTCCCATCATGGTTGGTATGCCTCATGGTCAGTGTACCATTAGGCAAATACCTATGAAACATTGCTGTACCATAGCAAGTGACCTGAGGGTATGAAGATCTCAGATACCATTTTAACTTCAGTCACTTGAAACATGCATGTTAATGGAAACATGATGGTCTTTGTAACCAAATAGCTCAATAATAGCCCAGATACCATTGTGTCTGTGAATGTAATAATTGTTTAGAATAGCCAATGTAATGAACATCTGTTAGATCTTTCAGTTCAAGGTCATCCATGCTTACGTTTTGTGTTACAGTGGATGACATAAGCATAGCACATCAGCTAAAGGCACCCTACTGGAAGAAAGCCTGCATCATGGTTAGTAATAGTGGCTGTCGATAAAAAGAGAATTTACTATCAGTGACAGATGTTTGGAAACATAATTGAAAATCAACTCAACAATAATCCTAGACATCAAAGAACATGGACAATCAGCAGTATCAGCTTCTGTGAGTATAGACAGTCATACACATCTACAGACAGAATTGACTGGCAAGAAGGCCGATGTTACTAATACAACCGAAACCGAAGATTGCATACTTATATCAGCTGTTCTCACAAGTTTCCTGTTTTAAAATATACCCAAGAGGCTTCAATTCCAATTTAAAACAACAGGGAGCTAAATTCTCTGAGAAGCTTAGCTACAAATCTCTCTTGAAAGAAAATGCAGCTAAAGAAAACAGTAGAAAAATATTTTCACACTCTAAGATGGCTACATCTTTCCAGATGTTGATTGATTTTGCTATTTTCACACTGTGACTCAGCATCAACACACTACCATTCTGTGATGCCATCACGACTTAATTGATATGAATGCCATCTAGAGGCATTATCTGCAACTACAAGTCTGCACGTTCAAAACAATAAGCTTGTTCTTCAAGCACCTCTCTTAAAGGGTCCAAAGCCAGTAACGGAACAGCAAGAGGTATAAATAAAGGAAAATAGCAGCAAAAAAAGGGAAGAATAAATGGAAAGAGGAAAAAAAAGACAAAACAAACACTGCACTGTACTCTACTTCTAAGAAAAGGACTTTTGAATCCAGTAATGCCATTACTGAATCACAGCTATTCAAACAACAAATGGAGTTCCATGCTGCAGATGAAGTATAGATGATCCCAAGAAGACAGGTCTAAAAATCTTGCTTGCCGGATCACTGGTTCAGGATGAGTTGCCAAACTTCTAAAGCATTGCATTGAAGTTTAAACAGTTCATCATGTAAATTCTTTTTTTTAAAACCTGTTTTTATAATTATTGAATTACCAATAAGGGCGTATATACACCCACATAAATTTGTTTGGGATGGTTTTTATCTCTAAGAAACACAGTATATTAATATACTGTGGGATTGTGTTCAATAACGACCGAGTGGCGAAAATAGCCACTTTATTGAGCATCTGCAGCAGCACAGTTCAAGGCAGCGATGGAACCCAAAGTACAGTTTTACAGTAGCCTCTTTTATACACAGTTTTTATATACATTAAAATTTTAGCATTATGGTGTCACATAGTTCTACCTATTGTACACAAGTTTGTGTGACATCTGTCCTGGGGAAGCAGGAGATGGTTTAAGCGTTTGCTAAATGCTGGGTATTACTCCTGATGGGATTAGAATGTCTGGTCTGACCTTGCATAATTAAGAGGAGTTAGTCCTTTTGTCTTTAAAGTTAATAATGTTAATAAAAATACTAGACCTGTATGATCTAAATAAATGAGAAATTATGCATGTACTAAATAAAAGTACAGAGGATATTAAACTGATCTCCCGCAGCTGGGTCATGAGATTGCTGGTTTTGACAGTCCTTACACATTCATTCAGGCAGTTTCACAGAAGCGCTGTTTTGACAGTAAATTTCTTAAAGGGGAAGCGTCCCTATTTGATATGTATTTAAACAGTACATATTAGTGGAGGAAATTGTTGAATGTTCTGCAACCTATTCAGGTCCTGAGAGACGGTTGCTAAGGGCTAATTAATATTATAATCTTTCCATAGTTTCAGGTGAGTTATGGAAACATGATGTTCTGAGTAGGTTATGGTATTAACACATATTTAGGAGTAGTCTTTAATACAGAAACAGGTCTAAATGCTGCTTGCAGCAATGGGTCAACGAGAATTGGAAGGTGTAAAGAAGCAGTAGTGGGTTGGCAGGAATGTTTAATTTAACGTGATTTTATGAATGAGTGAATGGAAACGTCGTACGGTGAACATTATGCACTTGGCAGTGATTTAGTAAAGAGTGACGAATGAATGAATGGAAATGCTTGTGAGTGAGTTGGTAAAGAGAATCATAATACAATATCTCACATTACCCTCTTTTGATTCTACTGAGATGCTTCAAAGAGAATCACTCAATTCTAATCATAACTCAAATATACCACTTGGGTCTTTTAGAAGTTGAAGGGGCTTGCCCAGTCAAGGCTCATGGTTGAGCATGGTTCATACTTTTAATAGCTCGTTGGAGAACTCGGATCCCCTCTCTTTGGTTATGTACATTGGCGAACATCGCAGGGCCAGGAGAAGGGCGGGATGTGAAATATTGATAAGAATATCCCCCTGCCATTTCAGATTCAGTGAAGGGAATAGGATAAAGTGGGAATCCCCCTTCAGAGTGAGTGGGACCATAGGAACATATCCAACACTTGGACAGATTGGAAACTTTGGTGTAGGCATATGACATAATAAATTAAGTATTTACATATAATTCTGAATTTCCCGATAGTGCAAAAACTGCAATAATCATAATTGAAAAAATACCGTAGATGCCAGTCAGTCTCTGGTTCTGCTGTACAGGATGTAGGATGCCTTTTTAATGAGGGAGGTGTGAATTCAGGCCCTCTTTCCTCGGACCTTGACAGCCAACTGGGTGCTCAGCAGCACCTGGTGTTGTCCTTCCCACCTTGCGTCTGAGGATTCCTTGTGGATCTTTTTCACAAGAACCCACTTGCCTGGTACAATGTCATGACCTCCCTCCAGCAGGTCCTTCCAGGAAGCCGATACCTGCAGAACTTACAGCATCAATTTGTGCTTGGCAGTAGGAAATAGGGCATCACTCAAAAGATGACAGTCGGCCCTCTGATGATCATAGATCATAGAATCCCTACAGTGTGGAAACAGGTCCTTTGGCCCAACAAGTCCACACCGACCCTTGGACCATCCCACCCAGACCCATCCCCCTATAACCCACACACCCCTGAACACTATGGGCAATTTAGCATGGCCAATCCACCTAGCCTGCACATCTTTGGACTGTGGGAGGAAACCGGAGCACCCGGAGGAAACCCACACAGACACGGGGAGAATGTGCAAACTCCACACAGACAGTCGCCCAAGGCTGGAATCATGACCAGGTCCCTGGCACTGTGACGCTGCAGTGCTGACCACTGAGCCACCATGCCGTGATCTATTGCCCTGGGCAGGGACATTGGCCTGTCTGTCACTACTTCAAATGGATTCAGACTTGTTGTTTCGTTTGGGGTAGCCCTGACACTGCACAGAACTATTGGTAAAGCCTGGGGCCAAGGCATTCCCTCCTGTTTGGGTTTAGCCAGTCGCTGTTACAGGGTCTGATTCATTTTTTCCACCTGCCCTGTTGATTGTGGATGATAGGGACGGTGGAAGTTCCAGTTAATCCTCAATAACCACCAAACATCTTGACACACTGTTCCTGTGAAATGGGTTCCCTATTCCGAATCAATGCTGGTGGGTAGCCCCCAATGGGGTACATAAGCCTTACACAGTATTTTGGCTGTTTGATTGGCTGTGGCCTTTCTCACAAGAGCAGCTTCTACCCATCTGTAAAACTTGTCCCCAATTACAAGGATGTCTGAGTAACCTTGACAGCGTGGGAGCGAGAAATAACCAATTTTGTGAGTGCTGGAACAGCCCTGGAGGTGCTGGTGCTTTCAGATGGGGAACTTGCATTTTGCCTCTGGGGTTGTTCTTTGGGCAAATGAGGAAGCAGCCCATTAGTACTTGGGCATATCTTTTAAAAACTTGTCCCCGCCAGCTGCGCTGGAACCGGGCTGTCATCTGTTTAGGCCCCAAATGTCCCCAAGAGTGGATTTGTTGTGCCAGACATGGCATCAAGGCAGTGAGTGGGACTGGTCAATTTGATGTTCGGTGCCTCCAAACTCTATCTTTGCGTGACCTGTGTCCATTATCGATCCATTCCCATTTCTCCTCTTGGGAACATTCATTCTGCATTGTTTGCAGATTTTGACTTGCTGTCCCAGTGTCGAGCTGGCAGACGCATGCCTGAGGATTTTTGGCAGGATTGATTGGAAGCAGCTCCTTTGGCTGCCTGATCTGCCAGGGCATTCCCCTCGACTCCTGTAGTGTTATCTTTAGTGTGGGCATTGCACTTTAATATGGCCACTTCTTTGGGCGGCTGGAGAGCCTCCAGCAAGTCTTTGACTTCTCTTCCATTTTTGATGGGGGCACCTGTTAGGAATCCACGTTGTTTCCAAATTTGGCCAAAGTTGTGGGCAACTCCAAAAGCATAGCGGGAGTCCATGTAAATGTTAGCAAACTGACCTCTGCTATTCTGCAGGCTTCAGTCAGGGCCTGTAATTCTGCTTGCTGTGCTAATGCTCTAGGGGGTAGGCTTCCCGATGCCATTCGGCTTTCCTTATACCATTTTCCATGAAAGAGGATCCGTCAGTGTAAGGGATGAGGTCTGGGTTTTGCAAAGCCCCATTCATTGTTTGGTTATTGTCCTCCAGTTCCTGAAGGATTCCAGAACAATCATGGTCATCTTCCCCTTCTGCATGCACCGGTAATAGTGTGGCTGGCTTGACCGGACTTGCACAAACTATTTGTAGTTTAGGGGTTTCTAGGTCTGCTGTCCACCAGGCTGACTGGGCAACATTTACGTGGGACACTCTGTTCATAGACAGCAAAGTGTGTACGGCATGTGGGCATTTAATTGTTAGTTGCTGATCCAACACCAAACTCACAGTAACTTCCTCCTCCATGGACGTAGCTTGCACCGCTCTCAAACAGCTCCCCCGTCCGAGGGCTATATTGTCCAATTTCCCTGTGTAATACCAAACAGGTCTTAACCTGTCCCTGCCTTCCTGGGCCAGCACCGCTTTCATATAGCCCTCCTTCTGATGGACAAATAATGTAAAGGGTTTTCTGTTATTGGGGATCCCCAGTGTTGGTGCGGAACAATTTGTTCTCTCGAGTCCCATTTCTCCTTCAGGATGTCTGTCAGGGGCTGGGCTAGTTGGGTATATGAATCAACCCAGCATCTGTTGAAGTTACAGAGACCCAGAAAAGCCCTCAGCTCTCGAACTGTCATTGGCAGCCTGTATGGCTGCAGTCCAACCTTGTCATTTCCCTTTTCCTGTGGGAGATTTTCTGTCCTCGATAGACCATTTCTTTCTGGGCAATCTGAACCTTTTCAATATTGGCCTTATCAGCTTTCCATTGAAGATGGTTTAGGAGAGTCTTTCTGAAGAAGGATCCCGACCCAAAACATCAGCTTTCCTGCTCCTCTGATGCTGTCTGACCTGCTATGTTCCTTCTGCTCCACAATGTGTTATGTCTATCTCATGTTCCTTTTCCGTTTCTGAGGCTATGAGTATATCACCCACGTACTGAATGATAACTGACTTTGGTTGGCAGCATTTTGTGGAGGTGGTTTTGTAAGGCCATACGGTATACAGTCAGGCTGTTGTGGAATCCCTGTGGCAGTCGGGTCCATGTGTACTGTTGTTGCCGCACAGTAAAGGCAAACCATGACTGCACGGCAGGTGCTAGGGGTACTGACCAGAAGCTGTTAGCCATATCCATGATTGAGAACCATTTATGGTCTGGTGTTAATGCACTGGATATAGTAGAGGGGTTGGCTTCTAGTGGGACCTTTTGATTGATGCATTGGTTGGCTTTCCTGTGTTCTATAGTTAATCTCCAATCCCCACTTGCCTTTCGCACGGGCCACACCAGGCTGTTAGAGGTACTGTGAGATTTTACCAAAATCCCTTTTTCCTCCAGCCTCTGAATTTATTGGGACGATTCCTGCAATAGATGTCAGACTGATGGGGTACTGTTTAGTGCAAGGTGGAGGTGTCCCATTTGCAGTAATCCACAATCGTCCTTGTCTTTAGCCCAAAATGGGGTGGTCTTTTAATTCTTCCCTTTGTATGGGTTCTGATGGATCATGTTATCTGTCCCTCATCGAAATGTAAAGATGGATTTAGTTGGGTGAGGATATCCATTCTGAGGAGCAGCTGGGCTACAGGTCCTACCCATACACAGGTTACTGACTCGTGGGGGCTGAATGCAATGTGCGTGGCTTTGGTCCTTTTAATTTCAATCCTGTCAGCTCCTGCTCCGTAAGCTGTTCTACTCTCCTGTGTCACACGAGTTTGGTCTCATACCTCTAGGGTAGGCATGTCAGCTCTGCTCCTGTGTCCAAAAGGCACTCAATGTCCAGGTTGCCCACCCGCATGGTCACATACAGTGCGTCTCCCCTCCACTGGCATAAAGCCAGTACAAGCGTAGAGGGGCATGGGCGGGCTCTCTCAGTTTTTTTTGTCTTCTTCAGCAGCTCCTGCTGCTGCTGGTCAGTTAGCTCTTTAAACTGCTCTAGGAGATTGGTCTTACTCCCGGTTCTTGGAGTCTTCTCTTTCTTGTCGCTTATTGGGCGACTGCTCTTTTCCCTTTTGCCAGCACCCCCTGGCCCAGTAGCCTTCCTTCCCACAGATCTAACACTTCCCTGTTTGTCTTGGGTCTTTCCAGGGTTATTGGAGTCTGTCCCATTTGTCCTGTCTGTAGGACTCGCAATTTGGTGCCCATATCTCAGTTCAGCTGGTGCGCCCAGTTGAACAGTTCATAATAATTAGTCCCCCTCTGGTCTGATGACCTTTAGCATGTTAGCTGGCTCAGGTTTAAGTCTGGCCACAAAAGCAGACTTCACCAGTCCATAATCACAGCCTTCAAAATCCCAATCGTCCTGCACATTTGGGACTCCTGCATATTCTTTCCAGGTTGCCCTAAACCTTTCCTCATATCCTGGGACTTCCTCTGTAGCTTTTTGACAGCAAGCCATGTCTTTCATCCAATCGGTCCTGGGTGAACTATTCCCCTGTAACCAATGTTTTATTGCTGTCCAGCCCAGCTTACGGCTGCTGCTCGTACTCTCCAAGGGCACCTTTGACAGCCTCATGGAGAAGGCGTCTTTCTCTTCAAGTGACAATGACCTTCAGAATCTGTACCCCATCCCAGGGATGGAGCATAAATATTCCCCTCAAACGGTCCACCTTTCCCATGTCTTCATTGGCTGCTTCTTTGGGTAGGGCATTTCTTTAGACCACATGGCTATGTTTTCAGGGATCGCAGGTCCATGCACAGTGTGTCTGTCTGTCCGTTTTACCAGAACATCCACCTCAGAGCTTTCCTCTAACCTTTGCCTTACCACATTCTCTATTTTTACCTTCTTGGTTTAAGATGTCGTAAAAATGGTGCTGGGGATATACAGTCCTCACAGCTTTCACCGCCAGAGGATCCATCACTTTCATCCCTCTCTTTCGTAAGGGCAATAGCTAGGTTTTGTTGAACCACTTCCCGGATGTCGCAGGGTAGTTGGATACAAATTCTATATGGGTTTGGGAACTGGGGAAGAAACTGACAGGACTGTTACCTCGTCCTTCAGTTTCTTGTTTTTTTTCTCAAACTCCTGAGTTTTAATGTCATTATTTTCCGGCTTTGATCTGTCCTTTTGCCGCTGTTCATGCACTGCTTTTAATTGCTGTTTAAGATGGTTAAATTTACGATCATGGGCTGATCGAGACATGATTTCATTCCTTTGGTGAATTTGTCCCATTTACACGAGACCATTTTCTTATCCGTCCTTATCTTTCTGTCTGGTGGTTGCTCCCCATACCATTTCATGTCATCTAGGGTCCAATGTAATGTGGAAATATTGTATTTCTGTCAGATTTTGATTGGGCTTTTCCCTAGCAAGAACTGTACTTCAGGGTAGTTCTGTAACCGCTGCAGCATTTCTTCCTCGGTTATGTCAGGAGGGGCCAGCCCACCTTTGGAGGTCGTAGGATGCTTACTGGGGTCACTCATGGTTACCTGAATACTTGCATCGTAGGCAATTTCAGCTGATTTGAAGCACTTGAGATCTGGACTCGGGGGATTCGAAAAATGGCCAACTCACGAGAGGTTCAGTGTCGTATTCAGGGATAGGTCATGACTCTAAGAAGGAAGTTTCCTACCTTCGGAGTACTGTCCATGACTGGTCAGTTTTGACGGTGTCCCCAGATTCTGCCAACTACACCAAGTTGTGGGATTGTGTTCAATAACGACCGAGTGACGAAAATAGCCACTTTATTGAGCATTTGCAGCAGCACAGTTTGAGGCAGCGATGGGATCCAAAGTACAGTTTTACAGAGGCAGTAGGAACTGCAGATGCTGGAGAATCTGAGATAACAAGGTGTAGAGCTGGAAGAACACAGCAGGCCAAGCAGCACTAGAGGAGCAGGAAGGCTGACATTTCGGGCCTAGACCCTTCTTCAGAAAATCATTTTCTGAAGAAGGGCCCCAACCCAAAACGTCAGCTTTCCTGATCCTCTGATGTTGCCTGGCCTGTTGTGTTCCTCCAGCTCCACGTTGTGTTAACAATCGATATTCAACTTCTAACATTTGATTTTAATACCTGAGACCTTTCATAGATTGGGATCCAACGTACAGTTTTACAGTAGCCTCTTTTATACACAGTTTTTATACACATTAAAATTTTAGCATTATGGTTCACATAGTTCTATCTATTGTACACAAGGTTGCGTGACATCTGTCCTGGGGAATCAGGAGATAGTTTAAGTGTTTGCTAAGTGCTGGGTGTTACTCCTGATGGGATTAGAATGTCTGGTCTGACCTTGCATAATTAAGAGGAATTAGTCCTTTTGTCTTTAAAGTTAGTAATGTTAGTAAAAACACGAGACCTGTATGATCTAAATAAACGAGAAATTATGTATGTACTAAATAAAAGTACAGAGGATATTAAATTGATCTTCCGCAGTTGGGTCATGAGATTGCTGGTTTTGACGGTCCTTACACATTCATTCAGGCAGTTTCACAGAAGCACTGGTTTGTCAGTAAGTTTTTAAAGGATAGCAGCCCTATTTGATATGTATTTAAACAGTACATATTAGTGGAGGGAGCTGTTGAATGTTCTGCAACCTATTCAGGCCCTGAGAGACGGTTGCTAAGGGCTAATTAATATTATAATCTTTCCACAGTTTCAGGTGAGTTATGAAAACACAATGGCAGGGCTGGCATTGTTCTGAGTATGTTATGTTTCTATCACTTATTTAGGGGTAGCCTTTGATACAGAAACAGGTCTAAATGCTGCTTGCTGCATGGGGTCAACAAGAATTGGAAGGTGTAAAGAAGCAGTAGTGGGTTGGAAGGGATGTTTAGTTTAAAGTGGTTTTGTGAATGAGTGAATGGAAACGTGGTATAGTGAACATTATGCGCTTGGCAGGGAGTTTGTAAAGAATTATGAATGAATGAATGGAAAGGCGGTATAGTAAACATAGAGTGCTTGTGAGTGAGTTGGTAAAGAGAATCAATATCTCAGAATATCTTTGAGAGATATGCTCATGATATGATCACTGCATCAAAATATGTGACCTCAGAGTATGAAGGTCTCAAATTCCATCTTAACTTGGATCACTTGAAACATAACGTGATAATGGAAGCATGCCATTCTGTTAAGCAAATAGCATAATATTAGTGCAGACATTTAAATGCTTGTGAATGTAATTATTGTAGCTGCCAGCTGTGTAAACGTCTGTTGGAACCCTCAATACCACGTTATTTCTTTTTTTTTAAATTTGTTCACAGGATAAGGGCATTGCTGGCCTGGCAACATTTATTGCCTAATTGCCTGGAGACCAGTTAAGATTCAACCACATTGCTGTAAGTCTGGAGTCACATGTAGGCCAGACCAGATAAGGATAGCAGTTTCCTTCCCTAAAGGACATTAGTAAACCAGATGGGCTTTTCCCGAAAATCAGCGATGGATTCACAGATAATAATTCCAGATATCTATTGAATTCAAATTCCACCATCTGCCATGGCAGGATTTGAACCTAGGTCCCCTGAACATTATCTGGGTCTCTGGATTAACAGTCCAACAACGATACCACTAGACCATCACCTCCCCTGGAGGATATTAAGGATAACATAAGCCTTGCTACAACTAATAAACTTCCCCAGATAGAGGCAAATGCCAGAGCAGCCTTTGCAAGACTGGCCTGGTGGCTGTGGCCATTTTTTAATACAAAACTGTTGAAAATAACTGAAGGTGCTTTTCAAGTTGGAATTTCCATCTTTCTCTGTTGCCTTCAACAGCAGCTGCAGCTCCTTCCCTGCTGGAAATCTTCCTATTTGATGGTCCTTTAGCTTTGAAAAAAAACTAATTGTCCTTAATTGGATAGCAAGCATGACCTCATGCCACTAATTCACCAAATCTACGAAGATCACATGCGGTGTTTTTCCGACACAGTGTGGGTTCAGGACTCTTATTTGACAATATCTTCAGAAACCTGAACCAAAAAAAAATACCTTGCCCTTGGATTCAAAGGCCCCAGAATTTTTGGAATTGGGAAGGGCATCAGTGTGGCATGCTGCCAATGGAGGCATTTGTGGAACTTGGGACTATCAGGGTCAGCTTGACTGTCAGAAAATCCCATCAGTTTCAGAGCTATGTCATCATTGAGCTATATGTATGGACATCGCACAAAGATATATAAGTGGGATGAATTACAAACTGAGATAACTTTTCTTCCATGGTATCCTTGGCAACATGGATGCAAGAGCTACCTTTGATTTCTTTGTGTTTGGTGCCACTTGGGATATTTACAAATCTGGTGATGTAACACAATCAATTTCAGAGTCTGAAGCTGCGTATGAGGAGACCCATAACATGCAACGATATTTTTCCTAAAGTCCTTAAGTCATATGAGCATGCAGACATATTTACACAGCAACATTCCTCTCCTCTTCCTGATCCTCTTCATACTCCTTCAAAACCCCCATTCATAAACCTTATTCCCTGCAATCTTCTTTGGCCTCCTGATCCTGAGTTCAAACTCCCACCTCTACAACTGTCCCATAACCTTTACAAAGCTCAGCCCACTCCGCAAGAAGAGACATCATAAAGGGCTTTGATGGTGCAATGGTATTGTCACTGATCACTCCTAAGGTCCATGTAAATGCACTGAGGTTACTGTTCCAATTCCATCACAGCAGCTTGACAGTCCTTAACTTTGATCAATGAAATCTACAAAGTGAAAGTTTTTTTTCAGTAATGATAGCTACGAAACTATCATTGATTGTTGTCAAAAACCTACCTGGGTTCAGTAATACCCATTAGGGAAGGAAATCTGCCATCCCTACCTGGTCTGTTCCAAATGTCGACGCTTAAATATAAACAGAAAGTGCTGGAGAAACTCAGCAGGACTGAAAACATCTGTGGAGAGAGAATAAAAGTCATACTGGACTTGAAATGTTAACTTTTTTTCTGTTCACATATGCTACCAGACCTGCCAGGTTTCTCCAGCACTTTCTGTTTTTATTGCAGATCTCCAACATCCACTGTACTTTACTTGCATTTGGGTGGTTGTCTCCAAACATTTTTTTCATTTATTCACTCATGGGACACGGTTGGTTGGTCAGCATTTATTGCCCTTGAGAAGATGGTGGTGAACTTCCTTCTTGAACCAGTGTAGTCCCTGCGCTGCGGATGGACCCACAATGCCCTTAGGGACGGAATTTCAGGATTTTGACCCAGCGACAGTGAAGGAACAGCGATATATTTTCAAGTCAGGATGGAGAATGTCTTGGACGGGAACTTGTAGGTGATCGTGTTCCATATATCTGCTGCCCTTGCCCTTCTAGATTGCAATGATCATGGGTTTGGAAGGTTCTGTCTCAGAATCTTTGGTGAATTTCTGCGGTGAATCATGTAGATAGTACACACTGCTGCTCCTGAGCATTGGTGGTGGAGGGAGTGGATGCTTATTGATGTGGTGCCAGTCAAACGGCCTGGTTGTCATGGTGTCAAGCTTCTCAAGTGTTGTTGGAGCTGCACTCATTCAGGCAAGTGGGGAGTATTCAAACACACTCCTGATTTGTGCCTTGTAGATGATGGAGAGGCTTTGGGAGTCAGGAGGTGAGTTACTCACTGCAGTATTCCCAGCCTCTGGACCTGCTCTTGTAGCCACTGTGTTTATGTGGCGAGTCCAGATGAGTTTCTAGTCAATGTTGATAGTGGAGGATTCAGTGATGGTAATACATTGAACGTCAAGGACCTCTGAAATGTCTTGGCAAACCACTCTGTTCAGAGGACAATTAACAATAGGCAATAAATGTTTGCCTTGCCAGGAATGCCCACATCTCAGGAAAGAACTTTTAAGAAACGTAATTTTTCCCAAATGCTAGTGTTTGGCCATAGCTGCAACTTGCTACCACAGGCTTTCTCATTTGTCAACTGTCCAATTTGGAAATGAAGTAAGAGAACAATAATGAGGTCTTGGGCTTATATTCTCTGGATTCCAAATCCCACACTCCCATCACTATTAGCACACTCCCCTGCTCACACTCTCCCTCCTTGTAAATATCAGAGCAATTGTGAGACACAGTGATACAACAAGTTGGTACAAAAGTACAGTATAGAGCTGGATTACCTTTTACATAATGCGTGAAAGCTGTGAGGACTGAGCATACCTGAACTCTGTCCAACATGAAGACATTTTCCTTCATTAGTCAGGGTGGTGGAGAGAACTCAATGTGCCTGAAACCTCTCCAGCACAAGGACACACATCCTCCTACATTGGCTAGGGCAGCTGATAAAGAGATATATCTCAAATGAAATATGGTTTTTGAAAGCAAAAACAGTAGAAAAGTCTGAACTGAGTTCACTACAGTACAAACTGTTCCCTTGCGTAGAAGGTAATAGAGTTTAAAAGCAGGTCAGTTTGACAAATAAACTTGAAAGACAGTATGTGAATATTCCACTACTTTGACAGGAGAGCTACAATGTGTGTCGATGTAAACGTTATATATGAGAAGTCATCGTGGGTTCATGATAAATGAATGTTTCACCATCACGACATTGAACACACATTGCATGTTTTGTCATGTTATCGTGTTTAATAGAGTTGAGCATGTCCCCTTTATCTCTGAGACACTGCCTCATCACTTAGAAAGATTTCCGTCTTGCAAATTTACTAACTCCATTATGTTATTAGAGTTGAAAGTATAACAGCTTTAAAACATCATAAAAGCTACCTGACCTGGGGAAAAAGAATAGATGATCATTCTCCAACACTTAGAAACTTTGGTCATAAAAGCATGCATAGAAATCTGATTGTGCCTAAATGTAGGCATGAGGTGGGTGTGTGCTTCACATGCCTATTAGCTCATGTGGCTGTTAGTTTAAGTGAGTAGCCAGAATTACTTCCATTCATTGGCTGCATGCCCGTTTGGAGGTCAGGAAGTCAGTCTTGACTGTGATCACTTAAAGGGGAGGTGCCTCTGACTAGACCACAGAGAAATATTTCTTTCTCTTTCTCTACCCACCATTTTTTCTTTCTTGCTCCTTCTATCTCTCTTGCTCGCTTTTGTTTTCTCACATTTTCCTTCTCATGTGCTGCAATCCCTACCTCTTTCATATATGCACACCCTCACTCTCTTGGCATTCATGCTTATTGCCTCATTCAGTCCTTAGGGAAAAATGATGTAGTTGCCCCTTGGGGTATATAATGAACTGAAGATCTCCATGATACACAGAACATAAGGAAGCTAGGAGCCAATGCAGACCCTTTGGTTCCTCAAGCCTGCTCAACCATTCAAAAGATCAAGGCTGATCTGATTGAGGTTTTTAGCTACACTTCTCTGCCTGCTCCCTACAACCTATCACTCTTCTACATCTCAGCAATCTACTTAACCAAGCCTTGAATACGTTCAAAAATTTAGGTTGCACTGCTCTCTGCAGTGGTGAATTACAATGACCTTTTGAAAGAGGAAATGCCTCCTCATCTCCATCTTCAAGTGGAGACTTTTTTTTGAAAGTAAATCTAGATTCTCCCCAGAGAAGAAATGTCCTCTCAGTATCTAACCTGTCAAACTCCCTCAGAGCCATTTGTTTCAGAGAAGTCACTTCACATTCTTCTAAACTCCTGTGGAGTATAGGTCCAACCTTCTCAATCTTACCTCATAAGACAAACACCTTCATTATAGAAATAAACCCAGTGACTAATCTTTGTACTGCCTCCAGTCCAAGTGTATTTGGACTCCCTAAGTGAGGAGACTAAAAATATATGCAGTACACCAGATGAGTTCTATCTAAAGTCCTGTATAGTTGTACCAAGACTTCCCTACTTCTAGATACAGAGCTATTTCTTTTCCTTGATCTGCTGCTAAATCTTACGTGGTTTTGCTGTTTGCTCTGGACGTCAAGGACTAGATACACTTGTGTTACAAGCGACACTGTACAATCCAGTTGTTTGGTTTCTTGAGAGGCAAGATCAGGGTAAACGTCTGGCCATGTTCTCTTTCCTGGTCATTGTCTATCCACAATCTAACCCTCTACTCTCGGTTCACCAAGCGGTCACTTTCTTCCATTGTCCTATCTCTAATTCTACGTTTGGTATGACATCTACAAGAAAATCACATCATTCATTTTCAAAAATGTGGATCAATTAAACAAGCTACAGAAATGTCAATATTGAAATATCCACATCCTTACTAACAAATGCTGGGCAAAGTTCCATTCTGACAATCTTATCGCAATATTATTCTATCACAGAAGTCAGTGGTTGACTGACAGATTTTATTCTCTTCATTGACTGATAAGTGAATCTCACTATCTGTTGCTTAACAACAATGTATAGACTGCTGTTGCCAGGATTATTGACACTTTAGTGATCACAAAGCTGCTTGCAACAAATATTCCATCTGCCTTCCTAATTACTTGCTGTAGATATATTACCTTTTAGTGATATGTGTATGAGGACAATCAGATTTTCTATACCATAGCATTCTATGTCTCTCTTCATTTTAATAATATTTTGCTTTTCTATTCATCCTGACAAAGTGGACAACCTCACATTATACTGTTAAATGCCAAACTTTTGCCTATTCACTTAAGTTATCTCACGTTAAGCTAACGTAAATATGAATTGTTCATTTTTGTGCAAAAGGTGGTGGGTCAACTTATCCATGAGAAATGTTTTCCAGGGGTTCAATCTTGGGAGCACAGATAAGTTTCAGCACTTCCACTTCAGGATGAATTTGTACCAGGGCCAACGGGCCATGCTTAACTATTTTGGAGTGGCCCCTGTTCCCTCGCAGACTCTCTCTCACTCCCCAAGGCTCCCTCCTGCTCATCGCTTCGTTGTCTGAACCCTCTGCCTGTTTCTCTGGTCAATGTTTCTGAAGCTGATGGAAACCCCCTCTATCCTGGCATAATCATTCAGACCCTCAAGACATGGCCTCCTTCTAAGGATCTTGTCAGAGAGCAGAGTGGGTGGAACCCATAGAAGAACAATGTCAACAGTGAGTGCTGCAGGTTTTCATTAACATTTTAATTGATAGATTTTTTGTTCCAGTCCCTTATTGTCACTCTGCATCCAAGGCTTCCTTCTCTATTATTATTTATGACTCTAATTATGTGATGCACATTCCATTTTCATTGATGTACTTCTATTCAAATTCCACCTTATGAGTACTCCTCGCAATTTGCTCTCCCAATTGTCTTTCTATGTGAAATAACTCCACTGAGGCGGGTATCCCGTCACCAAGTCACCCTTTATTTACCTGTGGAGAGTTCTTGACACTGATCCAGCTCCCACAGAGGCAGCTCTCAGAGTGAACACAATATCTTGACACTTCTGTTCTTGTCAGTCAGGCAAGGCTCCCTGATTGGACCTGATTGACTGCCCCAAGCAGGGAATTCACATTCTATGAGGTCCACCTTGCTGACCTCGTTACAAACACTACATCCCTCCCTCTCTGAGTCTGAGGAGATAGGCTACTATTTCCTTTCTCTTGTAGCCTCCTCTTTCAGATTCCTCCAACTCTGCCTCTGACACGGGCGGCATGTAACGCACAGTAGCTCACCTCTTGCATCTGGAGCATCTCAGCAGAAATTCATTCTCCTCTTCAGGCAACAATGGCGTTGAGGCAGCTGCTGCGCCCATCACACATTTTGAGATATCTTCAAGATTTGATGGCGAAGGAGAACCCAGGGTTCTGGGACAGTTAGAAAGGCAGTCGAGGAGCTGGGCATGTTTTGCTCCCGCACTGGTTGTGAGTTTGCATATGGTCCACATGCTTGTTCAGGACCATTGCACCTACCCAAACATTATATGTCACTGGACCTGACCTCGTGTCCACCATGCCTCTTACCCATGCAGGGCCATTCCCGTGGTTCTTACACCAAATGTGTCCCCTGAAGTAAACTGTCTTTCTTGCTTAGCAGAATCTTGTATCCGGCATTGGTGTTGCCTGATGCCATTTCACCCTTCCCCCCAAGTTTGGGAAGATCAGATTTAACCTGGTGCTGAGTCTTCTCCCCATTAGCAACTTGGCTGGAGCTATCCCTGTAGATGCATGAGGGGTGGTTGTATAATCAAATAGGAACCAAGAGATTTTGGTATTGTGAAGCTATAGGCAGCTCTTTAAGCCTACCTTCAAAATTTGGATGGTCTTTCAGCCAGACCATTGGAAGATGGATGGTATAGAGCTGTCCTTTATATGCATTTTACCTTCTTCTCATGGGGTGGTGATTATGGTGGTCAGAGACAAGAACACAGATTAGTTTCAGAGATTACACTTTGACCCCCAACATGTGCTCCTGATCACCTTCAGTTTCCCCCCAGCTCCACCTAGACGGGCATAATTTCTCAGTCAGACCAGTAGAGGTGGTGAGCTGAGGCCCTTAAGTGATCATCAATTGCTGGCAAGTCGAGGCAATCCTCAAAGGACCCACTTGACCAGCACTTAATTGGTGAGATGGCTCAAAAAAAAAAGTTTCTCTCCAGAGCCAACTCACCCCAACTTCCCCTTCTCAGGGAAGGGAAAATCATACCCAAGAAATCTGTCAAACAAGATTCCCTTTTTATAAAACAGCATTGACTCTTTTTGATTGTATTATGATTTTCTAAACATCCTGCTACTATTTCCTTTATAGTGGATCCAGCATTTTCAGAGTAACATGTGTTAAACTAACCAGCCTTTAGCTGAAGACCAAACTGGCAGTTGCCAATTTGTTACAGCCTGAAATGGCCCTGAGACATAAACACTAAGTGCTTGGTGACCATGACAGACCCATGCACTGGTTCAAGGCTCAGATCATGACAGCTTCAGGTGATTGAGTTCGATGATAACTCCTTTGGTAAAAGGGAGAGACCTCATACATTGCTTGTCCGTGACATTAAAGCAGGGGAATTGCTTTCTGAAGACCCTGTCGATTTGAACGTGTGCAATGTTCATATCTCTCAAATCTTCCTTTCTGCTGTCCCTCATCTTACAGTCCAAAGGCCAGCCCTATTAGGCCATTCATGAACAAAATATTAACGATCCCAACTGATGGTTCTACTGAGCAAGTCAGATTCCAGAAGTAAATCTGGGTTGATCGATTATATCTTATTTTCTTTTAATTTGTAGCGGTAGTCTTTCATTGAAATAAAAGCGCAGAAGGTGACAGATTTGATTTTGAGAACAAAACAGATGTTAATTACATAAAAAGAAATGAAAATAGAATAAACCAAACCAAGCTATCGAAATATAACCTCATTTGAAAGATTTCAAAGCACACAGCAAAACAAAATTTCATCTATTTTCCAATACCTCACTTTACAATTCTTCCAAAATCAGAGGAAAGTGTCTTTTCAATTGCATCCGTATATTTGACTTAACTGCTTCTTCTCAGTTCCTGTCCTGTGACCTGTGCAGTCTTTTTCCTGGAATATTCATGCTGACAACTTAGACTTTCACAGTCCTTTAATAACATGCAGAGGTCTAAGTAACCACTCCTGATCTGGAAGTTTTACAAATGAAGAACTTTCCCCAAAGTAAATTGTTCCCTTAAGCTGTGTCTCCTGACATAACCAAAAGATTCTCATTGCACATGTGCAAACTTCTGCACATGCCTCCGCTGTGAAATGACCTTCCCATTACAAAAAAAAGCAGCAACCAGACATGCACAATGGATATCAGTGAACAGGATGGAATGGCATCACTGCAGTACTGGTAGAATAGCCTTTCCTTTAACTTTTCCAAAATATCTCCTTTCTAGGAGAAATTATACTTGCTCATAATTTAATCAGGTCTTCTTCCAACTGCCCAAATGCTTTTCCATCTCTGAGTTTTTCTCAGCTAAAATCAATCCAAGATTATTCTAAACCCAAAGCAAACTATGTTTTTCATTTTTGTCTCTCCTATCATGGCACAGTGGCTCAGTGGTTAGCATTGCTGCCTGATAGAGCCAGGGACCTGGGTTTGATTCCAGCCTCAGGTGACTGTCTGTGTGGAGTTTGCACATTCTCCCTGTGTCTGCATGGGTTTCCTTCGGTTTCGTCCCCCACTCCAAAGATTTGCAGGTTAGATGGATTAGCCAAGGGAAATGCAGGGTTACAAGGATAGAATGATAGTTGAGTCTTGGGTTGGATGCTCTTCAGAAGGTTGATGTGGACTTGTAAGGCTGAATGACCTGCTTCTACACTATAGGAATTCTATGGTAACAACCCCCTATAATATAAACAGATTTCCATTAACTCCAGGAGGCAAATCCTGGTTTAAAACCATGATTCTAGAAAATCTGACCTAGTTCATTTTTAAACTCCTTCATGAAAATAAACCAACACCTATATGTCACTAATTTAAAATGCCAACTCTTTAAAAATTATATTAATAAATTACACACTTTTCATCACAACATTTAAAATGCTGTGAATGTAGACCTAAGCAATCGAGCACCAATAAAAACATGTTAGCAGAAATCAACAGGAATAAAACAGGCAGCCAAAACAAAGGTTAACTAACAGCCTAAAACCATCAGTTACCTTGAAAATAGTGATGAATCCATTCAATAACTCGACTGGAAAGTCCTTGCCACAAGGCTAGGATGCATATTAAATATTTTATTGAGACAGTTTGAAGGTTGATTATAATTGTTGAGCCCAGTCCACTATGTTGGATAGTGCAGTTTCAATGTGGAATGAGTGCATGAAGTTTGCTGTCAGATTGTTCTGATAGGTACATGCTTTACATCTGTAAAATTAAAACAGTATGATCAAATTTCTTGGCCAATACAGTTATAACAATTGAAATTTACATTGGAAACATTTTTCCCTCAAGAGCTGACATTTCTTTAATATTCCAGAGTCTGAACTATGAACATACCTGGATACAGTAAGTTACATGGCCAAATTCAATGTTGTCTGGACGTCATGGGCATATTTACATGTCTGTCATATTGTATGGTTCTACAACATTATAGCATTCATCCATCCATCGATGGAAGTACTGTGAAAACATTTGCCATTGGCTTGAGACCTTGAATTACACAAGTCCTAAGCAACATGTAGCAGGTCAGCAACCTCTTTTGCATTGTTCCCAATTTCAAATCCTGTTGAAATCAATCAAGTGTGAAGTTGGGTGGAGTGCAAACTCAGTGTCCAATCCAAAATTGTCGTATTCCAGCTGGGCAGATTAGGTTAGATTTGGAATCCCCCTTTCTAGTAACAGTCTGAGGCCGAGACACACAGTTTGCAACCTTGGTGTTGTAATGGATCTCAAAATCGACTTGGTGTTGTGTTGTGTTCTGCCACTGTAACATTGCCTGACTCTGCCTCACTTCCTTTGCTGCTAAAACCCTCAGCTCTGCCTTTGTTATCTTTAGACTTGACCAATGGAGTGTAGGCCAGCCTCTCATCTTCCACCGTCCACAAACAAACTTAAGCACATGCTGCCCATGTCCCAACTCACACTGAGTCCCATTCCCTGTCACCCCTGTGGTCATTGATTCACATTGACGCCCAGACAAACAATGCCTCTATTAAAACATCTTATTCTTGTTTCACAATATCTCATGGCTTCACCCCTCACTGCCTCTGTGATATCCTCCTGTTCTTGTTACCTCTGAGATATCTGCACTCTTCCAATTCTGGCCTCTGACACATCCCAACTTTAATCACTCCACCACTGACAGCCATGACTTCAACTGCTTAAGCCCTAAGCTCTTGTATTCTCTCCCTAAACCTTTCTGCCTCTCTTTTAAAATATGCTGCAAACTTACTTTTTTGACTAACCTTTTGATCGTCTATCCAAATGTAACCTAATATGGCTGTGTCTAATTTTGTTGGATAAAGCTCCTGTGAAGCACTTTTGGATAGCTTAGCACGTTCATCAAGCTATACAACTGCATGCTGTTTTTATTGGTTTATTGAAGGAAGGGAATTGTTGGTGAACACTTTGTAAGTTAGCAACTTTTAATCAAGGGAATGTTTAGACTGTTCAACTGAGCTGACCTCAGGTCTTTGGGATGCTATAATTGGCCTCACTTCCCCTGGGCTAAAGATTCCAACTCCTGATCACTGTCCAGCAACCATTTGGAAAGTAACCATGTGGCCAGCAGAGACAGTTCAGATTTGGCTGCCTTTCCGCACAAGGAAAGGCCACTTAGGTGAACTATGGAGTGCAGCTGTTGCCTGTTAAATTATTCCTTTTGCAAGAGTCAACATCTTCCAGCAGAAATGGGGAATTCTTAAACTTCTGCTTCTTCCTGTTTGCTCTTCCTCCAATTAATTAATATTTATTTGTTTAAACTGATTGTCTGTAACAAATTGATTTTGTTACATGAGTGACACATGGGCATTCTAAAAATAATCAAGTTAGTGATTAGGATTGTGCAGCAAACTTGTTTCAAAGTGTCAATAAATGTCCTATTTCAGTTGACTAATTTGCATTTCATTTTTGATAGGATCCATTAACATTTTCCAAATTATTTCAGCGTCAGAGTTCACTGCAGTACCATTTGAAAGAATGTGTTACGTTCTACTGGACTGCACTCCTTCTTGAATTAATCCATCTATCAGATTAATTCACAAAAACTGTGCTGAACTCTATATTGGTTTCACGTTTGGCATGAGGGCAGATTTTATGTCTTTACTGCCTAAGTAGGGAGCTGAGAGGACCATACAGACAGAGGAGCTCATGGCCCAATTTTAACAATTGCCAGTTTTCCTTTCCATTCATTTAAATGGAAGGAAAGTTAGCCAGATTCGCTCCCTAGCTTCATCTCCCCAATGTAATGAGGCAAGATTCCAGAACTCCTTATAATCCCAGCTAATGAACAACTTACTTGGAGACAGTAAGGACTGCATATGCTGGAAGCCACAGTCGATAGATGTGAAGTTGGAAAAGCACAGCAGGTCAGACAGCATCCGAGGAGCAGGAAAGGCAATCTTTCGGCCGAAACCCTTTGTTAGTCTTGTGCTTTTCCAGCTTCATATCTATTGACTCTAATCAACAACATAACCTCTCTAACTTTTCTCTCAGCAATTTATCAAACTTTTTTTCAAAAGGGCAAGAGGATGAGGAGCTGATCTGTTCCAATATTTAATATTTGTAATGTCATTAATGTAATAAAATGTCTAAAGATTTTGAGAGGAGTGTTATTAAATAAAATTGGACAGTGAGCCTTAGAAAATGAAATTAGGACAGATGACAAAAGTCTTGGTTGAAGAGATAGATCTTAATGGGCATCTTCAAGGAGGAGAAAGGGGTAGAGAGCCAGAGAATTGTGGAAGAGAATTCCAGAACACAGAGTCTAGGAAGCTGAAGTACAGTCAACAGCAGTGGAACTTTTAAAGTCGGAAAAGTGCAGAATTTTGTTTTTATTTATTCATGGAGTATGGACATCACTGGCTGGACTAAGATCTATTGCTCATCCCTAACTGTCCTAAGAGTTGACCACATTGCTGTGGGTCTAGAGTCACATGTAGGCCAGTCTAGGCAAGGATGGCAGTTTCCGTTCATAAAGGACACTGGTGAAACAGATGTGTTTTCTCCTCCCTGACAATCAGCAATCGTTTCATGGTCATCAATCGATTCTTTTTCGCAGATCAGTATTGGATTCAAATTCCATCATCTGCCATGGCAGGATTTGAACCCTGGTCCCCAGGACATTCCCTGAGTCTCTGGATTAATAGTCTAGCACTAGTACCACTCAGCCATTGCCAACCCTTTAAATTAAAGTAGGGCATATATTTTTGGAGGGCTGCAGGGCTGAAGGCGATTACATATATAGGAAGAAGGCAAATAAATGCTTCCTGAGACCTAATTTAATCTTTTCCCTAGAAATATTTCAGACAAACCCTCTCATCCTGTCTTCCTTATTTACTTCAATTGGACTGTGTCCAATTGCTTCATTCTTTTAAAATACCCTGTATCTGCACTTCTATCCCATAACTAAAGATTCTTAAAGGAATTGGTAGTCTGGTTTCTCATCTCTTCACCTTCTCCAGAGATGTGATATTCTTTATCATATGGGAGGACCAGAATTAGATATGATAGTTCAAGGGCAGATATACCAGAATTTTGCTTTGCTGAAGCACTTAACCTCTTGTATTCCTTGTTTGTTATTTATAATCTTTTCAAAATAGCCTAAAATCAATTTTCTTTTTTCTAACTAGTGTGTGAACCTTTTAATGATTGATCAACTATTATTCAGCAGGCCCTTCTTGATCCATTACCTTTAATGGGTATAATTGCTTGGTATAAGCACATCTGGAGTTTCTTAAATCCGAGTGCTCAAATCTATAGTTGTTCACATAATACAATATTTGCTGCACAATGTTCCATTTTCCTAAGTTGCCCAACTTGGCACACTATTCCTGGGCTTCAAAGGATAGAAATTCAGCAGCCAAGCCAGTAATTTGATGGGAAATATTTAGAATATGGTAAATTGCATTCTTCTTTTGATCTCTTCTTTTTAAAATTGTTGTACATGTCTAGATAAGAAGTTAAATCAGAGGTTGCTACTACATCTCGTTTGTTCAGTGTGACTGAAGTAGGAAACAGTTCAGTGAAACAAAGAAGTAGAGTAAAACAGGTGACTACATATAGCATAACAGGGTGTACAGCTGGATGAACACGGCAAGTCAAGTAGCATCAGAGGAGCAGGAAGGCTGACGTTTCGGGTTGAGACCCTTCTTCAGAAATCAGATTCTCCAGCATCGGCAGTTCCTACTATCTCTGACTACATATAGCACTTGGGGGCAAATGGGATCAAGGGTTATGGGGAGAAAGCAGGATTAGACAATTGAGTTGGACGATCAGTCATGATCGTGAAGAATGACAAAGCAGGTTTGAAGGGCCAAATGGCCTCCCCTTACTCCTATCTTCTATGTTTCTATGTAAATAATCATTGTGAACTACCGTGATGATGGATCAAAATCCCAGCACTTGAGGACATTTTCAATTCTTCTATGGGATACGGACATCATTGATAAGGCCATCCCTAATTGTTCTTACTCTGAGTGGCTTGCTATGCTGTTTCATTGCCACAGATCTGGAGTCATGTGTAGGCCAGACCAAATAAGGATGGTAGATTTCTGTCCCTAAAGGGTATTAGTGGACCAGATGGGTTTTTGCAACAATCGATGATAGCTGCCGTGGTAACTATTGCTAAGACTAGCATTGAACTTTAACTGCATCAGCTGCCATGGTGGGTCTTGAACCCATCACCCTAGAGGACTAGCTGGGCCTCTGGATTACTAGTACGGTGGAAGTTCCCACTACACTATTGTCTTTACCAATTATGAAGGGTAAAACAATGACGCTAAGCTTAACAGTAAAACTACTGTTCTGCAAAAATACACTGCTTTCAAATATTTGTTGATTTCTTCCAGGTGCAGTACCACAAGAACCTTGTTATTGTAAAATGAATTATTATTGCTAGATGGTAGGATATAAGAACTGATTGAGATTTAGATCTGTCTCTAGCCTTTTCTCTAAATTCTTTCTACATTGCAAAAGTATTATCAAATATAATTGTATTTTTAAAGTTTGTGGGTTGGCGTTTAATACTACAATTGTTAGTTTGTGGTTTATGAGTTTACATCTATTTTTCATGTGTTACCATTAGGAAAAATCAAGTTGTACAACATGGAAGCAGACACTTTGGTGCAACAGTTAAGATCTAAATTTTATTTTCATTGAGAACTCTTGTTGTTCTCAATCATGCTATTAACCAAGAAAGTGAAAAAACAAAACTGTAACAACAGCTGGGTGGATTAGCCATGAAAAATGCAGGGTTACAGGGATGGGTTGGGGAAGTGGGTCTGGGTGGGATGCTCTTTGGAGTGTTGGTGTTGACTCAATGGGCCAAATGGCCTGCTTCTGCACTGTGGGCATTCTATGATTCTAACATGTTCTGCAGCATTTTTGATGTCATGAAACATCCCAAGGTGATTTAGCAACATGAGTATTGTTTAACACTGACAAAATGCTGCCATCAAGCTAAAAATACATTTTGCCTAACACACAAATCAGTCATGTGACATTTGAATTTCAGGGCTCATGTGATATTGAATATATAGATGTATGACCCAAACAGTGGTTCATCACAAGCAAGGAACTGACTGATTGTACTCAACCAGCCTGTTCTTGCAAAACTTGCAACACAGTGTCTAACATTAGATTTGATTTTGCAACTACACAAAAACTGGATATTCCTGAGTTTGACAAGTAATTAAGCTTACAAGCAATTTAGGATTGTCAGTAGGATTCACACTATGGCATACGTGCATGCATTTGTTTCCAAACAGAAATAACACGTGCACACAATGCACTGATTTAACTCAATAAAGTAAGTGACAGCCACTCCTGGTTTACTTGTCAGGACAATGCTTTGACGAATCAATGTCAACCTACATGGTATAAAAGTTAAAGTTAGCCTGACAGTTAACTGTCAATCATCATTAACTGGTGCATCCTCTGCAGCAATGGTCCCTACCAATTAAAGACCACTTGCCAACAATCAGCACCCTCCTCTCATACAGTATAAATGTTGGTTTTTCCCTTAAATTGTTATTCTTGAGAATTATCCTGATGAGTGCAAGACATAAAGCTTTGATAAATCTGTCTTTTCTCAGCAATATTCAAGTACGTAAATATTAGATTTCAGTGGAATTCCCACCCAATGTTATTACTAGCAAGGTAATGTTAGATAGACAGATAATTGTATAAACTGATATAAGACATGTAGCAGATGATATACATGCTGCATTCTGGTTTTATGTATATGATGCTGACAGTGGTGGTTTAAATTGTAAGAGCCAGTCAAACTGTGCCCAGGGTTACCAGAGTACAACACTTAACATGTATATCTGAAATTCCACCCTTCACTCTTTTCTGCAGAGGACTTAGCCTGAGGTTATTGACTTGCTCACCCAGCGGGCTTGTTTTCATTCAGACATTGCGTCACTATGCTAGGTAACATCATCAGTAAGGCCTCCAACAAAGCAATGTTGTTCCACTCCGCTTTGAATTTATACTATCCGGTCCTTTATGGTGAGTAGTGTCATTACTGGTTTTGTTCTGTATGAGTTTGTGTATGGGATCCAATTCTACATGTGTGTCGATTGCATTACGGGTTGAAAACCATGCCTCTAGGAATTCCTGTGCGTGTCTTTGATTGCTTGGCCTACTATAATTACATTGTCCCAGTTAAACTGATGGCCTTCATTGTCTGAGTGTACTGATATTAGGGAAAGTTCATTGTGTTGTTTTGCTGCTATATGATGATTATGTATTCTGATGGCTAGTTTCCTTCCTGTTTGTCCGAAGTAATATTTGTGGCAGTCAGTGCATGGTATTTTGTAAACCGTGTTGGTTCTGCATGTTGTGGGAATGGGGTCTTTAGTCCTTGTAAGTGTTTGTTGTAGGGTGGCTGTGGGTTTGTGGGCCACCATGATTCCTAGTGGTCTTAGGAGTCTCGTTGTCAGTTCCGATATGTTCTTGATGTATGGCAGTGTGGCCAGTGTATTAGGGCGTACTGTGTCCTCTTGCTGTCCAATTAGTAGGCATCTGCGGATGAAGTTGCGGAGATATCTGTTCATAGTGAATATTTTGTATTGGAGCTCTTCCTCTTTCCTGTGTAGTTCTGCAGTGTTGAAATGAGTCGTGGCTGTTTAAACAGTGTCCTAATGCAGCTTTGTTTGTGGATGTTGGGGTGGTTGCTGTGGAAATTGAGGGTTTGGTCAGTGTGGGTTACTGAGGTTTGGAACTCCCCATTGGTCATGCATTCAATTCTGACATCCAAAAACAGAAGTGATTGTTGTTTTCTTCTTCTCTCGTGAATTTAATCCCCGCGAATACATTGTTGATGAGGTGGTGAATCTCTTCTAGCTTGTTGCGTTTAATAATGACAAATGTGTCGTTTACGTACTGGATGCACAGTTTAGGTTGAAAGCTGGGGAGGGAGGTGTGTTCTAGTCTTTGCTTGACTGCTTCTGTAATGAGTCCTGAGATGGGTGACCCCATGGGTGTGCCATTGATCTGTTTATATACTTGGCCATTAAAGGCCAAGTATGTGGTGAGGCACAGATATAGTAGTTTGAGTATACTCATACTAATATATCAAAACTGACAACGAGACTCCTAAGACCAGTAGGAATCATGGTGGCCCACAAGCCCACAGCCACCCTACAACAAACACTCTCAAGGGTTAAAGACCCCATTCCCACAACATGCAAAACCAACGTGGTTTACAAAATATCATGCACTGACTGCCACAAATGTTACATCAGACAGACAGGAAGGAAACTAGCCATCGGAATACATGAATGTCAACTAGCAGCAAAATGACATCACAAGCTTTCCCTAATACCAGTACACTCAGACAATGAAGGCCATCAGTTTAACTGGGACAACATAACCACAGTAGTCAAAGCCAAACATAGACACGCACGGGAATTCCTAGAGGCATGGTTCTCAACTCGTAATGCAATCACCAAACATATAGAATTGGACCCATATACAAACCCATACAGAAGAAAACTGGAAATGACACTACTCATCATAAATTCCAAGCGGAGTAGAACAACATCGCTTCATTGGAGGCCTCACAGATGATGTTACCTAGCATGGTGACAAAAATGTCTGAATGAAAACAAGCCAACTTGGTGAGCAAGTCAACAACCTCACCCACAACCCGAGCTACAAATCTTTGCTAAAACTTCAGAGGACTTAGCATGTTTTAGATGAATGGGTTAAATCTCCCACTAATGCTTTAGAGGGATCAAATTTGAATCAAGTGCTAAGTATCTGTATATACCAATCCTACAGTGTAACTTCAAAGCTAAACACCTTGCGATCCTTGGTATGGATCTTCTCAGCTACTGGCCAAACAAAATCCACGACAAACATTAAAAAAAAAGTCATTTTCTGGAATGGTTAGAAAAAAGTCTAATGCAATTATCTTAATCTGTCTTTACAATTTGCTGCCAGTGTGGTGCTCGCTTTGTCACTGACAGCATCTGACTTTTCAAAAAAATGAAAAATGTGTGCATTATCATTGTTCACTTCAAAAGTTAATCTATTACAGAAAAGACAAATTGTACATACACTCAATCAATATGATCTTGAAAACAAAATACAATAGGGAGAACACAAAGACAAGGTCTAGGCAACAATGAAACCTTGGAAAACAGCTATTATCATAGGATCCCTACAGTGTGGAAGGAGGCCATCCGGCCCATCGAGTACACACTGACCCTCTGAAGAGCATCCCTCCCAGATCCACCCTCCTACCATACTCACCCAAGGCACTACGGACAATTTTAGCATAGCCAATCCACCTAACCTGCATATCTTTGGACTGTGGGAGGAAACTGGAGCGCCTGGAGGAAACCCACACAGACACAGGGAGAATGTGCAAACTTCACATGGACAATCATCGAGGCTAGAATTGAATCTGGCTCCCTGGCGCTGCGAGGCAGCAGTGCTAGCCACTGAGCCACTGTGTCACCAAGAATTCAATGAATCATTGTCTGGAAATTACAACTGTAAGTGCAGTCGGATAGAAGCATCTTGTACACTTGATGAAGTGTAGGCACCACTTATAGCACATTGCAAACATTTCAGATGATCGCCCACCACCTCCCAATATGTTATAAATATATTGTCCAGAGATGCACAGATTGGGTGGATTGGCCATGCTAAATTGCCCATAGCGTACAGGGATGTGCAGGCTTGGTGGACTAGCTATGGGAAATGTAGGTTTACAGGGGTAGGGTAGGGGGTGTGTCTGGGTGGTATGTTCTTCAGAGGATCAGTATAGACAGGTCAATTGGCCTGTTTCCACACTGATCCTATGATGCTCTCAAGCTTTGATTCAGGCTTCTCAATGATGTTCTTATGTGGTTATTTCCTGTATAAGAATCTCTCTGGACTTGTACATTCATCTGGATTATACAATGATTTGATTTTTGGAGCATTTAAGAGACAAATTAGACTTTGTCTCATTTGTGGTACTTCTGAGGCAGATGAGCCACATTGTATTTAAACCAGATTGTATTTGTGCTGATAAATAGAAATTGATGTCACCTTTTCATCTTGTAACAGGCAGTCTGGAGTTGGTAAAGTGTAGTTTAGCTGAAGGATCATCATATCTCTACACTAATCAAAATGAGGTTAATTTGAGAGGCAGAAAAACATTTTCCACCATCACCTACTGCTATTCTTATTGAAACCAGTATAATTGGTCAGCGGTTACAGCTATCGTATGACTTTACGATAGCTCAGTAATTATGCAATGATTGTACAATGAATTCACAAGGGTGCTATCCCTAACCTTGCTACTCTTACACTGAAAATGAAGCAGTTCATACATCCTGCAGCTAGGCATTCGGGCCTTAAATTTGGAATTCCTTCTTGATGAAGCTTCTTTAAATCTACCTCTTCACAAAACTTTTGGTCACCTATCCTAAAGACTACTTCTTTGGCTCTATGTCAATTTTTGGTTAATTTTGCTGCTGTGCAAAACCTTAGGACATTTATCTACATTTTAGTTGCTAAGCTAATGCAAGTTAGTTTGTCGGTTGCTTTACCAGGTTACCCTCAGTGGCTCAACACATTTATCTTGAAAGTTGCTGAGCAGTACAGACAGTAGACCCAAGTTTCATTTTCATTGTGAGTTAGGTTAGTCCTAGAAGCACAAGCTCTACAATTGGCCCCAGGATCCACTTCAGTCAGTTGGGCTTTCCCCTAGATATGCTGCATCAAGTTTCATAAATTAATTATGGCCTGTTCTCAGGCACCAAGTAGGTTCAGGGAATGATCTCTGCATCTGTAGGCACAAAGGTCTAAGGATTGTGAACAGTTGGCTTCCTGGCCTTATCGAAATCTCTGAAGTGAGCTACAAGCAACTGTCTTACCTCTGCAGGCAGCTCAGTCAGCTGGAGAAGCAAAGTGTGGCTCCTTGTGTGGTTATTAGAGTATGAGGGGAGGAGAGGTGCAAAGATGGACCCTCAGGACAGTGGTAAAGCTGTGGATGGCAGGAACCTCAGGAATTTTACAGTGCAGTGTGTACTACCTGCAAGATGCACTGCAGAAATTTACCAAAGATCCTCAGACATCACCTTCCAAACCCATGACCACTTCCATCTAGAAGGACAAGGTCAGCAGATACATCCAAACACCGCCGCCAACAAGTTTCCCTCCAAGCCATTCACCTTCCTGACTTGGAAATATGTTGTCGTCCCTTCCCTATTGCTGGGTCACAATCCTGGAATTCCCTCCCTCAGGGCATAGTGGGTCAACTCACAGCAACTAGACTGCAATGGTTCAAGAAGGCAACTCACCACCACCTTTCCAAGGACAACTAGGGACAGGCAATAAATGCTGGCCAGCCAGTAATGTCCACATCCCACAAATGAATAAAAACAAATTTTCAAGATTCAGAGCTTGGTTAAGAGTGGTGATGGTGAGTGCCAATGTAGTGTGGAACTTCCCTCCAACAGGCAGTGATTTTTACAGTTCTCATAGAATCCCTACAGTGTGGAAACAGGCCATTTGGCCCAACAAGTCCACAGTGCTCCTCCGAAGAGCAATACGCCCAGACCCATTCCCCTTGTCTAACATACCTAACCTAAACATCCCTGGCCACTATGGTCAATTTAGCATGGTCAATCCACCTAATCCTGCACATTTTTGGACTGTGGAAGGAAACTGGAGCACCTGGAGGAAACCCACACAGACATAGGGAGAACATGCAAACTGTCGCCCGAGGCTGGAATCAAACCCAGGTCCCTGGTGCTGTGAGGCAGCCGTGCTAACCACTGAGCCACCGTGCCACCTCTATTGGTGCAAACGCTGCTCTGTTGAAGTGGATTATTTTTGTGATTGAAGCTGCATCACGATCATTAGATTTTAAACTGAACGGTTCTCTGCCAACTCAAGTGTGAAAAAGAAATGGGGGAGAGGGAGTTGGGCAGAAAAGAAGGAAGGATGCGTATCTATGTTACATTTAAAACCCCATGGAGATTTGAAGCTGATGAGCTATTTTTGAAGTGTTGTCTCTGTTGTAAAGTCAGCCACAGCAGCAAATTTATACACAGCAAGCTCCCACAAATTACAATGTGATAATGGCATTCCTTTAATGCTGTCAGTGTACTGCAGCAAATAAATTGCAGACGTTTGTAGAGGCAGCTCAGCAATCAAGGGCATGTAGGGAGGTGCAGGAAATGTCAGCCTTTCAACAGCATCCATATTCCATAAACAAAAGTCACCAGATAAAGTGTGTAGTGACACCTGAGAGATAAACATTAGGTTGGAAGACGAGATAACAAGCATGGGGCTGGATGAACACAGCAGGTCAAGCAGCATCATAGGAGCAGGAAAACTTGACGTTTCGGGCCTAAACCCTTCATCAGAAATGGGGGAGGGGAAGAGGGTTCGGAGACTGAACCATTTTGCCTGAAGCAGGGAATGGCCAATATCTCCCTTTCAATTCACACCTCCAAAAATACCCATTAACTGACCATTCATCTCATTGTTCTTTATGGGGCATCACTGTGAAGAGTGGTGGCTGCATTTGCCAACATAGCTACAATTATCATACATCAGAAGTAATTCATTATGACAAGTACTTTAGGAATGATGTGAGAAGGAAACAAATGAATATGACAATATTATTATCACAACTGATCCTGTAGTGATAATATTAGTAATACAGTAATTACAGTAAATACAATAATTAGTAATCCTGCTTTTACCCATGTCCACTGAATGCTATTCTCTTCTTACTTGATGTCTACATACACATTGATTTTCACAGGGGATACTCTATCCAGAGCTGGAACTTTGGCTGGTTTCATTTCTCCTTGGCCTTAGAATGAAAAGGTTAATTATGGTGTTCCTGCAGCCCTGACTATCTGTATTAAAATCCGTTATCTTGTTCTAGAAACTGTGAATATTTATTGATTTTGATTGAATCCCATCTTGACTTGAGTTTTTACTCATTTTCCATTCTTGAACATTCACAGTTCGGGTGCCATGTGTGGAAAAGCTGCTGGGTGCTATATTGTGATAGGAATGATATTCTGTAATTATGGGACTGTCTGGAATGAAGACTACTTTGTGTGGCATTAACTCATCTCTTCCATATCATCGGATGTAGTTACTGTTTCATGTTAATTCTTCCATTATATTGTTAATAAAAATAGTAATGCACGTTGGAATGATTTTCCACAGAGATGAAGGGATGATGATGTTTGTTTCTGAAGAGAAAATTGTAGATTAAGGGAGTTCTCAGAATTTTGCTGAATAGAAGGAGACCATTTGGCCCATCATCCCACCTTGCTGATACTGTCTGTCAAAGACCCTAAACAGCCTAATCTCACTTTGCTGCTCTTCATCTGTAGCCTTTTAAGTCACAAGTATTCAGTGTGTGCTTTAGTAATTTTTGAAAGTTATGAGGATTTCACCTTGTACTTACCATCCCGACAATGAATTACAGATCTCCACTACCTTCTGGGTGAAACGTTTTCCTGTGAATCCCTGCTAAACCTCCTACCTTCTGTAGCCTCTAGTTATGGAGCCCCCAACAACAGCTTTGTAATTCTTTTCTCTTAAGACAATTATTCAATTCCCTTTTGAAAGCCATGATTGAACCTGCCACTACCACATTCTCAGGCTCTGTGTTCTAGATCACTCACTGCATATAAAAGTTTTTCCTAATTAGTTTACCTAGACATTTCATAATTTTATAGACTTCCATTTGGTCTCCCTTCAGCCTCCTCTGGTACTCTAATACTCTAACTGTGGTTTAACTAGTGTTTTAAACAGCTCTTAGCTCTTATCTTCTAAACCCTGGTGATTAAAAGCATGCATCCCATCTGCCTTATCCACTCATTCTCAAGAATCTGAGAACCTACATTTCAGAACCCCCTTCCCCTCCCCCATTTCTGAAGAAGGGTCCAGAGCTGAAACGTCAGCTTTCCTTCTCCTCCGATGCTGCCTGGCCTGCTGTGTTCATCCAGCTCTACACCTTGTTACTTCATGATTCCTGTTCGTCGACGTTTCTCAGTGTCCCACTATTGATTGTGTATTTCCATGCCATTTTAGCCTTTCTCATATACATCACCTCTCACGTCTCCGGATTGGACTCTATATGCCGCAATCCTATGCGCCTGATGAATCCAATGATATCTTCCAGTTGCCTATCTCTTTGAACATTTTTCTGTCGCGACTGGTTGAAAGGATAGGGTCAAAATGTGATTTGATGGGGTTGATAGAATTTTTTTTAAATGGGCTTTTTGGACTTTCACTTTTCTCTGTTATTCAAAATTCACACGTTTAAGCCGTTTGCAAAGTTAAATCTCCAGCAGCTTTGATTTTTTTAAATGAGGTATTTGGAAGTGTAACTCAATTGCTCACCAGAGACCAATCTATTTGCTGAAGCTGTCCTGATAATGAGAATTCTGCTGTTTTTGAAAGACTGCCCTAAGATCTTGTTGCTGAGTAAGCTGTAGTCAATGATAGGTAATGAAATATGGTCAGCTTCATACTGGATAAAAGTCTTCAGTCTGTCTAATCACAGAATTTATCCATGCAACTGAGTTTGAAGAAGCACATGGGATTCTAATTGCTTTCAGACACATTATCAAATGTGTGAAGATACTCAATCAACACCTTTCCCACAGTGAGTGTTGAAAGAGTGACTGAACGTGTTGACAGTCAATAAAATTTCATGATTAATGGTGGTTATCCAATGCATTCCTTTCTCTTTAAATAAGACCGGCACCAGAACAGAAGATATACACAAAAGGAGCCATGGAACTACCCTACCTTTATTTTCTTCTTTTGCTTAAGTACTTAAGATGAATGGGGTACGTGTGCATCAAAAACTCTTTGTGCGCAATGCCCTTACTATTTGTATTTGTTTAATATTATTAAATGATAATGTGATAATCTTGTAATCAAAATTTTCATTTTCTTTTAAATTTCTTGAATCATTCTTACATTTGTCTAGTTGCATTGTATCCCAGGTTCATCCTGGTTCTGCCTTTGAATCGTAGCGTGCTTACTGCTCGGAGAAGATCATTCAGTCCATTGTGTCAGTGCTAGCTGTCTGGGAGAGCAGCTCAGCCAGTCCCACTGTCTTGCCTTTTTTCCACAGCTTTGTATGTTTTTTTCTCCTCAGACAATGATCCAATTCCCTTTTGAAAGCCCTGATTGAACCAGCCCCTACCACATTGTCAGGCTCTGCATTCTAGATCACTCTAAAGGTTTCCTCACATTACCTCTGGTTCATTTGCCAATCTCCTTTTGTTTTTTAGCTTTTGAATCTTTCAAAAATGGTTCCTCCATCTTTTCTGTTTGGACCCTGCATGGTTTTGAACATGTCTATCAAATCTCCTCTCAAATGTATTGTTTTCAAAATTTTACTTTCTTGTTTGTTAATTGTAAAATGATCTTTGCTGTACGAAAACGTGGCTGCTGTATGATGCAGGTGGACTATGCTTCTAATCAGGAGTAACCAGCACAGATCTTACACCATCCTCCTGAAGTGTTGCACCTTTGCGTTATGTGGATGTTGTTGTGCATAAATAGCGAAAAAAAAAGCAAAGATGTTTCCCTCAGTTGGTTCTGATCAAGGCGCAGTGTTTAAACCCAATGGACCTTAAGAAGCTTTAAAGGTTTACCCTGTTCTCATAAAAACAAACAATGATCTTGGCTAGAGTCACAGAAACCCCCCATTAAGTCAAAGTTTGACTCACATGGGGTCACTCACAAAACCAGAGCCACACTTCAAGCTTCTGGGGAGGTTTATTGTAATTTCTCCAGTCTAGTAAGAAGCAGTTTGTTGTTAATGTTTGCTAAGACTCTAACTGGTAACACCACACCAAGGCTCTAGAGATAAATCTGCCTTCAGTTTAAATCTCCTTCAAAGTTTAGTTCTGGAAGAAACGTTATATTCATTGGAAAAGTAGACACCATCTCATTCCACCACATCTTCATCCACTTTAAAAGGAACTCTGTGACTTCAGCCAACTACTTCCACCTGAATTCAAACACCTAAGAACACTGGACACTACTGTTGGACTAGAACTCTAGAACTCAAGGCTAGTCATTAATACAGATCAAGAAAAACAATGGTCCTAGAACTGACCTCTGAGGAACCTCACTGTATACCATAATCCAACCTGAAAAACAACAATTTACCACTTACTTGCAGAATTATTGATGCTGCCACTTTCACCTTCAATTCCATAGGTTTCAACTTCCTTGTAATGGTTGTGAATAGGACATGTCTCTCATCTATACAACAATAAAATTGTGTTTCTGACTCCACATCAATAGGAGGTGTTACATTTAAGCTCAATCACTTAGAAACAACGGAACATAAGAACAGGAAGGCAATTTAACCATTTGAGTCTGTTCCACCATTCAATGAGATTGTGGTTGATCTGTGACTGAGCTCCTTATACCTGCATTTTTCCCATATTACTTATGACCTTTGATTATCATGAACCCTTTGATTATCGTGAATCAACCAACCTCAGATTTTAAACCAACACATCAGCACATCAATTACCATTTACAGAACAGAGCTCTAAACTTCTACCACCTTTTGTGTGAAGAGGCTTTTTTAATTTCACTCCTGAAATATATGGCTTCACTTTTTTTAGACAAACCATCCTTGTCCTACTCTCATCAATCAGTGGAAATATGTTCCCTTTACCTATCCCATTGAAAGTTTTGATCAAATTGCTCTGAATGGTCTAACCTAAGTGGAATATAACAATTTTTATAGAATCCCTACAGTGTGAAAACATCTCATTGAGACACACTGACCCTCCAAAGAGCATCCTACCCAGACCATTTCCCTACCCTATCCCTGTAATCCTGCTTTTCCAATGGCTAATCCACCTACCCCACACATCCGTGGATACAAAGAGCAATTTAACATGGCCAATCCACCTAACCTGTACATTTTTGGACCATGGGAGGAAACCGGCACACCCAGAGGAAACCCACACAGACATGGGGAGAATGTGCAAACTCCACACAGACAGTTGCCCGAGGCTGGAATTGAACCCGGGTCCTTCATGCTGTGAGGTAGCAGTACTGACCACTGAGCCACAATGCCACCCACTTTGTCTCCCAATTACCATGCTGCTAAATGCACACTGTACTCCCTCCAAGGCCAATGTATCCTTCCTAATGTATGTGCTGAGACTGTCTGCAATCCTCCATGTGTAGTCTGACCAGGGCCTCGTGTAGTGGTGTGAGAGATAAAAGGTACTGCAGATGCTGGAGAATCCGAGATAACAAGCATGGGGCTGGATGAACACAGCAGGTCAAGCAGCATCATAGGAGCAGGAAAACTTGACGTTTCGGGCCTGATGAAGGGTTTAGGCCCGAAA
>JAHRHZ010000028.1:22301128-22335683 GCA_024137785.1 Ginglymostoma cirratum | reverse complement strand
CTGCTTGACCTGCTGTGTTCATCCAGCCCCATGCTTGTTATCTCGGATTCTCCAGCATCTGCAGTACCTTTTATCTCTCATCCTCCAGTTCATTCTCCTTCTAACAATGGGATCACTTTATCCCTACCCAATCTGTCCCAACCCTCCATGATTTTCAAATTTTGTCTAACCCTCTCTTCAAAGAAACACACATATCAGGTTGCCCTGGGCTGTTCTGATGCCATGGACTTAGCTCTGGCTGCACTCCCCAGAAGAATCATCACTTTCATCATTATTTGGAACTGAATACTGTCTGGAAGCTCTCTTGTATGACCTGCCTATTTATTTTTTGACTGCCTGGTGGTTACCCATACCTTTTCCCTTCGTGTACTCTTAAACCGTGGAATGACCGTCTCAAAAACCGTGCTGACCTTGCACTGCAGTGATCCCAGCTGCTTGCTCATGGTCTGAAACTTGGAGCTTGAGCTGTAGTAGCTGCTCACACTTCCTGTATGTACGGTTAATACAGACGCAGGAAATCTCTTTGAGTTCCCACAGGGAACAGGATGTGTCCACCAGGGCTTGGAGCTGCAATGCCAATGCTCTCTGATAGATAACAAAACTTGCACTTCAAAGCAGTATGGAATTTGCTTTGAAATCAAAGGAGCAGCCCTTGCTTTGCAAGAGTTAATGTGTCTGTCTATGATGTGTGTGAATGTTGACTGAATTATTATTGATCTATCTGTAGCCTAAGAAATTAGTGACTATAGAGCCTGTATTCGCAGATCCTAAGAAACCATGACCCAGTGCTATTCACTGATAGTTTTAGAAAGCAAATGGATTGCAAGACATGCAGTTTCATTGGACTAATTTTCATACATCAAAATCAAACTGTGAAGTTGTACAGCATTTTTAATCAACATTAGACCATGCTGCAAAATCAGTACTGGATACTGCTGTAAGAGGAGGTCTAGTCTTATTTAACAGAAGATGAACAAGCTTTATTAAACATAACTGTATGAGGAATGGTAAGAGAGGGCAGCTTCTTAAACCTTACTGATTTGGGCTCTAGTTCCATGTGATCAGGTGTCCCATTTAGTATAGCTCCATAAGCAGGTGCCCAGATACTATTCCTAGAGAAAAGGTATAGTCAATCCTTTACTCCACAGATACTGATTAACGCAAATGTCAATTAAATGGAGTTAAGATATGTTACTTGCACTGCTTATACATCAGTTAATTGAATCAAACATTTGGGGTGCTTTTGCTTCATTTCTGTTATTAAATAAAATTGAATTTCCTTTCTGTGATGATGATTAGACAGAGTGATATTCAAGGGAAGATGTAGAGTCATCCTAAAAGACAGGTAAAAGTTGCTATTTGGTCACAAAATTCTACTTGTGAATAGGAATTGCTGGTAATGGTTTGATCTGATCAAAGATGAACTCTTTTCTCAAAGATAGGATGGACATTCTAATAGAGCTGTGCAAATTTTTTTAAGATTTAACGAGGTGTCGTGCCCTTTTATCTTAATCTTACAATGTCTCCGGGCCATTTAAGTCGTAGCTTTTCAAACTGGCATTTCCTGTATTTATTAATTTGTGTACATTAATTTTTAAAAAATGTTCTGATCTGCACTGATAGAATCTTCTGTTAGTAACTGACATTTATTTTATAGAAGTTTACAGGTTTCTTTCCACAACAAAATTCAGAATAGTTTGAAAATCAGGACCTTTTGGTAATTTGAGGATTTGATCTTTAGGTTCCAGTATTCTTTTTAAAGGCATTAATCATCAGCTTTGTGTATACTAAATAACCATGAGAAAAGATTTGACCAGGCTAGGTTTGTTTTCCTTGGAAGAGATGAAGCTGAGGGATGATGTAATCATGTGCACACAATCATGAAGGGCTTAGATAGACGGGAAAGTCCTGTTTTCCCCTGGCAGAGAGGTCCGTTTCCAGGATTGAAGGCATTTCGTGGACTAGAGTAGAACGGAGAAAATTCATTTTCACCTTGAGGATGGTGGGTGTCTGAAAATCGCTGTCCAATTTGGTGTTGGAGGCAAAAACCCTCAACTCTTTTAAAACAGCGCTTCAGTTACAGATCCAGGTTATGTCCAAAAAGGCTACAGACACGGTGCTATAAAGTGGGATTGGAATTAATTCAGCCAGTGCAGACTCAATGGACTGAAAGGTCTCTAAATAAAGGTCCCATTCCATGCAATTGTTAAATGCCCCTGAATCATTTCAGTTTAAGTAAACATTATTAGCAAAACATTAGAACCATAGAATGGTTACAGCATGGTAAGACGCGATACAGCATATTGTATCTGCATTGTGCCTTTCCTGATTAACCTGTGCTTTTCTAAGCAATAATATTCATATCTGTCAATATTGTTTCTTGTAATTTGCCTATCACCCAGGTCAGAGTGACTGGTCTATAATTATTTGTATCCTTTGTACTTCTTTGAAATAATGGTAAAATGCTCATAGACCTCCAATCCCCTGGTACTTCACCTGCATCTAGTAAGGATCAGAAAATGACCCCCCATTATTTCCTTGCTGGCTTCCTTCAATGTTTTAGGATCTAATTCATTCAGTTCTGGTAATTTCTCCACCTTCAAAGAAGTCAGTTCCTTCAGTGCTTACCTTCTCTAATTCATATTTTGTCTAATGTTTTGCAGCCCTTCTAACCAGATCATCTGCATCCTTTGTGAAGACAGAAATGAAGTACTCATTAAGTACTTGTCCACATCTCCTGCATCTATGCACAAGTTACCATGTGCATCACCGATATGCTAATACCCTTTTCTTAGTAACCCACATACTCTTAATGTATTGATGAAACATCTTTGACCTTTCCTTGATTTTATCAGGCAATACCCTTGCAAATCTTCTTTGTTTTCTTAATTTCCTTTTCACTTCCCCCTTGTACTTTCTACAATCCTGTAATCTTCCTAAAGTATTACTTTTCTGAGATTGTCATAGGCTTCATTTTTTTGCTTTGTTTTATCATGTATGCTTTTGGTTAACCAGAGGCCTCACTTCCTTTGTGGAGATTTGTTTACACAGTACAAATAGAATCTCATATTTGAACACCTCTCACTGATTTACCACTGACTTTTGTTATGAAGTTGTGTAGAGCAATCATGAATTGGAAGGCAGGAAGCTAGAACTTGTTTGGTTTCTTCTAAAAAAAAAAGATAACAGTGCGTGGTTCCTTTAAGAGGTAAAGTGCATTTCTAAGCTTGGGGATTTGTACAGAGAAAAAAGATGTCTGTATAGGTTAAGGTATAGAGCCAGTTCTGAAATTGAAACATGTGTCAATGCCAAAGGTTTGGAAACCTTAGGCTTGTTTTGATGATTTGGCAACCGGCTGGAATCAGCCAATTAATTTAAACCAAGCACTTAGCGATTGAAAGCCAATTTAGTTTAAATCTGATGGTTTTGACAACCTCAGATCAATGCTATTGTAAGAAAATTGATATGTCATCCAAGGTATATAAGGAGAGGGTTGTTGAAAATCGGTGTGAGGGTGAGCCATCTGAAAAATAAGCATCTGGCTTTCACAAGAAATCGCTAAGCTCTCTAAGAAAACACCATCTATCCATGAAAAGTATAACAGCACTTCTAGCTATGAGTCCTCACGGAAGACTTCACAGAGAAAATGTCCTGGACCTGCAGAAGAAAGGCGTTTATAACTTGAGAACAGCAGAAGAAAGGCGTGTAGACTTTTAAAACTTAGTTTCTCATTTATTTTCTTATTAGTTGGGATTATATCAGTTGGAATTGTGTCTGTTGGAACAGCATACCAGTAGAGTTCAGTTAGTGAATAGTTAGTAGTTAGGGGGGAATTGTTCGGTTTGTCAATAATTCTGTGAATTTGTTCACTGTTAGGGTTAAATAAATAAATTGTTACTTGTTACTTATAAAGTGAATATGAGGGATTTTCTTTCATTTAAACACTTTTTAAAACCGATTTATAAAGGCAAAACGAGCCTCTGTGTTTTGGGTTTAATTATTAGAAGGGAACCTGTACTCCTGCCATAACAGATTGGGGTCTTGTGTTTTGGTTTAATTACCAGAGGGGTTCAAGCTCCTCTCTGTAACATTTTCCATCAGATAGCTTTATCTATTCCACTTTTGCTCGTTCATGTGTGTTGTAAAGTTTGCCTTCCCCAAACTTAAGAATTTTTACTCTTGTTCTTCTGTCCCTTTTGCATAATAATACTAAATCTAACTGTTGTGATCACTATCTCCAAAATAGTCACCCACTGCTGCTTCAGCCACCTGTCCGTTTTTTTTCCCCTAAGACTAAATCTTGAATTGCATCTTCTCTTGTGCTTGCTACAAGCTGGCTGAAAAAAATCTCTTTGAATGCAGTTCAAGAATTTTGAGCCCCATGTGCCTTTCACAATGAGGTGATATTTGGTATTTAAATTCCACGATAATTATCTTTGTACAAAGACATTTGGTAACCTATTTGCTCCTGCATCTTTCTCCCTCTATTTGAGGATTGTTAATGCATGCCCTTCAGTGTGGCTGTTTCTTAGCTCAACATACATGGCCTCACTTGATGTTTCATTTAATACATCATCCTTCCTCACAGTTATAATTGATTGCTGTGCTGCCTTTCAGACCACCTTCTCTATCCTTCCTATATCCAGGGACATTGAGTGCCATCATTGTCACATTTCAACCGAAGTTTCTGTTATAGTAATGATATGATGCTGACATGTCTGTTCCCTCATTTCATTGGCTTTACCTGCATTTACATGTTCACCTTTTACAACCTGAGAAAATCAAAGGAAGAGGCTGTGCAGCCCATTGTTTCTGCTCAGGCTGAATAAACTAGCCCTCTCCTCCAATCTGATATCCCGTTCTAACATGTGGCTTTTAACCTTACAGGTTGCCGTTCTTCAGGTGTTGACTCATGTTATTTCTCGCTCAACCACCAAACCAGGCAGCAAACTCTAGACAACCCACTATCCTCTGGGTGAAAAAAGACTTCTATCTTCTGCCAAAAATAGTAGGAACTGCCGATGCTGGAGTCTGAGATAACATGGAGTAGAGCTGGATGAACACAGCAGGCCAGGCAGCATCAGAGGAGCAGGAAAGCTGATGTTTCGGATCTGGACCCTTCCTCACGAAAAAAAAAATGAAGGGTCCAGACCTGATACATCAGCATTCCTGCTCTTCTGATGCTGCCTGGCCTGCTATCTTTATCTTCTGTCCCTTTGCGTCCTTCTACCCTAACTCTGTGACCCCTGATAATTGACTACTTCTTTAGGGGGAACATGGGCAACATAGATTCACGGGTGTTTTCCCTGTCCACTCTGTCCAAATCACCAAGTATTTTGTACACCTCAATCAAGTCACCACTACCCCCCTCCACCCTCCGCCACCTCTGTTTGAAGGAAAACATCTCCAATCTGCCCAACCTTTCCTCATAGCTGCAAATTTCTATTCCTGCCAATTTTCTTGTAAATCTCCTCTGTACTGTCTCTACAGTAGTTACGTCCTTCCTGGAATGTGGAAACTAGAACGGTTCAAAGGAACTCCAGCACGTCCTATGCAGTGCCTCCTATAGTTCCCGCATTGTATCCCTGCTCAATACTGCCAAATTCCTGTGCTATACACTTACTAAACCTCTTTATTTTTCTCTCTGTCTTCCACTTGCTAAATTTCTGCATCTTGTTCCCTGCTCTTAATTTTCCCTCCAGTTCCTGCCAGTCTAGTTCAAAAACATCCCAACAGCTCTCACAAGTTTCCCTGCAAGGATATTTATTCTTGCCCTGTTCAAGTGTTGATTAGGTGTAGTATAGGTCTCATCTTCCCCAGAAACTGCCACCCATTCTACATCAGTTTTTCAGTCACTTGTTCACTTGCTCAATTCTCCTGTTCCATGCAAACTAGACATGGGATTGGGATAGTGTTTAAGGGAAAGCCAGGAAAGAAAGGAATAGAAGGTTAATATGATGGGGTTGGCTGAAGTGGTGTGGATGAGCTTTGAAATGCCAACATTGAGTAGCTGGAATGAATTCCCTGTTTTTATGAAGGCTTTAATGTGCTTTGAATATCTCTAAAGTGTATGTGACCAATATTATTTCCTTGTTTTGATTTACTGGATTTGTGATCCATTTCAGGAGCTTTTGAGGTAGATTATGCGTTTCAGTGCATCTTTTGAGTTTCATGTTTGGGAAATCATTTGAATTGAATAAGATTAATTTAGGTTCACTGATGACTTTTACTGGCATTTTCTGCAGTTTGTGCTCCTGAAAAGATGTCTCGGCAGGTCTTAAATGTCACCCACAATTCAATGTATTTATCGTATGGAAAAGTTAACTTGGTCACTGTTGCTAACAGTAAGATTAAAACAATTTAAAAAAACAAAACTCCACTCCTAGCATCCATGAGTCAGAAGTTTAATTTGAAACCGCTAATATTTGTAAGAAAATCTTGTTGGTGGAGAAGTAAAGTGAGTGGGTGCCTGATGTAACGCTTTTGATTTGAAGGGGAGCAGGTGGATCCTTTGTCAAACCGAAGCTGTGCCACTCACCCTGCATGCTTTTAGAGACCAGCTTTTGTTCCTCTTTCTAAAAACTGAACACAAGCACATCTGTTGCGCACAGGACACAGAATATTGAAGATTTATCCAAACAGGAGGCAGATTCTTTGTTGGCTGAGGCTTAATTGATATTCAAAGCAGTAAAAATGAAGTTACTTTGCTTCAGTTTTGTCAAAGAAAGCAGCAGGGGAACCCAGACTGCAGCTGGCCTACTCCTTTTCACTTTGCAATTGGCCAAAGTAGTGTAAGCAGCTTGCTCAGTGCGCTGCTGAAGAATGACACGTTTATGGTTCACATTTTTCAATTTGAAATCAAGTACAAGCATTTCATCTGTCATTATAAAGAGTTAAATTGAAAATGATGAGCGCAAATTTCTAATCAATCACGTCAACTTTGTTTTATATCCCTACTTTTTTGCCTCTCCAAAAGTAGAAACCATGGTAACGCAGTTTATGAGAAATGAATTGTAATTCAGCCCTTCCAGAATTTCCTTTTCCTTCTCTCTGCACATGGTGAAGAGATAGGAAGTAACTGGAAAGGCAGAGTGCAAATTTTCTCTTGGTCCTACGTGAGATGCAGATTGAATTGCGGTGATATAGAAAAATAAGTTTCATGTTATGATCAGGAATTTGCTCTGCCTGAAAAAAAGAGTGGAAGCACATTCAGGAATGCCTTTCAAAGAGAATTAGATACATAGATTTGGAACTTGTACAGGACAATGGCAAAAGAGCAATGGCAAGGGGCTAATTGAGCTGACACTGTCGTGATGGGCTGAATGGCTGTGTTTGTGCTGTTTCTAAATCCTTATGAAGTGAATTGACAGCTGTCTTTGTTTGGATTTGGAACAACAGACAGTAGTGACAAATCATTTACTGGAATCCTAGGGGACCATATATTCCACAGACTAAATAGTTTTAGGTACAGATGGCACATTAACTGACTATGTGGTTTGTCTATGATTAATGACCACACATAAACGCAATAAATAGGTGCATTGCAACTTTGTGATTCAGCAATATGGAAAGTGGTCAAAAAAATGAGTCTTACCATCATCCTCATTCTACAGTTTTCCACAGTAATTTTCTGGAAAGACGAGTTGGTGATGAGTGGCAAAGACAAAAGGGCATCTGACTGATGAATTGTCTCCTTAATGAGTGAGACTTGAGGATTTAAAGAAAGAGACAGGAACACTGGAGTGCCAGGATAAATTGGAGCCAAATCAGATAAAAAGTAAAAATAAGAAGGAAATACAGATTGGAATGAGGGGGAGTGAGGAAAAAGAGAAACTGTATGAAATACAATATATTAAAATAGAATGTTTAATCTTCAAGGAGGATTGACAAAATGCAGAAATGAGAATGAATGGTTTATATTGTTCCTCTTCAGTGTAAGAGGCTGATGAGCAACTTTATATCACTCGATTCATTCTCTTTTGCAGGATATTGTACGTCTGCATTTGTATATGTAGATATTTCGAATTATCCTGTTCAGTCACGATATGAGATCTAGAGTAGGTGGGATGTAGGAATACTACCATTTGATTTGATTTGATATGATTTATTGTCACGTGTACTTGAATACAGTGAAAAAATTTTGTTTTCCTTGCATTTTAGGCATATCATACTATACTAAGTGCATTAGGGTAATAGAACGGAGCAAATAATACAATGTTACAACTGCAGTGAAAGTGCAGAAAGAACAAAATCAACATTTAGGAGTTTAAAAATTGATAGGTCCTTTCAGAAGTCCAGTAACAGTTGGGGGAGAAAGCTGATCTGTTGGTATGTGTGTTCAAGCTTTTATATCTTCTGCCAGGCGGAAGAGGTTGGAAGAGATTATAACTGGGTCGGGATGGGCCTTTGTTTATGTTTGCTGCCTTCCTGAGGCAGTGACAAGTAAAGATGGAGCCAATGGATGGAAGATTGGCTTGAGTGATGGACTAGCTTGTTTTCACAATTCTCTGCAATTTCTTATGGTCCTGGGCGGAGTAGTTGCCATACCAAGCTGCGATGAATTCCAATAGAATGCTTTTTCTGGTGCATCTAATAAACGGCAAGAGGCTAATGAAATAGACATTATCTAATCAATCTGTCCCAAATTGTTAATAAACAGCTCTGGAGCAGGTGGACCTTGAATGTGGGCATCCTGGCTCAGAAGCAGGGACGCTACCACAGCACCACAAGACCGAAGAAGCTAATTGTGTTGTTTTAAAAAAACATGCATTTTAATTGTCAGTCCTAATTTTCTGCGGTGAGCAATTAATGTGGAGATCCAGCAATCTCTTATGAATAATGGCCCAAGGGTAGGTTGCTGTTACATCTGGAAATTTGCAACCTACACCAATCCTTACATTTTCTGACCAATGTGAGCATTAATAACTCACTTTTTTTTTTTTCTCCCCTCTACAAAATCTGGCCTGTTGCCTTCATTTTGATATGGTTCATACGCTGAGTACCTTTATTTAAAAAAAAGGTTAGAGTGATTGGAGCTACACTTGCAACAATCAATTGAGTTCAGTGCAAAACAGTACAAGCTTTTTCATGCACAAGGAACAGGCAAGTTGCTAAGGGAGTAAAATATTTTCATAGTGCTTAAATCTGACTGGAGGCTGCATGATTAAATTGTGAGCATCTGGGGCTTTTAAATGAAGGTCTGGTGGTGTTAGTGCAAGAAGCCATAGCGGGAGGGGGAGTCAAGTTTACCTTATGTGCAGTAGGCATCCGTGAATTCAGTAGTAACCAAAACAGTGGCGTGCATCATTGATTTTAAAAAAAACATTGCAGCAAACATTAAAATTTGGAATTCCCAAAGAGTTTGCTCAGGAGCAGTAATTTGAGCCTTTGGATTGGACAACGGTTCTCTTCCTCTATGCTGACAAATAATGCGCCAATTATGGAAGCATTAAAAAACAATTAAAGTACATTTCAAAGGAGGAAGTTTTAACTGGAATAAAGGAGTCTGGGATTATGCCGTTTTGTTTTGGTCATTCTGACATTGAGAGAGTCTGATATAGACGTAACCTCCCTCACTTGGTCATATCGGAAACTTCAATGCAGCTCTAATCCATGTGTCATAAAGTAATTCATCTCCCAGCTCAAAGCATTCAATCATAAAACAACTTGATAAAATATCATATCAGTTCACCTTTATTCTACTGCGGTCTTTAATCCACTGAGATTTCTCTGAAACTAAGTCCTGTCTAGAATAAATAAAGTTTATCACTTGGTTAGTTTGCTCTTTAGATTGTTCTTTTTTTAATTGAAAGCATGTTTAATATATAGGTCCTTAAAGCCAAGAACTGTATTAATTTGATGATCAGTTTAAACATGGCATGAGAAGAGCCTCCAGGGGCTGTGACTATTTTAAAAAAAGTACTCTCTAATGCCTAAGAATAAATGAAGAAATGCCTTGGCAGCATTTACTACTGAATCACCCAATCTGAAACATCCCATTGTTAGTCATTCTCCTTTAAAGATTCTATCAGGCTGGATGATCAAAGAGAACAGGCAGATTCTGGTTATGGGTCCATTTTAATGATGTGACATGTCTTTTATTTCTACAGATGCTGACCGATCTGAATGTTTACAGCGTTTTCTGCATTTGCATTTGGATTTCCAGCATCTGATGCTTGTTCTTTTTATGTTTATTTGGCAAATGATGCTCTTTTTATTTTTGACTGAACTTTTCTCAAACACTTCCCTGAAATGACCCCTCACTTGCTGCTTATTGTGCAAATGTATGCAATTATCTTCTGTTCTGTCCACTTCATGGGTCTTCTCTTTGAACTTGCTCAATCCTCTGCAAAAAATATCCCCCTGGATTTAATAGAAAAAATTGTAATCTGTTTAGTATCTGGTAGTGCGTACACACTCCAGGAGTCAAATGAATTTTGTGCAGCCATCGTAAAATTGATTCAAACTGAAAGCTTTGGAGGGGCTTCTGCTCTTGTCTTGGTATTTAAGTTTGGATGCTAATGATTCTGTCTTGTAGCAACACAGCTGTTGCGTAGAGTGCTGAGGGGAACTTTGAGATAACTGGAATGCTTTGCTAAGCTACCGACTTTTGAATGGACCTACTATAATGTTAATGTTGATCTCTCTGTGCACCTTGGCAGCTGTAACATTGTATCCTGCACTCTCGTTCTGTCACCCTGATGCATTTGTATGTACGATCTGCCTGTAAAGCACAGAAGATGACACCCTTTACTGTTCCTCGGTACACGTGACAGCAATAAATCAAATCAAAGTTGAAACCATGAATCCATTTTGAGCCTTATCACAGTTTGCTCATAAAGTATAGAGAAAATATTTGACAATCAGTATTGTTTCAGAAGCCTGGAAGATTTGTGCAGTCATTTAAAACAAATAACTGAGATTGATCTTATCCAACTGTTCCATGTAAATTCTGGAACTTGTGCTATGACCTTCAGTAGTGCATTACGTTAGTATTGAACTCAGTTGATACTGCATTAGAGCATTCCATTTACAATGCAGATTTTGTGGACAGCAAAGAAAATGAAGTGAACCTGAGTCTCAAAGCCATCTATGATTTGGTTGCCAGGAACTCCTGCAAGTGTTAGATTTGAGTTTTGCCTTGTAGCATGTTTTAATGTCATAGTCATACAGCATGCACACAGACCCTTCAGTCCAATTCAACTGTGTTGACCAAGTTTCCCAAACTAAACTAGTCCCACTTGCCTACATTTAGTCCATATCCGTCATGTACATATCGAAACATCTTTTAAATGTTGTAACTCTACCTGCATTCACCGCTTCCTCTGGTAGGTCATTCCATACACAAACCATCCTCTGCATGAAAAAGTTGCCCCTCAGGTCCCTTTTAGATCTATGTTCCCTCACCTTTAAAATATATCCCATTGTTTTTAATTCCCTCACCCTGAGGAAATGACCTTTGCTAGTCACCTTATCTATGCTCCTCATGATTTTTTAAACATGTAGAAGGTTCCCTGCTCAACATCCTACGCTCCAGTGAAAAATCTCCCAGTCTATCCAGCCTTTCCCTATAACTCATACCCTCCAATTCTGGCAACATCTTAGTAAATTTTTTCTGAGCCCTTTCCAATTTAATAATATCCTTCCTATAGCAGGGCGACTAGAACTGTACACAGTACTCCAGAAGTGGCTTTACCAACATCCTGTTCAACCTCAACATGACATCCCAAATCTCTTACTCAATGATCTGAGCCATGAAGGCAAGTGTGTGAAACGCCTTCGTAACTACTCTGTCTATCTGTGATCTTTCAATATCAAAGTCAGCAACGCGTCATCTCCAACTGGGCACAAGAAATATGATTTTCTTGTTTACACCTTGGGTGACTTTAGTCATTGCTAAAGTGTACACAAATAGTCTTGGCCATTTTCTTTCTTCTTCCTATAGGAAATCATTCCAATTTCTAAGCTGGGGGGAGGGGGGAGCACAAGGTACCTTTTTTTAAAAAAAAGTAGTTACATACCTGAATGTGGAGACAATCTGGCACTAAAGTCCAGCTCCTGTCTTCAGATGATCAGGGCTGCTATTAGCTTTGATGTTGCTGCTGTCTCCCCACCCCAGCCGCCTCACTTCACTTGAACTGCTGCGTAGTCAACAGCAACGCATCCTTCACCAACTCTTCACTTCCTGACAGCATTATTCCTCTTTGCATTGCTCCTCAAGGAGAAGGCTGGTTTCTTAGGCCTTTCTTGCGCCGATATGATATTGATCCCACCTTGCCAATAGCATGAGCTTTTCTTGATCCTAGCTTCCAATTAGCAGAGAGGAAGGATCTCCCCACCAGATGCAATGTTGGATGTAAACCATGCTAGAGGTTCTTGCAAGTATTTAAAGTATTCAAAAGGTTTTATTTCTTCTTGCCCTTCAGAACTTGGGTAGTGGGTGTAATTCCGGTCATCGCATTCTGTTTGCTTTACCCAATCAAAACATTGTTTGTTACCACACTACAAAACAATACATCACACATACTGTGTAAAAGTCAAGGTTTGTGATTTTGAGTATGTTTTCACATTGGACCTTATTTTTAAGGATCAACATCCAAAAATTTCAGAGCAAAGTATAATTCTGGAGTTGTTAATGATTTGATCGACTTGTCGACGCATATAAGTGAAAATATGTGTGATACATAAATGAATAAATGTTAATTGGGATTCATATATGTAACTTATATTACTATAAAATAAATGCTATTATGAATTATTTAGTGTTGTTTCTACTTTGTGAGGATTATTTTAGTTTACTTGGGTCCTAATCAAGTTTGCACATCAACCCCTCAAAACAGTACCTGGGTAAGAGTTGAGCTCGTTGGCCTAACAAGTTAGTTTCAAAAATTCAACTTTTACATAAATTTCTGAGATTAGATTTAAGAAAGTGGCCTATTGACAACCCAAGTTCTCATCTTCAACTTTTAGACGACAGGGTTTCCATTCCTAGCTGGAGTTTCTTTTTTAACTATCGTGTTCTATTCAAATTCACTGAGATTGGACTTTCCAAGTACTTTCAACAAAATTCAGCATTACAGTTTGGGTGTAAGGTTATTGATTGAAGATTGGACTGATGCATTGAAATCCCACTAACACGACTATAGACCTTGAAAGCCTGCAAAGTGCAATTTAGGTATTTTGTAGCACAGCGTTTTATGTTTGACGTCAAAAAGTAGAGAAACTGCCTTTGACAGATGTGGATAGGGATTGTTGTACTTGGTTTACATACCATTGTTCAACTGCAACTTCTGTGGATTTGTTTTGCAATAGAATTGTCTCCGATGAGGGTGAGGTTAAAGAGAATTTCTCCCTTACTTTTCCTTATTGCGAAGTTGAATGTGGTACCAATACAAATCCACACTGAAAGCAGTCACAATTCAGCTGCTTGATAATTTGAGGAAAAAAAGTGTTGCAATTATTAAAAGTTTAATTTTTTGTGTCCTGTATGACAACTTCAATCACAATAGCAACCATAAAATTCAAAATATTTTTTAACATGCGTTTACAATTTGATGAACATAGCATCTAAACTAAAAGACTCTTTGAAACCCATGCCAGTCATTCTTCTTATTAAAAAGTATGTGAGGTCTTTATGGATTGCTTCACTTCTATAGGTGTGGTTTAATTTGAAGTACGTTAATGCTCAAAACATTTCTGCATTTTCTCATTATTGATCTCATCTCAAAAATAAACCAACCATGCCTGAAGATCGTGGGTTCAAACCGAACATTAAAGGTTTGAGTAGGTGACCAGTTTTGATGATGTAGTGCAGCACTGTCGATAGGTTGTGTTTTGGTGAGGTGTTAACACCAGAAAGTAGAGGAGCTGATTTTGATAGATTTGTCCAGGCATTGCATGGAATTTACATGCTGGTGTTGAACTGCAAATCCCTCCCCCCCCATTTCCATCGTTGTATCTATTCTGCAAACAATCTTGTCTTTTTTGGTTTTGAATCTTCTTGCTGTTTGTGGAACTGAGCTTAGTATGTCAGCCGCGACAGTGCAATAGTCATTTAATTGCTGTAAAGCACATTAGAACATAGTGAGGTCATGGAAGATGCTCTGTAGAGGAAGTTATTTCCTTGAACCTTATGGAAAAACTTGGTTATTGAGGATAGCTACTAGCAGCCTGGTTTGATATCCAAGAAACCACCCTTGGGTGTGTAGGCAATATCATTTTGAATTCCTGATTGCCATGAAATTTGGTAAGCAGAAGTTATTTTGCTTAATAATGCTACAGTTTGATTAGTTTGTAATTATAGACATTTATACCAGTTACCCTCCTTCATTTAAAGAATGTTATGAAAGAAAGTTGAAGTTGGTTTTTTTGAATCAGCTTGAATGGCATCACACTTTGGATTTTCTGAGAATACAGCTGCCTGATTGAGTTCCTGTGATGTGGAGGTGCTGGTGTTGGACTGAGGTGGACAAGGTCAAAAATCACACAACACCGGGTTATCGTCCAACAGGTTTATTTGAAAACACTAGTTTTCGCAGCTCTGCTCCTTCCTCGGATATACTGTGGAAGAGGAGGTATACTGACACAGAATTTATAAGCAGCAGTTGAGCAGGATTGAGTACTTGCCCCACTATACCGTTAATGTAACTAGGGTTATGGTGTAAATTGGCGATGTACAAAGAGCATCCTGAAGGATCATCTGGTCAAAGGGGAAAGCGAATGTAAAAACATTGCCTATGTCTAACATAAATTAAAAATTTACTGTGCATGAACTGGTTGCACTACCAGATTGCCTTAAAATCCCTGCTGATGCAGCACTCTGGAGATTGCAATTTGGCACTAAGGATGCCACTGGGTGCGGGAAAAGTGCTCCTGACTGTTTTTCGTTTTATAGGAGTTATTGTACAGGTGCATCTCCCAAAAGCTGAACTAGCACATTAATTCTTTCACTGTCATGTTTTAATGGTTTGTGTGTGCACAGTCTTGTCCAGAAAACTTAAACCCCTCCACAGTTTACAGACTCTAAACTATTTCTAACATTAACTTAAAGGAGCTGAAAATTATTCCAGGAAAATCTCTCGGTTGCCAGGACAATGTCTAATATATCACATTTCTGCTGCTGTAACTTGACTTTTTTTCCATGCAGGAACATCTGGTAAACTGTATATGCCATAGGAATGTGGTTTGACAGTTGTAACAACTTTCTCCTGGTACTGGAAATGTGTACTTCCTTTAACCCTCGTGAAAGGGTGCTGGTGGGAGGTAGTGTATTGATAAAACTTAGAACGTTGAAAGTAAAATTTAATTTCTTTTTAATATTTTTCACTGCTGTTTCTCTGATCAGTATACTCAATAAATTTGCATGTGAACCATTCCTTTTTTTCTTAGCCATGCTTCTGGGGGCAGATGTATAAAGTGCATTTGTTGATTTTTATAAGAGAAACTAAACACAAACATGGGAGTGATGATGGTATTCTGAAGTCAGGAAATGAAACTTTCCGAGCTTACTCAGTACTGAACCCATTCTGCACCATCCCGTTCAGCAAAGGCTGGTGTGAATTTTTTTTTTAATCCCCAGCGCTCCTTGGTCCTCCACTGACCACCATTTGTAAAGTTGAACTCAACCAGAAATCTCCAAATCTCATTCACTCATTACCCTTGTGGTTTCATGTTTGGCAGCATCTCAGTTTTTAACTTCTCATACTTGGACCCCTCCGTGTTTAAATGAAAGAAAATCTGGATGATATCTAGCCTTGGACTGACAAAGGACACGTAATATTCATGCCACACAAATGCCAGGCAACGACTATCTCCAGCAAGGGATGTTCTTAACTGTCCCCCCTTGATATTCAAAGGTATTACCATCGCTGAATCCCCTACAGTCAACATCCTTGGAGCTACCATTGACCAGAAGCTTAACTGGACTCACCATATAATTACACTGGCTGCAAGAACAGGTCAAAGGCTAGGAATACTGTGCCACGTAACTCCCCACTTGCTTGGATGGGTACAGCTCCAAAAACACCCAAGAAGCTTAACACCAGACTCAGCAACTTACCACATCCACAAACATTCATTCCCTATATCACCAATGCTCCACAGCAGCTGTGTGTATTATCTACAAGATGTGCTGCAGAACTTCACCAAAGATCTTTAAACAGCAACTTCTAAACACATGACCACTTCCATCTACAAAGACAAGGGGAGCAGATACTTGGGAACACCACCATGTGCAAATTCTCCTCCAAGCCATTCACCATAGTGACTTGGAAATATATTGTTCCTTTACTGTTGCCGGACCAAAGTCTTGTAATTCCTTCTCAAATTGCAATGTGAGTCAACCTAGAGCATGTGGACTGCAGTGGTTCCAGAAGGCAGCTTACCACCATCTTCTCATAGGCAATAGATGCTGTCCAGCCAGTGATGTCCACGTTCCACAAGTGAATAACAAGATAAAAACCCTCCACTGTTTTGGCCCCTCTCCTCTCTATAACCTCCGCTAGACTGCCAACCATCTTGCATCTTTCATGCTGCTCACATTCTGCACTGTCAGATTTCCTTTCCTGGACCAAAGGGGCTTGTATCTTTTACTTGTTGAGGCTTTTTGCTTGGAATTCCCTTCCTAAGTCTCTCTGTCTCTCTCCTTTTGTTCTGTAACATACTCCACAATTTTCATAGTCTGACCTATTCGTCTCTTGTTTAATGTAGTGTCCAATTTTAGTTGAAGCTGCTTCTGTGAAGTTCCTCGAGAGACATTTTTCAGTGTTATATAAATGCATGCTGCTGTTCTTTCCATATTTGTAGCTGACTCATTAAAGGTGCTTTTTCTCCTTCATAAAGATGCGTTTACATTACTATGACAGTGTCAGAGTGAAACAATTTCCCCACAAATCAAAGTTGCAGTTGTGATCTGAATGTCATCTTATTCAGTAGTCAGACCTTGACTAAACTTTAGTTCACTTAGTAACCCTGCAGTTAGATATCAGAAGAGTGTTATCAGACAAAATTTGAAGTATTTGGAGCTATTTTAGTGGAGTAAAGCTACCACATTAATGTGCGTTTCTATCGTCAGATGCTAAAGGGCTACTCTTTCAAGGCTTTGTTAATTGAGTGATAACGCAAAAATCGTCAATGTTGTTGGAGTATGTTGGCCCAGACTCTGTGTTTTATGAACAAAATACAAAAAAAACTTTACGTACAGTCACTGAAGCAGTTTGGTTCTTTATAGTAGCATATGGAGAAACAAATGTTGGAGCTTGTCTCTATCCAACAAACAAGCCAAGGCATTTCTTCCTTTTGCAAGATTATATTTTCAGTATATTTGGGGAAGGCGTGTGCTGGGGCATCTGACAACTGAACAGATCCCCATTTAACTTTGACAAAAGACCTCAGACAGTGGCCTTTCCCCATTGCTTCTTGATGGCACCTGCCCAAGCTCGAGTGCATCCCCCAACATATAGTCCTGGGCGTTGGAATGTGCCAGTTTGCAACACTTGGTCAAGGTCAAATCCTTGCTCTGGAAGACAAACAAGTTTTGGGCAGACCAGAAAGCATCTTTCACTGAATCGACGGTCCTCCAGGTGCAGTTGGTGTTTGTCTTGGTGTGTGTCCCAGGGAACAGAACATAGATTGCGGAGTCCTGTGTCATGGAACGTCTTGGGATGACCCTCGACAAAAACCACTGCATCTCTTTCCAGACTTCCTTTGCAAAGGCATTTTCCTGATGGAGGTGCATGACAGTCTCTATCTCGCAATGCCGTTTTGAGGGCAGCATGCCATTCGCAGAGAATCTGATAGTACGTTGCATGATCTCACAGGTATGGCCCCTCTCACCACCAGCCAGGTGATGTCTTGGTGCATGTTGGAAAGTTCTGGTGATGAGGCATTCTGCTAAATTACTTTGACAGTCTGCTCAGGGAACCACAGAGGATCCACCCTCTCCTTTTCCCACAGGGTGTAAAGGATGCAATGTGTTGAGCACTTCCTGATGGACATGGATGATATCACTGTCTTCTGCATGAATCCGCAGTAGTGCGCTGACTCACCAGCATCTGCAACCAGTTCAAACTGGCCTCAGAAGTCAAGGTAAATTGAGTCAAGACCAAGGCCGTGTACTTTGGGACCTGGGATGACCAATCCTTTATCCCTTTGACTGTAAGGACAGACTACCTATGGGTGCTGGGAATATGGCTTGGAGGGGCTGGGATGTATGCCAAAACTTGGGAGGAACATATCGCCAAGGTAAGGCAGAAACTCTGTTGTGGGTAAAAATGTGGTCATAACATGCGAGGCACACTGTCTGTTGTTGTACATGGTGCATGTCTGGCCCATTCCCAGAGCCTGCGCCTTGCAATCACCTAAAGCATCTTCCACTTCATCTGGAGGTCTAAGATGGACCATGTCCTCGGGGACACCTTGTGCAAAACTCTGGATGGCAGGGTGAGCAACTTACTCAAAGCTGCCCTCATCCTGATGGCCACCTTTTGTGTGCAGTTGCATCAAGCTATGCGTAGACAGTCAGTACGCAAACACCAGGTGTCACTATGTACTGCGGTTCTACCTGCCTCGTGTTGTGAAGGATGGGACTGGCCATGTTGACTTCCAAGTAATTGGACTGTTCTGTATCATCTGTATTTTGTGGAGAAATTTGCAAAGAAGCTTTATATTTTTTTAAAAAATGCGTTCTGCTGGTTTGTGTCACAATTCTGAGATTGCTGTGGTTTCAAGCTCCAGTCTCCAGTTTCAAGTGCAGTCTTTCACTTCATACAAATGTTGATCATTTTCGCCCACGTCCAACTGAACTGCTGACTGATTATCGTGAATATGGGGCAATTGGGAAGGATGAGCGTTGTGGGATGGTATGGGTTTCTGTAATGCTACAACCTTAGTGTTTTCCTGTTTATTGGAATGGGGAGGGGAAAGAGTAAGATGTGGGCATTTTTTTTATATAACGAAACCTTAGTGATATTAAATCCAGACTGGGAATGGAGAATAGCATGCTCGTCTTGAACTCAGCCAAGAGGAACTTTATCAGAAATTATTGACGAAGTGAGTGGGTTTCTTATCATTCTGAAGTTCCAAACAGGCAAAAAGTTGAGTATGAAGTCTTTTAAAGCTGCATAAGATAAAAGAACGGAAATAGGCCATTCAGTCCATCAAGCCTTCTCTGCTGTTCAGTTGTGCCTGACCTGTTTCTCAACCCCATTTTTCTGCTTTAACCCATAATCTTTGACCTTTTTACTAACCAAGAATCCACCTATCTCTGTCTTCTATATTCTCAATGACTTGGCCTTCACAGCCTTCTATGACAATGAATTCCAAAGATTTCCCCACTCTCTGGCTGAAGGAAGTCATCCTCATCTCAGTGCTGAAGGGCTGTGCCTTCAATCTGAAGGTGTGCCCTCCGGTCCTAGTCTCCCCTACAAGTGGCATTGTTATCTCCACATCCACTTTATCCAGGTCTGTCAGTTTTCTTTGTAAGTTTTCATCAGATCTCCCTCATCTTTCTAAATTCTCATCAAATACAGACTGAGTTCTCAATGACCCCTGATGATGACCTTAATTCCCAGAATTGTTTTTGTGAACCACTTCTGGATCCCCTTCATGGCCAGCACATCCTTGATTAGATATCGGACCCAAAACTTTTCTCAACATTCTAAATGTGGTCTGACCAGAGCGTTATACATCCTCAGCGCGACATCCTTGCTCTTGTGGTCTAACCACCTTGAAATGAATATTAACATTGCATTTGTCTCCTTAACTGCTAACTGAATCTGCATGTTAATCTGAAGAGAACCCTTCGGGCCTCAGATTCCTGAAGCCTTTCCCCATTTAGAAATAGTCTATGCCTTGATTCTTCCTACTAAAGTGCATAACGCCTCACTTTCCCACATTTGTATTCCATCTGCCATTTCTTCATCTACTCTTCTAGCCTGACTAAGTCCTTGTGCAGCCTCCTTGCTTCCTCAACACTACCTGCCCTCTACCTATCTTTGTGTCATCTGCAAACCCAGCAACAATCCCCTCACTTCCTTCATCCAGATTGTTACTATTTAACGTGAATAGTTGTGGCCCCATCACTGACTCCTGAGGATCTCCACTAGTCACTGCCATCCTGCAGTACGATGCTACTAGCTAGCTTTCCTCTCAATGTCTTATTCCCATCTTGAAACATCCAGACATGGCAATATCTTTTCTGTGGATCAAACAGACAAGGCTAAAATCCTACATTATTTGTGAAGATTGCTAGGAAGACTTCTCACTGATTTAACAGCCTGCTACTTGTTATCGAGAGTGAATAGCCGTGCCTAATTTACACAGCTCTCCTGGCACAGCGCACAATTATAGTATTTCCTCCAAGGCATTACTCCTTTCAGGAAGGGGCACAATTCTGGCTGAGAAGCCTGTCTGCTTGCAAAGCTAAGCCTCAGCAGTTGCAGATGTTGTTTACATACACTCTCTCCATTCAAGGGGAATTTAAAAAGCTATTAGGACCTATTCTGTACATGTGCAGCAATTTCTTGCTGCACGAGGTTAAAATGTTCCTACAGTCAGTTTTAAGCATAGCTGTCATGATGACATTCTGTGGTGTATTAATGGTTCTTGTCTCACTTGTGGTGAATTAGTCAATTGACAGCATACCCATTTGTAGGCCTAGGCCTTGACAAGGTTATTAGAATCCCTACACTGTGGAAACAGGCCCTTCGGCCCAACAAGTCCACACCGTCCCTTGGAGCATCCCACCCAGACCCATCCCCCTATAACCTACACACCCCTGAACACTATGGGCAATTTAGCATGGCCAATCCACCTAGCCTGCACATCTTTGGACTGTGGGAGGAAACCGAAGCATCGGGAAGAAACCCATGCAGACACGGGGAGAATGTCTGTGTGGAGTTTGCACAGTCACCTGAGGCTGGAATTGAACCCGGGTCCCTGGAGTTGTGAGGCTGCAGTGCTAACCACTGAGCCACCGTGCTATTGAGTCATAGAGTTGTACAGCACAGAATCCTCCCATGCTGACCAGATAGTTTAAATTAATCTAGTCCCATTTGCCAGCATTTGGCCTATATCTCTCAACTCTTTCTATTCATAAACCTATCCAGATGTCTTTTAAATGTTGTAATTGTACCAGCCTCCATCACTTCCTTTGGCAGCTCATTCTATTAATGCAGCACCCTCTGCGTGAAAAAATTGCCCCTCTGGTTCCTTTTAAATCTTACCTCTCTCTCCCCTTAAACCAGTATCCTCTGGTCTACCCTGGGGAAAAGACCTTGGCTATTCACCCTATCCATGCTCCTCATGATTTTTATAAATCTCCATAAGGCCACCACTCAGCCTCCGACGCTCCAGGGAAAGTAGCTCTAGTCTGTTCAGCCCCTCCCTATAGCTCAACCTGTACAATCTTGGCAACATCCTTGTAACTACTTTCTGAATCATTTGAAGTTTAACAACCTCTTTCCTATAGTGGGCAGACCAGAATTGACTGCAATATTCCAAAAGTTGCCTAACCAATGTCCTGTACAGCCACAATGTGACATCCCAACTTCAATACTTGAATGCACTGACCAATAAGGGCAAGCATACCGAATGTTGCCTTCACTATCCTGTCTACCTGCGACTCCACTTTCAAGGAACCATGAACTCCCACCCCAACATCTTTGTTTGGCAACACTCCCCAGGACCCTACCATCAAATGTATAAGTTCTGCCCTGATTTGCCTTTCCAAAATGAAACACTTCACGTTTATCTAGATTAAACTCCACTTGCCACTCCTTGTCCCATGAACCCATCTGCTTGAGGTCCCATTGTACAGAGAACATAGAACAGTACAGCACAGTACAGGCCCTTCAGCCCACGATGTAGCGCTGACCTATTATCCTACTAAGGTCAATCTACCCTGCATACCCTACATTTACTATCCTCCACGTGCCTATCCAAGAGTCGTTTAAAAGTCTCTAAAGTATCTGAGTCCACTACCACTGCCAGCAGTGCATTCCACACACCCACGACTCTGAGATAACCTTGTTCACTGTCCCCGACACCACCAAATTTGGTGTCATCTGCAAACTTTCCCATATATTCACATTCAAATTATTTATATAAATGATAAAAAGCAGTGGACCCAGTATTGATCCTTGTTGCACATCGCTGGTCACAGGCCTCCAGTCAAACAGGCCTTCTGTTCTTCAGCTGGTTCCCACGATTTTCTTTGGCATGGTGGCTCAGTGGTTAGCACTGCTGCCTTCCAGCACGATGGACCCAGGTTCAATTCCAGCCTTGGATGACAGGCTGTGTGAAGTTTTCACATTCTCCCCGTGTCTGCTTGGGTTTCCTCCGGGTGGTCCGGTTTCCACCCACAGTCCAAAGATGTGCAGGGTGGGTGGTTTGGCCATGCTAAATTGCCCATAGTGTCTAGGGTGGGAAATGTAGGGGGTGGGTCTGGCTGGGATTCTCTTCGGAGGATCGGTGTGGACTCGATGGGCCAAATGGTCTGCTTCCGTGCTGTAGGGATTCTATGTTGCTATGTTCCTGGACCTTTCCTCCCTTCGTGACTGGTATCCATGGTCGGGCTATGTTAGAATTTGTTCTTGATGAGTCATCGAAAGATACACTAAACTGTGATAGGGAATTGTGACTTAGACGAATTGCCATCTTTTACCTTAGGCTATTAACATAGTTGTTTAAAGGAGCACGGTTTTGACTATGCCAGTAATGACCGGTATATAGATTTCCAATTTTAGTAAATTCCATCTCTTTGAATGATGTGCACCCAAGACGGTTAATGATTATTTTGTTTCAATCCAGGAAATTCCATCATATGTTGAAGCACATTAATATTTCATTTTCCCACCCCATCGTTTCCACGTCTGAACGACCATCCTCCTAATAATGAAAGGATCCAGCTATCTAAACATTGCTTTGAACTTTGCTGACTAGAATTCAGAAATTTAAAGTAACTGAAGTCGATGCCAAAAGTATCTGAATAATTGACGTTGATTAAAACAAGCTTTCAATGATATGATAATTCTTGTTTGAGTTTGTCAAGAGGCAAGTAAACTCCATTTGAGCAGAAATGTGCATGTAATCGGATTGCACCCAATTATGGAACAGAAACGATTGTGGAATTTTGGGTGTTAGCTACATACCTTCAACATACCCAAAGGGCTCCTGTGGTGCAATGGTATATCCCTACCTCTGGGTCAGGAGGCCCAGGTTGAAGTTCCTTCGCGCTCCAGAGGTGTGTCATAACTTGTTTGAAGAAATTAATTTAAAATATCTACAACATGCTCAATTCTCTTATCTTTTATGTTTTCTTTCCAACCCCTTCCCTCTGAAATGAATCACCGCTCACAAAAAGGTCATGTTTGCTTGAAGAGTCTATCCATGCTCTGATCAGATTTTCAGGGATGTTGCCTGGGCTGGAGTGATTCAGCTAGGAGGAGAGACTAAGTAGGGTGGGGTTGCTTACGTTAGAGCAGGGAAGGCTGAGGGGGATGACTTGATTGAGGGATACTAAATTGAGGAGAATAGATAAGGTAGATAGGAATACACTTTTCCCCTTCATACAGGAGGCACTAACTAGGGAGCACAATATTAAGGTAAAGAGCAGAGCTTAGAAGAGATTTAAGGGAAGACGAATCCTTTCCCAAAGGTTTGTGGGTACCCGGAACTCACTTCCAAGAAGCGTGGTACAGGCACAAACCCTCAAAACATTTTAAGTATTTAGATGGGCATTTGAAACAGTATAGGACACAAGGTTTTATGGGCCAAGTGCTGGAAAATGGCATTCAAACAAGTGAATGTTTGACTGGTGCAGACACAATGACCTCTATGCATGTTGTAAAAGCCGAGTCTGAATTCACTTTCCCGGCATTTTCATCGTAACGCTTTTGTGGTTTTTTTCCTTTAAAAAACGTCCTCAATGATTTTGTTTCTTTGTGTATAGTTTTTTTTTTCCATGACGTGTCAGTTGTATTAAAAATTAAATGGCCTAGTGGTATTATCGCTGGACTGTTAATCCAGAGACCCAGATAATGTTCTGGGGACCTGGGTTTGAATCCCACCATGGCAAATGGTGGAATTTGAGTTCAATAAAATATCTGGAATTAAGAATCTAAAGATGACAGTAAATCCATTGCTGATTGTTGGGAAAAACCCATATGGTTCACGAACGTTCTTTAGGAAAGGAAACAGTCATCCTTACTTGGTCTGGCCTACATGTGACTCCAGACCCACAGCAATGTGGATGATTCTTAACTGCCCTCTGGGCAATTAGGGATGGGCAATAAATGCTGGTCGAGCCAGCGACACCCTCATGCCATGAATAAATGAAGAAAAGAAAACTGCAGGTTTTTTAATATACTTTGGGTAATAATGGGCTAAAAGAGCTCACACTGGAAATTTACGACTTGGGGCAGGATTTTTTGCTGCCTTGTGCAGTGTAGATTTTGGTGCATGAGCTAGGGAAAATAAATGGAGAAGTCAGACTTTCAAGAGAATTTGTGGAAAACAATTACAATTTTACCCATGAGGTTTAAATACTGACTTCTGAATCTGGCTAATGAGTTGTGATGATATAATTACCATGTATTTGCATCTCATTATTAGCTAATCTTACCGCATTTCTATGCAGCTCCTGAGTGTCTCTTCCTTTCCCAAGAAACTAGATGGTGCCAATTCCTAACATGGAAGTCTGTGGTTATCTGAGAGGAGGAGCTTCCCGCTCGCTTCTCTGGACTTTCACACAACTCCACCTTCACCACTTTCCTTCAAGCTTCCTGATTACCGTCCTCTTCCACCCTTCATCCATGGGCATGAGCATAACCAAACCACCAGCTTCACCATGTCACCGTTGATGTAGCAGGACTTCACTTGATGTATACCAGATTTCTTTGCACAGGGGCATATCCATATCCGCAGTGTCTGTGCTTGATGCACCTTATGGCATTTCTTAGTGCTCATTCATTTTGTGCTTACTTGGAGGATGCTGCCAGCCTCTATGGCTAGAATGGCTCTTTAGTGCAGCGGGTGAGGCAGACAGCTCAACACAGTTCAGAATACTGAGCAATCAAGTGGAGGTGATGGATGGCCATCAGTAGTGATAGCTCGTAAGCCTTGGTGTGAGGCATGTGTAGTTTGAGTGAGTGATGGCCCTGTGTGTGAGAGAGAGAAAGCAGAGAGAAAACAGTGGCACTTGCCCTTGTGGAGATCAGAAGCTCATTTCCCATCTTCCTGGGCTGCTGTGCTTTACTGAGGGCACAGCATCGACCTGGGCAATATCATATTCCTGGCCGGCTGAGGCTGATGACCTGACTGCCTCTGCCAGTCGACAGAAAAACATTGACCATCCTCTCCAGCACCCTATCCACCAGCGTTTCAAGGTCACTGTCAGTGAAGCAGGCTGCAAGCTGCCCATTCTGGGCCATGTCCTCGGTGATGACCATGCAGCATCAGAGTGTGCAGGGCACTTACTGGCCTGCAGCATCTGAAGTGCTGTGGAGCCTGGGGTTTAAACGTGGCACTAGTGACATTAATGCTGCAAAGTCCTAGCAGCAGTGAGTGCGCCTGCCTCTCCTACCACACAATCCCATGAGGTGGGCATTGAAGAGGCCTGGTACATAATCACTGAGCATGGTTGCTTGAGAAAGTTGAGGTGCCAATGCTTAACTGACTCCCATAATGTCACAAAATGCCAACTTTCAGGGGCCACATTTTCACATTTTTTGGCAGTGATATATTGGTGTGGGTTAGATTATTTGAGGTGATTTATGCACATTTTAAGTTTGGACAATAGCTAAATACTGTGGATACTGGAAATGTGAATAAACATAAACAATGTTGTGCATACACAGCATATCTGACTGCCAATGTGAAGAACAAAACATGAATAATATTTTGGATCTATGACCTTTCACCAGTGCCAAGTTTGAGCAGATTCAAATGAGATTGCAAGAATATTGAAGTGTAATTTGACATTTGTGAAATAGGCATGAAATTGATGTGGAGCTGCTGGTGTCGGACTGGGATGGACAAAGTTAGAAGTTGCACAACACCAGGTTATAGACCAACAGGTTTATTTGAAATCACAAGCTTTCAGAGCATTGCCCCTTCATCAGTTGGAGTGAGAGAAGAGCACACAGACATAGAATTTATAGACAGAGATAAAATGATAATGCACATCGTGTGAGCAGAGTGTTGAATAATAAGTGATCAAAACTGTCAGATGGTGGGAGTAAAGTGTAAACAGCTGAATAACAAGCAAAGGAACCACCTGTAATCCAATTAAATAAGGCAGAGAGATAATTACAAAATGTTAAAAATAAGGTGGTGCCAAAGACAAACCAAATGATAGGTATCAAAGTCACATGCTGAGGGTGTAACGAGATAGTAATCCGAAACTGTACTCACTAAGGTAGAGAGATCATAACAATTTATCAAGGTCACGGTGTCAAAACAGGACAGTAAGGAAGATTTTACAGATACAGAACAGTATGGTGGGATCACATGTAGCTCAACGTGAATACAGAATTACAGTTGAGGCCATCCTCATGGGTACAGAACTTAGGTATCAGTCTCTACTCGGCGATTGTGTGTTGTTGTGTATCTTGAAGGCCGCATTGGAGGACGGTTACCTGAAGATCAGAGGCTGAATGTCCTTGACTGCTGAAGTATGCCCCGACTGAGCGGGAACTTTTCTGTCTGACAATTGTTGCACTGTGTCCATGCATCTGTAGTTGTAGCGTCTGCCTTGTCTTGTTAGTATACCATGCTTTGGGGCATCCTTGCCTGCAATGTATGAGAGAGACAACATTGACCGAGTCACATGAGTATCTGCCGTGTACGTGGTGGATGGTGTTCTCACGTGTGATGGTAGTGTCTATGTCGATGTACTGACATGTCTTGCAGATGTTGCCATGTCAGCGTTGTGTGGTATTCTGGTCAATGGTGTCCTGAAGGTTGGGTAGTTTGCTGCAAAAGATGGTCTCTTTAAGATTTGGTGTGTGTTTGAAGGCGAGATATGGAGGGCGTAGGGATGATCTTGATGAGATGCTCATTGTCCTCGATGACATGTTGAAAGCAGTGAAGAACACGGCGTAGTCTCGCTTCTCCGGGGAAGTAGTAGACAACGAAGGGTACTCTATCAGTTGTAACCTGTATCTGTCGTCTGAAGAGGTCATTGTGGTTTTTCACTGTGGCACATTGGAACTGGTGATCGATGAATTGAGCATCGTATCCTGTTATGAGGGTGTCCATCATGTTCCTCCTCATCTGAGCAGACCCTATGTGTGCTCAGGGCTTGTCTGCAGGGGATGGCTTCTTTAATATGTTTAGCATGGAAGTTAGAAGTGCAGCATTGCGAGGTTATCCGTGGACTTGCAGTAGAGTGAGGCACTGAAGAGTCTGTTCTTGATGGTCGAGAGTGACTCTGAAGAGTAGTCCATGGTAAGTCTGATGCTGAGATGAAACTTGTTGATATCACTATGTAGTTGTTTCGGTGATTCCTCATCATGAGTCCAATGGAAGAAAATTTCGTCAATGTATCAAGTGTATAGTGTTGGACGGAGGTCCTGTGCAGCAAAGAAGTCTTGCTCGAACTTATGCATGAAAGGTTGGCGTATTAGGGTGCAAATTTGGTGCCCATGGCTGCTCCGTATGTTTGGATGAAGAACTGGTTGTTGAGGTGAAGACATCGTGGTTGAGGATGAAGTGGATGCGACTCTGATACCTACCGTGTTATTCCAGTAATTTGTTTTGTCTCCAGCACCACCTTATTTTAAATTTTTTGTAATAATCTCTCTGCCTCATTTAATTGGATTATAGGTCATCCCTTCGCTTGTTATTCAGCTGTTGACTCTTTATTTACAATATCTAACACTTTTGATCACTTGCAGAGACTTACTATTCGACATTGCAATCACATGGTTTGTATGATCTTTTGATATCTCTGCCAATAAATTGTGTCTGTGTGCTTCCCTCTCACCTCACCTGATGAAGGGGCTACGCTCTGAAAGCTTGTGAATTCAAATAAACCTGTTGGGCTATAGCTTGGTGTTGTGTGACTCAAAATTGATGCCAGTTTCATATTTAATATCTGGGTTGTGCAAAAGGAGGAAACTTAAGACCAGTGTCTTCATGACTGTCACACAGGCATTACAAACCAATTGCTCTTGATTGCTTTATGTAGAGCCACGGTAACAATAAGATACAAGACAAAAAACATAGAAGTGGCTTCAACTGCTTCTGCATTTGATAATAGTTTGAGTAGTTAAACTAAAATGAGAATGAATTTATTGGTACGTTTGAGTGCATGCTTGGATCAGACTTGTGTTCGTTCAGTCTCTGCGCATTAGTGAACATAATGATTTCCACAAGATGGTCCCACAGTATCCAGGTTTGAATGGACCTCTGACCTGCAGAGTTATTTAAAGGACCTTTTCCTTTATCTGATGGGCTATTTATGGTGAGTGTGGAATTTCCAGGATGGCGGCAGTGACAACTGGCCAAATGACATCATCTGAATGAAAGTCTTACAATGAACCGCATGCTGCTACAGTTTTGGCCAGTAACATGAGCCACTTGGAGGCAAGGGGCCAGGACACGGCTTATTCCATGCTAAATATTTCAAGCTATACAGGACGCGTTTGTGGTAAAAGCTCCTGTGTCCTCCAATTTGTCATATCAACAGGAACACTGTTTACACATGAAATCTATAGTTAACACTTACATCTGCTTCATCTGTATTGTCTTGGAATATGGGTGAAAGGCATGACCAATGCATTGGAGCCACTTAATCAGAGGAGTGGAAAGTGCTCATAATGGGTTGACACCCCCATTAAATTGTCATTTTCTTCAGATTCAACAGGGATTGTTTGATATTCATTGTATTGTACAATTTACTGCCAAAGTGGGGTTATGACAGCACCACCTATTTTCAGAAGAATAAAGTTAGATCTATTTGCTTTAGTCCAGCATTTCTATGCACCCACCCAAAGAGATTAGGCTTGATATTTGAGATAGCAAGAACTGCAGATGCTGGAGTCAAGACCCTTCTTCTGAAAAAGGGTCCCAACCCGAAATATCAGCATTCCTGTTTCTCTGATGCTGCCTGGCCTGCTGTGTTCCTCCAGCTCTACACTGTGTTATCTTAGGCCTGGTATTTGCTTTGAATCTGTATAGGAACTATATGGAAGCTCATTGTTATTTTGAATGCAATGGGAAAGTGAAGCACCGCTTCTTTGTTGGGTGTGCACTTGGGAATATCTTACTGGGTTTTGGGTCATGTTTGTGATGAAATGCACAAGTCCAATTGATGCAATTCTTTGAAGGGAATTACAACACACAAGGCTCTCCATTATGGCGAAACTGCTAGAAGAAATGGGGAATCTCAGGTCTTGTCCCTGGGACCGGGGCTGTTCTCATTGTCTTGGCGCAGTTTTGATTTGATTTATTACTGTCACATGTACAGAGATACAGTGAAAAGTGTTGTCTTATGTGCTTGACAGGCAGATCATACTATACAATTGCATCAGGTAAATGGAACAAAGCGCATGGTACAATGTTGCAGCTGCCAAGAGGTGCAGAGAGATCAACATTAACATTAACATTAACATTAAAGAGGTCCATTCAGAAGTCTGATAACAGCAAGGAAGAAGCTGTTCTTGAATCTGTTTGTATGTGTGTACACACCTTTATATCTTCTCTCTAACAGAAGAGAGTGGAAGATTGTATAAATGGGTTGGGAGGTCGGCAGTAGTTCCTGAATGCTTGGTTCCCAGCGGCACTTAAATGGTCAACTGCATTCACTGTGTGATGAATGGTTTGTTTATATATGTAGGCATATACTTTCTTGAGTTTGGATTTCAAACTATTGGCATATGGGTGTTAGATACTTTTGTAAAAAGCTTAAAGGAAACAATGTCTGAGTCCTTTCTGTAACTGTCTGTTAAAATTGTCATGCCATGTTGACCATGAGACACTGAAGGGCTCGTTAAGTGCGGGTTTCGTTTTGTGCTACTTTTTAATCTGTCATAGCCAGTTAAGTATTGCCTATCCTTAATTGCTCTTGAGAAAGTAGCAGTTAGTTGCTTTCTTGAACCATTGAGTCTACATGTGCTTACTTGACTTTTCAGTGCTTTCACATTTGCTATGCGGTTTCAGAGGGCAGTTGGAGTCTGGACTTGCATGTAAACTAGACTACTTAAGTAGAGCAGATATCATTTCCTGAAGGATTTTGATGAACAAGATGGGCTTTTAAGATCATTTGCACATTTCATGTTCACCAGTACTAGTTTTAGTAACTAATTTCACTTGCATTTGCCTAGCTGCTGAGCTGGGATTTGAGGTTGACTCCAGAGCATTATTCTGGGCATCTGGAATACTAGAACGGTAATATTACCACTATGCTACTGCCCCCTCTGGTCTTTCGGTCAGAAGGCTATGCTTTCGAACTCTGCTGCAGGACCTGAGCACATAATCTAAACTACCACTTAAGTGAGCTTGAGGGATTGTTGGAAATGTCTTTCAGCTGAGATGCTAAGCCAAGGCCCTATCCACCTGTTCATGTGGATACTCAAGATTCATTGGCTTTTTGCCAAGAAGAGAGAAAACTAAGTTCTCATAATGTCTGACCGATGTTTATCCTTTAGCCAATAGATTCATTGCCAATTTATCTGATTGCTATTTGTGGGTCAATGATGAGAGAACATTGTGTAATGTGTTTGCCTATTTTAACACAAGAGTAACACTTTAAAACACGGAATCCATCAACTTCTCAGAGTTATCACAATGCGGAAGGTATTACGCAAATATAAATCCTTTCATCCATAATTTTGTTACACACAATTTGTACCCTCTTTCAATAACAATCCTTTTAAAGCACCCTTCTATATATTTGAAAGTAAACCGTTTGGGCTTACTACTGCAATTTTAATTTTTCTTCTACTCTTTATCGTGTATTCCTCATTCATTCTTGGAGCAGTGTGTGTTTTAAAAATGTTTTTTTGTATGATAGCATTATTCATCAAAACCACACTGAACTGAGAAGTACATTAATGTTGTTAAAGAAGACACACAATTCTGTAGTCTGTGCATTTAATGTATTCATTGTTAAGGTAATACTTCAGGTTGACTTAAGGGTTTGGAGAGGGCATAGGAAGAGTTGTTGCCTTAGTTGGCTGGATGGCTGGTTTGCAGTGCAGAATGATCCCTACAGCCTGGGTTCAGTTCCACATCAGCTGAGGTTAGCATGAAGGACTCTCCTCCTTAACCTTTCCCGAGTCATGGACACCTTTAGGTTTGTCTCTAATGAGACATCAGCCCTATGGTCCATTAGGACCATGGTGACTTGTATGAGTAATATATGATGACAGTTACAAAGATGCATTATTTAAATGAAGTTTGAAATGTCTGGCTGTTTACTGATCAGGAGAGGCCGCACAACTTGAAACTGTCAATTATGTGTTATGAAATTAATGAAATATAATTAGTCACTTTGATCTGTGGCCCTGGTATCATCTTGCTCTTGAACAGGAAATTCAATGATGTTATTCCTCCACTATATTAATGTCTGGGGCATATGTGTGACGATGCAATTTCATCAAATTCCTGCTGTTTGAAAACTGTGTTCTGGTCAATTTTAGTTGCATCTGGTTAAATATTTGCTATAAAATAAAAATACTGCGGATGCTGGTAATCTGAGGGGTTGGGGGGGGAGGGGATAGAAAAAAAACTAGCAAAATTCATGGTTGGGCCCACTGACCACGCTTGATAGAATATTTGCTCAATGAGCTTTTGTGGTATTGTAGTTTTGGCAAATGTTTACAGTAGATCCTTCAATCCAGGCGACATTTATTCTGAAGTAAAGTTTTTATTTTGCATACTGGGTTTTGAAAGTTTGGCTGGCTGAACAGCTTCAAGAACCAGCTTTAAATATCTTGTTAAAGGAAGTGAACTTGTATTTCAGTTGGTAGCAAGGGAAGTTCCAGATGGAACTAAACCAAGGTTTTAGAGTCTGTCTTGGATTACTTGTGCCCTAAACAGCAGTCAGTTTTTTTTAACTTGTGTGCTATTCTGAGCAAGTTGCTTTCTGCAATGTGAATCATTAAAAGGAAACCTTGTTTAAACTTGGAAGTCATTTTACTTTCAGCTTTTGTGTAATTTTATCTCAGGAGACACATATTATATGCTTGTACAATACTGCACTCTGATTTTATTTATTCACACCACTATTCAGTTAACAATGAGAGTGCTTCCAATTTTTGATGTGCTCCAGTTTGTAATTTCCAGTATTAAGGAGTTTCCCTCTTCCTGCCATTTCTGAGCTTCTCTTCATGACACCCACACCCTGCTTTTTTGACCTCATTTGTACTGAAATACTGATCACCCAGGTTCCTTTCCTAAATGGGTCCTCCTTTACAAAATTGCTGCTTGACCCTCTTGCATATAATTGTCACTCTTGATCCCTCGCTCCTTGAAAGCTACTATCTTATCTCAAGCTTCCCTTTCTTCTCCCAAGTCGATGAATGTTGTTGTCACCCCTCAAATCTCCATCAATCCTGCAAGTCCGTGGTTTGAGTCCTTATTGTTGTGTTTCTACTCCTGAAACAGACTGGAAGCAAAGTGTTAGAGAGCAACACGGCTACACTGATCCATACCTCTCATCTCTTCCCTGGACTTTGAAACATTCTCTGTCAACGTGATCTCTGTTTGCCATTTCAGTAGCACTTACCCCCATCCTGTCAGACCTGGAGCATCTTCCTTAATATCTTCTCTCCCCATTCTGCATCGTTACTTTTGCAGTCTCCCAACACTCTGCCCTTGGCTTCCTTTGCTCCCTCGTCTACACGCTGGATCTCCTTCCCTGACACCGTTGTGGATGTACCTCTCCATGGGCTGCAGCTGTCCAAGAAGTTGGCTCAGTAACACCTCAAAGAATTTGTGATAGGGCACAAAAGCTGGCTTTGCTCGTCATGCCCGCATGGTACAATTGAATTAAAAAAGAAACTTCATGGAGGGTGAAACTGCCAGCAGTAAAGAAACAGACTGGGAGCACATTAGCAGCCTCTTGTAGACTGGGACAGTTCATATTTTCTATTGACGTAAAAAGTATTGCCAGGATGTTTGATTTCACACCCAGTAAAAGCTGAGGAAGCAAGTATCCGAGAAAAGACTAATAAACATTTTGTGAGCTTCAGTAAAAGGAAAATCAGGCAAAGTGAAGAATCATCTGCTGATTCACCATGAGTTTGATTTCACAGCTTCATCCTGTGGTATCCTCGACTTCTCTTCCACACCCTCTTCTCATTTCTGTATGAATGATTTGCTTCATTGTCATCATGTTCTGTGTCATCTCCCCTCTATTTTGGTCGCTTGCTTGGATTTGTTCAAAATCACTTTGCCAGTTCTTGTCAGCCCATCTAGAATGAGGTGCCAGCAAAATGTTGCCAGACCTGTATTTTGGTGTCTACACTACAGATGGTTTTTGTTAAGTTGTATTGGATTACCTGAACTGATCTCTATGTTCAGTCAGGTGCCTAGGGAATAGCTTTCTGCTTTCTGAGACCTAAGAGCACCATTATTAACTTATCTATTCATAGGCTTTAGGGAATGGAGTCTTATCCTATCAGCAGGAAGTGTAGAACAACAGGGTGTGAGTGTGATCCAATTGCCTATTAACAAAATCAATTATAAATGAGACCAGTTAATTCACATCTTGACACTAGCCATTGATGGTAAATGCACAACTTTGAGGAACTGGATTAGCCTTTTTAAGAAAACAAAGCATTTTGAACACAAGTTTCTACTTCCATTAGTACATCTCATTTGAATTGAACAAGAAATAATCATGAGCTAACTATTCAAATTTCCAACAACTGATTTCAGGCGCACGGATTTAAACAGACTGATAGTATTTTTTTGTTTACAGGTGTAGCACCCTCTGCTGCTCACAGACGGCATCATCATTCACAATCAGAATGGTTTGGACTGAGATTATCCAAAGTCAAACTCCAAGTAAACTAGAGTTGCTTAGGATGTGACACGCCAATGATTTGTGGAAAGCTCCTGGTGAAGAGCTCTTCATGGTGGTGGGAGATGGATTCACTTCAGATTTAGGGTGTTTGCAATTTGTTCATCCAGATTCACACTTGCTGCAGACAGTAGTCCCAGAGCTGCAACACTTTAAACCACAGTAGCCCTCTGCCTGTCTAGTACAGTTTGATGTGGATCATGTGCATGGTGGTGTCCAGTCACCGTCCCTTGTGGCTGGGTAGCGAGTGGAGGGAAGGTACAGGTTGCCAGAATGAATTTCTGATTAGATACAGCCTCCTGATTAAAACTGTGAGAGTGATGTTACAGAGCCAAAACTTGTGTAGTCAGCAGTCCTGGTGAGCTATGATGAGTACTTGTTAGCTAATTTTTGTAAATTATTGATCAAATAAATTCAAGTAGAAATAGAGGTAGTAGGAACTGCAGATGCTGGAGAATCTGAGGTAACAAGGTGTAGAGCTGGATGAACACAGCAGGCCAAGCAGCATCAGAGGAACAGGAAGGCAGA
>JAHRHZ010000028.1:22259492-22300728 GCA_024137785.1 Ginglymostoma cirratum | reverse complement strand
AGGAGCCTTCCTGTTCCTCTGATGCTGCTTGGCCTGCTGTGTTCATCCGGCTCTACACCTTGTTACCCAAGTAGAAATAGATGCTGGTTCCAAGTTCATTGAAAACTGAGACTGTTGCAGAGGATTAAACGGATCTTGAATCAAGTGAAACGAGCATGGTGATAAATGCACGGATCCTGTTTTAGGAAACACTGATGTTCTGAGCTCTCACTAAAGTCAATTCAGTTGCACCATATCATTGTGTCCTGTCATGCAATTTCGGGTTGGTTCTCTGAAGTGAATCTGCTGGGATTTATACGGTGCAAAGTTATCATCGTGCAGTTTTGTGTCTGGAGCCAATCTGCTGTGCCAGTGAGCTTCAACGATTTGCTTTCCCAAGTGCCAAGTCCTCAAAGCAGATAACTAGAGCTAAGTAGATTCCTGGCTTTGATACTCCATGCAGCTTGGATATTATTGTTGTATGCAGACCACACGTGCCACTGTGCTGTTTGACTCACTGTTTGTAGTAGTTGATGGATGGCAAAATGGCTTCTTTGTCCGTGCCTCCCCAAGGATCTGGACTGTCCTGTTGGAAGTCTGCTGTCTGCTTGATTGATGCAGTCGGTAGCCCTTTGTTTACTTCACCCTGGCTAACTGAGCACAAACAGATTGGGGAAGAAACCTATTTGTTTTGTGCCAGTTGATTTACTATGTTGTGAGAGCCTACTGCTGTAAGGTATTGGTCAACCCCAGCTTGTTTTCTTTCAGTGAGAATGCCAAATCCTGGTATATGTAGCCCCACTTAGTGCTGCAGATTTCCCCCGACCCAGACTAGGCCACAAATCTCTGCATTCCAGTTTTGCTTTGCACAAATCTGCCACTCTGCACTTCCGACATTTCAGGCATAGCTGTTTGGCCTGCACCTTTTGAGGTTATTAACAAGCATAGTGTTTAGTGACTGGTTCAGATTCTACAGCCAATGTTGGGAGCCATGAGGAACTTTTGCCCCAAATCTCAGTCAATCACATGCTTCTTGTCCAGGATATATATACAAATACACTAGATGTCCGCTCTCCTGTACAGGCACCCGTTCAACTGACTAAGCTTCCCTTACTAAATAAACCTACGCTGACCTTTCGTTGAACTGTTAGATTATTTTTTCTGATCAATAAAATGATTGCCAGTGATGTATTTATGGGTATTGGTGTTGAAATCTCTGCAGACAGATACTGTGCCTAAATAATTTATTTGCAAGCCAAGCTGGCCAAAATAAACTGAATATAAATGAACTCCAAGTGGCTCTTTCAAAGAATCCATTTAGATGAAACTTGGTTATAGGTTCATCAAGCAAACTGGGATTTGGCCAAAGAACATTTTGGCAGCACTGAGTTTTCTGTGACTATGTTACTTACAAATGTTTAATGTATCTCAAACAGAAAATGCTGCAAAAGAATGGGAGGTTTCTCAGTGTCTGAAAAGTAATACAAATTTTGAGTTCCATCAGGATTTTATTGACTTGTGATGGCGAGTGTGTGAATTATCACTTCATTTATGAAGACATACAGTTAAAATTGCAGAATCTTTTCAAGTAAAGTTTGGCAGTGTTTATATTTATTGGAGTATGGGTGGTGGCAGCACTTTTGGTGCAAACTTATTGTTGATCAGCCTGCCTGTAATTTGAGGTACCGCAGATGTCAATCTTTTGAAGCCGAGAAAAATCCCTGCAAAAGCAAGGGTTGCCTTGCACACTGCACATCAAAGTTTGTTTGTGGGCGTTCTGCATTTTTAACATGCTGTTGCCATGTGAAGTCTGCTCTGCATGGTTGTCTTAAATGCCCATGAAGTATTGCAACACAGATTGGGCCATCTGATCCCTTGCCCTAGTTTATAAGGTATCGGTTAGTAAAGCATCCTGTTCTGGAGTTCTAAATTAAGGTTGACTACAAAAGTGATTAGGGGATGCTGTGTCTGAAAACAGGCATTGACTTACACACAATTATATGATCTTTTGCGGCTGAAGAATGTAGCTGTCTTTTATATTCCCAATCAACTTATACACTTGTGATTTATGGGCATCCATTAAAAGAAGTTTTAATACATTAAAACCCCAAGCGCTGGAATTCCCGTCCTTAAGGTTTCTGCCTCTAGCTGTTTTTCCTTTAAGAAACTCCTTGAAATCTACCATTTTTTTTGACAATTCTTTTGATTACATGCCCTACTATGGCTCTCTGTCAATTTGCTTTTGCCTGATTTACACACGTGTGAAGTACCTGGGTGCACTGTACAATATTAAAGACACCGCATAAATGCAAGTTGATGTTATTGGAAGGTACTTAATGCAAGTGATGGGCCTCTTGCTGCTGGCTGTGTAGCCAGTGAAAACCCGGTGTTGCCTACTTTGGGAATGCCAGCCACATGGCCTGCCTCTGGGACCCTGTCAGGGCTCTCTTTTTTTTTGGACTCTCTGCGTGGCAAGTCCCCCGACTGAGTGAATACCAGCGAGCAATTCATTCCTTCTTTGGCAGGAAAGTGCTCCATGAGTCTTCCTGTCCTTCACACTGCCCCCTCCCCCCTCCCCTTCACCAAATGCACCACTGAGAAGGGCATAAACAATGGACATATCTTTAAATGTTGGTGCCTGTTTAACATTGGCTCCTGGGTGTCCTGTGATTTGACCTCCTGGCATTTATTTTGCAGAAAGAGTTGTCTGCTGTGAAAAGAAGTGCAAAGAACTGCCTCAGAGGTGCTAATTTCCAAGATCCTGAATTAAAATTAGCATCGTTGTAAAGATGACAACAGTGCTACATACTGCCCACAAAAGGGAGTGTTTACCTGTGGAGCTTTAGTGCTAACATGCTGGAAATCAAACTTTATTTCAGGTTTCCAGCTAACATACCTTATCGTTTGGCCTCTCCTATTACTGTTCTATCGTGCATTCAGCGTGCTTTGCTGAAGTTTGCTTCTGTACACCTGAAATATCTAAATAATGTAGGTTTACTGTTGTTTAGCAGTATCTAGTGAAGCATCTTTCATTGCAGAGTTCAATGCGAGTGCTGTATTTTTAAAAATACCTGTCTGATGGAGCTGGGTGGTCTACCTTATTCAAAATATCTATTTAAAAGATTAACGGCTTGCATTTGTATAGTGCCATATCACGCAGAACAAAGTCTTGAAGTACTTCACAGAAGTACGGAAATCGGTTTCAAAAAGGACATTTACAAAGGCCAACCGGAAACTTTATAAAATTATACTATATTTTGAAAGGGATTTAGGAGGGCAGAGAAGCGGAGAGGTAGAAGTGCTTTTGGAGGAAATTCTATCATGTAGGGTTAAGGCTGTACAAAAGGACAAAGTTGGTTATGTGCAGAGTTCTGGGGCTGTAGGAGATGTAGGGCTGGAGGAGGATATGGAGTGAATGAGCTATGAGGCTTTTGAAGCATTTTAAGCAAACGCTGAAAATTTGAAATTGGGAAGCCCTGTGCGGAGACACGGGGCAGGTTCTGAAAGTGGAACTTTAATTTTGCTGAAGTACACTGGAACATTGAAGTCTCACACGGCCAAAGGTATTGTTACTGAGGTGGAAGTATCTGAGCTTTATGACAGAGGATACGGACTCGGAATTCTGGCTAGAAGTTGCAAATGTGCCACAGAATGTTAACACTCTTGTTCAAACTGAGGTAGTTGGCTGGGATTCAGTGGTTGGGAGGATGGAATAAATGGCAAGGGTATGTTGTGGTGGGGGCCAGAGCTACAATTCTGTCTTCCCACTATTTGACTGATGGATTGTGGCTCATCCAGATGCTCTGGCTATGACTTGTAGACATAAATGATTGTGTGATGTTGTCATACAAGGTAATGATTCTGAAAAAGCTGATGTTGGAGACTGCATTAAGCTCCATTTGATCTGATAACTGTAGTGTAAGGACTTAGATGGAGAAAGGCAGAACGTCCTAGGATCTTGCAAGATGACCTATAGCTACAGCTTTCCCAAAGGCCATACTAACAATGTTTATCTGACTAAGGTACTTCATTGCTTTATATCAATCGGGTACAGTTTACATCTTATTTTCGACTACATCTCTCTATTACTCTCCCTTGTGATTTTCCTTTACTATTGTAAACCAAGTAGGGTCTTAAACCCAACGTAGCATGGAGGATGATGGCAGCAAACTACTTCCACCACAGGCTGGTATTGGTTGGTCTTGTGCCTCACCTCAGCCTTAAACAGCCACCTTTCAAAAAAAAGAGTATTTCCACCACCTCTCCTAACTCCTGTTTGATTTTTTTTTTCATGTTTTATTTTTCTTTCTGCAAATGGCCTTGGGCTATTTTCTGCATTAATGGTTTGGTATAAGTACTAAGATAAGTTGGTAGGGTTGATAATAAATGTAGGCTTTAGCCTTGTCTGGAGCCCTACGTTTTTTTCTCTAACTGGGGAAGGAGCAAGGGAAGAAACTGCTGAAGAGGAAAAATTGCCTTCTGTCATTGGCATCCATCAAAATAATTGTTGTCTGGTTTCTCAAAATAATGAGTGCACTTCATCCTTTGCCTGGTTCTCATTGCTTTCTGACTTCACCATCACCAACTATCATCCTTAATCTCCATCTCTAGTCCATCTCTCTATCTTACCCCATGTTTTTGCTTTATTCATTTGTGATTCTGCACTGAGGGTTGCCTTTTCTTTTAGCACTTTGCTGTCACAGAGTGTATTACTTGCTGGATAATGATAACTTTTTAAAAAAATGCTTACCACCTTTTACCAGTGGGTGAGTGTTGGTATCTTTTCGTTCCCCATCCAATCAGCCACAGAGTGGTGTTACAACCATTCTGTTCAGTGACTACAGTACAAGGTACAGATAGGAGAACTGATGTGAGCAGCAATGGTATTCGGCGCAGGCTGATTTTGAGCCATTTAACAAGATAACAGCCCCTAGAAATTACATGTGCATTGCTGGAATCCTAAGGCCTAGATTTTGCGACTGTAATGATGAAACTGTGAACATTTACCATTCGTACTTTGTAAAATAGCATCTTCTGAAGTCTGCATGTGTGGGGTTCACTGTTCAAGTCATTGCAGGTAGAAATTACATGATTTAACACAGAACAAAGAACTAAAGAATTGTGCTTGCTGGAAACAGAACAAAAACAGAAATTGTTGGAGAAACTCAGCAGATCTAGCAGCACCTGTGGAGACAAATCAGAGATAACGTTTCGGGTCCAGTGATCCTTCAGAACGTAATCAGAGATGAACAAGTTGATAATTAAAAGGAACAAAAGCAGAAGTTGCTGGAAAAGCTTAGCAGGTCTGGCAACATCTGTGAAGGAAAATAAGTCAGAGTTAATGTTTCGGGTCTGGTGACCCTTCCTCGGAACCAAACCGGAAACATTAAAGCTGATTTTTTTTTTCTCTCCACAGATGCTGCTAGACCGGCTGAGCTTTTCCGGCAACTTCTGTTTTTTTTCCTGATTTTACAGCATTTGCAATTCTTTCGGTTTTTATTTGGTAATTTAAAGGCTTGCATTTAAATCATACCTTCTTCAGAACACTATTGTTTCTGATACGAACGTAGAAACTAGGAGCAGGAGCAGGCCATTCAACCCCTTGAGCCTGCTCTGCAATTCAATATGGTCATTGATTGATTATAGAGCTGAATACCATAAATCTGCCCTCCCCCATTTTCCTTACCACAAAAGCTGTCTCTACTTCCTCCTTGAAAACACAATGTTTTGGCCTCAACCACTTTCTGTGGCAGTGAATTCCACAGGCTCACCACTCTGGCTGAAGAAATTTCTTCTCCTCCTCAGTTCTAACAGGTTTACCCCTTGTCCTTAAATATCACCCCCGGCTCTGATCTCCACCGCTATCAGGAACATCCTTCCTGCATCTGTTTAGTCCTGTGAGAATTTTGTAGGTTTCTATGAGATTCCTGTCTCAAACTTCTAAACTCCTGCTGAATACAATCCCTACTTGATGCATGCTTTCACCGTTTTGAAGTATCTGTCCCACTGTGCAACTGATTAAAGTTGTGGCCCATCGAATGAGGCGTAATTGGAATTTTAATGGTTTGATTGCAGACCAAGCTTGCTGGCCCTGAATAAGCTAATTTTATGTCTGTAGGGTGTCACATTTCTCTCACCATATATTATAGGTTTTTAAACATCAAAAATGTTATTTTGGTTTCTTTGTAAAGTTTTTGATATTTGAGCTTCCATGTGCACACCCAATTATTTTGCTGTCTGTAAAATTATTACAAAATATAGGGATAAATCAGTGTGTTTTAATTCCTGGTTTGGTGTCTGTAAGAATTCCTTGGTCTGACTGCTTAATGTATAAACAGTTGCTGGATGCCAGAGATCCCACAGAGCTGGCACTGGGATCAAACTAACCTGGGAGGGGAAAATACACCCCACAGAGATTGCTAAATTTTTGTGGGCAGTGGTGGTGAGTGCTGTTTCTTCAGGCCAATGTTAATGAGCCAAGTTTTAACCAGTTTCATAGTTATTTTTGACTTTTCTTTTGTCACTCCTCGGGCTCCAAACATGAGAAACAATGCTTTAAAATGCTTATGACTAACTTAGCTTTGGAAGAAATTATCAGAAGATAATGTGGATGAGGGTTTCAGCAGTAGATGGGGGGAGAAGAATGGAGGTATATAAAGTAGAAGTATGCAGTCTTTGCAATGGAAGTGATATGGGTTCTGCAGCCTAGCTTGGGATGAAATGCAAGTCTCATTCCATTTAAGGCAAGAAGGAGTCATTAGCAAGGATGAAGTATTAGTGGCAGGAGCCCCAGACAATTAATTACAATTTGCCAATGTTTAGTGGAAGGAAACTTCCAAGGCTGCATAATGGTCAAGCAATGTGACAGTGCAGAAAGGTCATGTGCATCACAAAGAAATTGAGTTAAATGTCACCAGTATTTATATGGAACCCAAATCCATGTTTATGGCTGTAACTTGCAGTAAAAATTCTGAACTCCGTTAACATCCATTCGTAATTCAGGAAAAATACAATCAATCGTGACTGGAAAGAAAGAATTTGCTTTGTTTATGCAGTGCCTCATCACATTTCTCAGAAATATGGCTTCACATACATTTGAGTTGGAGTAAAGGTATTATGCCTGCAATGTTCATTTCAAGTCTTCAGATAAATTTTTTGCAGTTTAGGATTGCTGTTAGGTTAATTTGCACTTTCGGTTGAAGGCTATGTTGTTGGATTAAGTTCTACGAATCCTTTTGATGCAATATGTACATTTTTTAAAGGTCCTGTCAACTTCTTGTCTCATTAAAACTGTGGAACTGGAAAAGACGTTGATTTTGAGGTTCATAACCAATGGAGAAAGTGTAAAGAAACGTAGTGCATTAATCATCCGTATTTTGCCCTCTGAACCCTGGATACTATGTAAGTGAAACAGTGTTTGAGCTTTGAAAGTACTTTTAAGTCTGTATCACAGTCTGAAGCCCAGTAGCAGCTTTTGCTCAGTGCTAGTGTTAGTTCAACATAATGCCTCTGGAAATCTACTTTGGTTAAAGATGCAAGATTCTAATGAAGAACGTTAGTCTGACTCGGCTGTAAAGTTTGAGGACTATTTACCACCAGCCTAGAGTATCAACGTTTTGGGATGTAGAGAATAACGAGCTCAGATAATCTCTCAAGCCACTTCATTGCGTGGAAACAGTCATGAGGGCTGTGTTAAAACAGTTTGTTGGTTATTGTTACCACTGTTCCCTGAGTAGTTCAACTTCTCAATCGTTTGTAATTGCAATGAAAGGATGGATTCCTTTGTGGGAGTTTTATATCCTTCATTCTCAGGTTTGACTGGATTTTGTTCCCTCTCTTTGTACCGCTATTTTGGTTTCATGTCATTTTAGTTTTTAAATTTACCGTTTCTGAAAGCAAAATCTTTAAACTGTATGGACCAGCAGAAACACCTCTTGTAGCCCATCTGATTGATTTCCCTTTGTCAATGTAGAAAGGTCTCCTCAATCCTTAGGTGAGGCCATGTGAGACAGGGACAGTGCACATCTTTGGGTAATGGGGGACACTGGACTTGGCAAAATGCCTAGTTTTACAGCAATTGACTTTGAGCCAGAATTGATTCAGATGTCAAGCGAGAAAGAAAGTGGTCGTCCTGAATGGAGTGCCATTTCTCCTCCTGCATTCAAGCGAAATACATTTCTGGTGGCCCAGACAAAATACCTAATGAGTGAAGGAATAGGAGATACAATGGGTACTAGAATTGACTTTATATTTTCTGGCATCTTTTTTTTATCATGCAAAACTTTGAGAAAAACAGCAACTGCGGACAGTACCAATGATTGACATTTGTATGCATTCTGCTCGCTACTACAAATGATTATTTAAGTATGTGGAAGAGAGAGCTGTTTTTGGCACACCTGTAAGGCACTTCCACGTTACCTTGCCCTAATTTAGGCGTATAATGAGATTCCTTCTCCTTTTAACTCTGCTTGACTGAGTGATCACCTATACTCCATCATGGTTTAAATGTGACAGAGGTGGTGTGTGGTATTAAGAACTCCGTCAAAGTTGTATTTGTTTGTTAATGCTGTGCAGACATTTGAGATCTTGCATTAGACATTAAAAAGGATTGCTCGCTTCAATCCATACACAACCCTTTAATCATACTTTGTGACTAAAACATGATTTCTTAACATTTATTTTGAAATTACATTGAAGATTACTTTAAAACTAAAGGAATAGCGATCAGTTATTGAACTTGATGCATGGCATTTCTAAGTAAGAGATGCAGTCTCCTGTTAAGTTGTAGTCACTGATGGCTATGCCTGTTATTTATGTGGGTGAAGGCCAGAATTGAGTATTCCAGACCCAACTTGAATATTAATTCTCTGGATTATTGTTTTGTCATCATTGAACCATTCAAATTGACATGATTTCAATTGGAAGATGTCATCCTCACAATTCTGTTCCCACTAATGGGAGTTATTCCTTTAGCTCAAGTCAATGAACGTCTTGAAAGTTTCAATTGTGCTATAGCTTTCCACTGCACAATTAGTCTGAGACAGTTTGCTTTTTAGAAGACAATACCTGTTAACTTGAAGGTTCATCACCCCATCTACAATCTTTGCACAAAGGAATTCGGTAGTTAACCCTTTGTATCTTGTTAACTGATGTCTCACCTATCTCAAATTCTTGGTTTAACAGACTTAGGACATTATTCTTCACCTGAAGGAAGTTAAAACACTCAGAATAAAAGCTTAACACAAAAGAAAAAGCTACTCTGGGTGTGAATGCTTTTTTTTTGTTTTGAGAAGTGTGGGAATAGGCATGTTAGGTCGTGACTGACACGCCTTGTTCACTGGGAGAAAATCTGGCCTAACGTGCTGAGCATAGGCAACAGGCTTTGATGGTGGTGTCTTGGGTTTCCAGATGCTGTCAGCTAATCTACAGTTCAAATCTATCTTCTGCTAGGGAAACAGATAAATGGGGATCAGAGAGTGGAGGACCTTAAGCGGTCATTAATTGACTATTTGAGGGCCTTAATTGGTGTTGAAATGGACTTTTTACCGAGACCTTGAGCAGTAGAGTGGTGAGAAGAAGGGCTCTTGTGACACAGGGTGGTATTCCTTTGATTTGGAAAGGATGCCTGGGTTCAAATCTCACCCGCACTAGGAGTGTGTCAAAGCGTGCCCAAACAGGTTGGTTGAAAATATCTAGAGTGGTAAGAATAGGGCATGCCTCCCTTTGGGTCAACTCTGTATTTCTCATTTTCGTCACTTCTGTAACCACCCTGTGGAAAATTGTACTGTTTGATCTGTCTAAACTCATTTTCCAGCACTAGAATTTTCTTGCCCAATAGCAAACCCGAAAGCAGCAATGCATGTAGATGAGATAAAAGGTACTGCAGATGCTGGAGAATCCGAGATAACAAGCATGGGGCTGGATGAACACAGCAGGTCAAGCAGCATCATAGGAGCAGGAAAACTTGACGTTTCGGGCCTACTGTGTTCATCCAGCCCCATGCATGTAGATGAGGTGGATATGAAGGCATATGAAATACTTTCCTTTTATTTGTTGAAGATTTGAATACAAGAGCAAGGAAGTTATGAAGGAGCTGTATATAACATTAGTTAGGTTACAGCTGAAGTATTATGCACAGTTCTAGTTGCCACATGATAGGAAGGATGGGATTACACTAGAGAGGTTGTGGAAGTGTTTCAATGGAATGTTGCCTGGTCCAGAGCAATTCAGCTATGAATGGAGACTAAGTACGGTGCAGTTATTTTCCTTGGAGCAAAGAAAGACAATGGGGGAAATTATTACAGTTTATGAAGTTCTGAGGGACAAAAGGCAAGGTAGCTTGGGAGAAACTTCAGCTGTTAGCAAAGGAGGTCACTAATCAGGGGCACAGTTCTAAGGTAAATAGCAGGAAGTATTGACGAGATTTGAGGGGTAAAGAAAATCACCCAGAGGTTTGTGGACATCTGCACCCCATGCCTGAAAGGATAGTGGTCTGTAGGAAGTATTTAGATGAGCACTTTAAACAATGAGTCAAGACTCAGGTGGCTCAGTGGCCTCAGTGGTTAATACTGCTGCCTCACAGCGCCAGGGACATTGCTTTAATTCCAGCTTTAGGTGACTGTACAAACTCCACGCAGACATTCTCCCCATGTTTGCGTGGGTTTCCTCCTATAGTTTCAAAGACGTCCAGGTTAGGTAGATTGGCCATGGGAAATACAGGCCCGTGAGGATGAATTGTAGGGTTGGGTCTGGGTGGGATGGTTTTCAGATGCGTTGCGCTGAATGGCCTGTTCCTACCCTGCAGGGATTCTATGATTCTATTTTGGAAAATAAGATGAGAATAGAGTGATGTTTATTGACTGGCACGTACACAATGGGATAAAAGCCCTCTCTCTTTGCTATAAACCTCTGTGAACCTGTAACATATGGTCATGGTGTGGGCATTCAATGTTTTGAACTATCTGAAGTTCAGTCTTGATCAGTCAATGGAGCTCTGTTGTGGGAGAACTTCAGATTTTAGTTTTGTTACTGATATTTTTGTGATGTTTTTGACTCTTGAAATGCAAACTTTTTACGTAGTCAAAATTCTAAATTTTTTTAGCTTAATGGGAGCTTTACTTCAAATTTAATCACAAAAGGTGTAATTGGTGATTATCATTTTTGAATTGTGTATGTATGAACAGATTTTTGAGCAACCTTTTAATTGGTTTGATTTTCAAATTTCATTTGTATAATTTGCAAGGACGATTGGGTGCCATTGGAGCTGCTGTGAAATGCTTTACAACATTTAAGATTACTATACAAATGCATGTTTTTGTTCCAGTAGCGCCAATGTACAAATATTCTCCTTTTCCATGACTGTAGACACGAATCAAAGAAAAGATCACAACATCAACTAATTCTCATTAGGCTCTGTTTGACATTAATTAGACATTACACTAACTGCCAGTTTTAATCTGTTAGATCTCTTGAAAAGGGAATTGCCTCATTTTGAGGGATTGAACAAAATTGTTTGTACAGAAACCAGCAATAACCATTCTGTTTTTTTTGAGCAAAACTAGTTTGTGACACTGTACGACCATTAGACAGGAATATTTTGGAAATTACCCTTCAGGATATCCTGAATAGGTGTCCTTAAACACCGCGTCAATTGGTATCAGAAGAAAAAAAAAATCGTTTTTTATCTTCATGGCAATGCAATGAGATGTCACTGGCATGAACAGCATTCATTCATCATCCTCAATTCCCTTGAGAAGGTGAGCCATGGAACTAGTCTATGTAGCACCTTCCTTTGCCATGGGATATCTCAAAGCACTTTACACCAGTTCTTAAAAGGCACATGATTGCTTGCAATGTAGGAAATGAAGGGCTACTATGGGCAAAGCAAACTCCTACATACAGCAATATGATAAAGACCAGACAATCTAATTTTTTAGTGATGACTGAGGTTGTAGACTTGCTCACCGAGCCGGTGTGTTTGCTTGCAGACGTTTCGTCACCCTGCTGGGTAACATCGTCAGTGTGCCTCCACTGAAGCGTTGGTGTTCTGTCCCGTTTGTTATTTATATGCCTCTGTTTGCTGGGGTGGTTGGCATCACTTCCAGTTCTGTTTTTCAGTGGTTTGAATCAGTTGAACAGAACTGGAAGTGATGCCAACCGCCCCAGCAAACCGAGGCATATAAATAACAAACGGGACAGAACACCAACGCTTCACTGGAGGTGCACTGACGATGTTACCCAGCAGGGTGACGAAATGTCTGCAAGCAAACACACCGGCTCGGTGACCAAGTCTACAACCTCATCCACAACCTGAGCTACAAATTTTCTCAAAAAATCTTTAGATGTTGATAACTATATTAGGAAGGGAACAGGAGAATGATGTGACGTATTTTACACGTAACTGAGAGGGTCGGGAGTTTGATATCTGGTCTGAAAGGTGGCACCTTCAACAGTGCAGCACTCCCTGCACTGGACGTCAGTCTATTTTCTACTTGTGTCCTTGAATAGGGACTTGAACCCACAATGTTTGGACTCGGAACAGCACCAACTGTGCCCCAGCCTGATGCCTCAACTCAACATGTCTGCTGGTAAAGCAAGTGCAAGGAGATCCTTGACCAGTCCTAATGCATGCATTGGATACTATTAGGAAGTGGGGTGGTGGCAGAAAAGGATAGCCCTCTTGGGGGAAAGCAGCAACAGCCAAGGTTGTGCCAAGCAAGGGAGGAAAAAGACTGGGACACCTTTTAGAGATGAGCAGTTCTGGGGCTGCAAACGAGACTTGAATGGCATAGTGCCTGCCTGGTGCCAGGGTCAGGGATGCCTCAGAGGCTGCAGGACATTCTGAAGGGGGAGCGTGAACAGCCAGCAGTCACGGTATGTGTCAGTACCAACAAAGTGGCTAAAAATAAGAAATGAGGTCCAGGGACAGGAGTTTAGAGAATTGGTAGATTAAAGAGAAGGACTACCAATATTGTAATGTCCAGATTAGTTCCAGTGCCACTCACTACTGAGTATGGGAATAGGAGGATAAATCCGAAGAACGTGTGACTAAAGGGATGGTGTAGGAGTAAGTTCTGTGGATGTTTTAATCGTTAGGGCAGCTTCTGGGCTAGATGGGACCTCTACAAGCTGGATAGGTTGCAACTGAACCAGAACGAGTCCAATATCTTTGCTGGGAGGTTTGCTCATGCTGTTGGGGAGGTTTTAAACTAATTTGGCAGGGGGAATAGGGCACAGAGTAGATGTAAAGTTGTGAGCAAGGTCCAAACATATGTAAAAGTAATACTGGGACAGTCCCTAGTGCCTGATGAGGTGTATCCCAGGCTGCGACAGGAGTAAAGAGGAAAGGTCACTGATGAAGTGCCAGATAAGTGGAGGATTGCCAATGTGGTTCCATTGTTCAAGAAAGGCAGCAATGATAGGCCAGGTAATTACAGACCAGTTAGTCTGAAATCAGTGGTAGGGAAATGATTGGAAAAAGTTCCGGGGACAAAATTAATCAACGCTTGGTGGGCATTGATAAGGGATAGTCAGCACAGATTTTTTTGGAGGAGATCTCCTGTCTAACTAGTTTAGTTGAGTATTTTTGAAAAGTGACAAAATATATTGATGTGGATAGTGCAGTTGATATGGCTGACATGGACTTCAGTAAAGCTTTTTGACAAGGTCCCACATGGAAGGCTGGTCCAAAAGATAAGAGCCCACGGGATCCACGGTGAGTTTGTGGTGCTAGATTCAAAATTGGCCAACAAATAGGAGGAAAAGAGTGAAGGTGAAGGGATGTTTTAGTCATTGGAAACCTGTGATCAGCAGCGTACCACAAGGATCGGTGCTGGGACCCTTGCTGTTTGTTATGTACATTGATGACTTGGATGTAAATGTTGAAGATAATAATTATTAAGTTTGTGGATGACATGAAAACTGATGTTGTTGTTATAGTTGGGGAAGATGGTCTTGGGCTGCAGCTTGATATTGATCAGCTGGTAAATTGGGTACAGCAATGACAGATGGAACTTAATCCTGATAAGTAGAAGGTGATTCATTTTGGGAGGATTCGCACAATGAATGGTAGGTCCCTAGAGAGCACTGAGGAGCAAAGGGATCTTGTTGTATAAATCCGTAGACCCCTGAGGATATCGGTGCAGGTAGACAGGATATACCGGATGATTGCCTTCATTAGAAGGAGCAGGGGAGTCTTGTTGCGACTGTATAAAACATTGGTTAGGACACAGATGGAATACTGGGTACAGTTTTTGCTGCCACAGTATGCGAATGTTCTGATTGCACTGGCGAGGCTGCAGAGGAGATTTGCCAGGATGTTGCCTGAGATGGAAAGTCAGCATGAGGAGAGACTTGGAACAGGGGAAGTTGAGGGGGATATGATTTGAGGTATTCAAAGTTACAAGAGGCATGGATAGATTAGATGGTGAAAATCTCTATTTTTTTCCCATGGCATATGTGTCTAAGACCAGAAGGCATACTTTTAAGGTGAGGAATGAGTGGTTTAGAGGCATCTGAAGAAAAATTATTTTATCCAGAGGGTGGTAGAAATATAGAATGGGCTACCTGAGAGAATCAAAAACTGAAATTGCTGGAAAATTCAGCAGGTTTGACAGCATCTGTGGAGAGAAAGCAGAATTTGAAGAAGGGTCACTTGGTCCAAAACATTAATTCTGCCTTCTCTCCACAGTTACTGCTAGGCTGCTGAGTTTTCCAGTAATTTCAGCCTCTGTTTCTGATTTCCAGGATCTATAGTTCTTTGGTTTTTTTTTCCTCTCTGCTTGAATAGATAGTGGAGGCAGGTACTCTCGCATCTTTTAAGAAGCATCCGGACAAGCATGTAAATTTTCAGGGCATAGTAGGCTATGGACCAAGTTCAGGCAAATAGGAGTACTGTACTTTGGCGTTTGTCGGTCTGCCTAGACATGGTGGGACGAAGGGCCTGTTTCTGTGCTATAAGACTGAGTGACAACGAACACCATTTTCAGATAGTGTTGGAGATGGGTGGTAGGAGAAGCTCCAGCTTGTAAAAACAGCACTGAACAAAATCCAGCTGAAAAGTAGGAATGCTTTTGACAGCCTGTTTTTTTTCCCAAGGTATATTATCCTTTCAGGCAATTCCTTTTAAACAAAAAAAAAATCCTCATAACTTCAGCTACCATTAAAGGAGAGGAGTGTAAGAATAATGTGCAAGATTAATGGCTTGTGCTATTAATGGTTTGGACTCATCATGGTGATGAAGCAAACTCTTTAAGAGAATGTTCCCCCAAATTACAGTACTGTACAAGAATTTGTAATATAGTTCTTCAACCCATTCCTAAATAGCTCTATACATACATTGGAGCCCCAATGAGATCAACTCCTAACCTTTCTGTCAAAAATTGTACACAATAATTCGTGTACACCAATTACCTTAATACAAAAGTGGAATTGTCTGTAATTCATCTTCCACCTCAAAAATATAGTGCAGTAATTGCACAATGCTGGTGGAACTTGAGTAATAGCAGACCTGTGTCTAATACTGATCAAAATTCCTATTGAAGAACAAGTTCTAACCCTCTGAAAGAACTGGGTTATTATGCTGAGTCTCCAGATAGTCAGAGACAGGATGCATTGACTCTGTGGTAATTGAACTTCCAAGGAGCAAATCCCCTGCTCCCCAGGACCTCTGCAAAATTCTCTGATTTGATCTCAAAGTGGAGATGTCAGACAATTCCAACTCACTCATTTACTAGTTATCCAGGGAATTCCAGACAGAAAAGTCCTAGTCCTAGGTTACTGACCTTCCTCAACCTGACCTGATTATTGCCCATCAACTGACTCAGTGCCGCTCCGAATCCTTGGTCTCCCTAGCACTGGATGAGTCTATGACCCAGGCCTCCATCTATGCGACCTGACCAGGACCCACCAGCTGGGTCTCTGTCAGGCAGGGAAGATGAGTCACGTTCTGTTTTACAGTATGAGCTGATGTATTCCAGTGAGTACTAAAAAGCCTTGAGACAGTTCAACAGCTTCTTCATGGCTTAGTGAATTTGTAGATGTGTAACAGCGCAAGATGGGTAAAGTATGTAAGTGAGGCAGCAGTAGAGGCAGGGTGGCAATGGGGGTCAGCTGGCAATACAGTGAGATGGATAGTCAGGTCAGGTCGAGAGGCCTTTGACCCAGGCCTCCATCTATGTGACCTAACGACTAGGACTCACCAGCTGGCTCCCCACCCGTTCCCACCACTACCACCTCTGCCCCCCCCCACCCCCAACTAACCTGAGAACCTCTCCTGACCTCTTTAATAATGTCCCAAACAGAGAAATGTAATAAAATTTACATTGGAAGTGGATTTCATTTTGTTTCAACCTGTTTCTATCTTTATTGACGCGACTGTTGGTTATCAGCCCTTAGATTAGGGTAGAGGGTTTGGGACTCTAGGTTCTAACCTGCATTGCTGAGCGCCTGCTCCCTTTGACTGTACTGTCTCTGCTCTTAGTGTGCTGTGTCTAGGTATCTGCCTTCCCAAAGATGGGCCATGGTCTGACTCATGGGAGTTCCAACAAAATTCTTTTAATTAACACCATATAATAGCTAATTGCAATCTCTGTAATACAGTTCTCTAATACTGCCCATCTCCTATAACCCTTAACCAACATGTCAGTGTTACATTATTTCGATAAAACAAAGAACAGCAGATGCTGGAAATCTGAAACAGAGAAAAAAATGCTGGAGAAACTCAGCAGGTCTGGCAGCAACTGTGGAGAAAAAACAGAGTTAACGTTTCATAGAAACACTACAGTGTAGGCCATTTGGTCCATCAAGTTGTTGCTGACCCTTCAAAGTGCATCACACCCCAGACCCCTTCCCACCATCCCTGCATTTCCCATGGCCAATCCACCTAACCTGCACATCTGTGGACTCTGGGAGGGAACTGGAGCCCCCGGAGGAAACCCACACAGACATGGGGAGAATGTGCAAACTCCACACAGAAAGTCACCCAAGGCTGGAATCGAACCTCAATCCCTGCTGCTGTGAGGCAGCAGTGATGGCAGCAGTGATAACCACTGAGCCACCGTGCCACTTCAGAGTCAGTTTCAAAGAAGTGTCACTGGACCTGAAACGTTAACTCTGATTTATGTTGTCAGATGCTGTCAAACCTGCTGAGTTTCTCCAGCAATTTTGTTTTCGTTTTTGTTCTTTCACTTCTTTTGTCTTGAAAATGTGCTCTCTCATTATAGTGCACTTTTTGTTTAAATTCTACTCCCAAGTGGTTTTGACTACCTCTAGGCTTCCTGAACTTCTCTTTTGTGAATACACTGTCGAAGTAGCGAAGCTTTTTGTCTATTTATCTGTTTTGTGAGTAGACGTTCAAGAGCAGTTCCTCATATTTAATGAATTAAAAACTGAACATTTTAACGAAATGTTTAATGTCAATTTGAAAAATTACCCAGAGCAAATAATTTGCATCAGTTCCTTTGGGTTAATTGAATCAACTTGTTTTCATCAGTTAATTAGGACAACTGCCTTCTGCTATTTGGAATACAATAGGCTTCTAGCGGGAGCTGTGAAGCTGTCACTTGGTACCAGGATGTGCCTGTTAATTAAACAGCAAGAGGTCTGGCTGTCTCACGCATGGTGAATTCCAGGCAATTCTGCTGCCTGGATTAGAACCCTAGAGAAATACATTGTTGCTGTCCGAGGTTTGACATTTGAACAGACCATTTCCTGATTGTTTAATGCTCTGGGGCCCCACCACACTGATTCCCAGCCTTGAATGTGGAGGACTTTTTTCTTCCTTTTGCTAGTATCATCCGCTACAAGAATATTTTTTTTTCCCTGGTGCTGACAGGAATGAACAACATGTGCACCGATCCTCTGTTAGCTGTGGACTGACTCTCTAATTTCAAGGAGGAAGACTGGATTTGTAAAGTTAGGGACTTAACAGTTAGAACATAGAACTTAGAACTGACTTGGCAGCTAACTTCCCTTCGAGTCAGGAGGCTGTGGGTTCAGTTTCCAGCCCAGAGACTCAAGCCCTGTCAGGTGGATGCATGGCATCCCAGGGCACTACTTGGAAGAGGTGCCTGGGAGTTATCCTTGGAGTCATGATCATGACCAGGACAGGGTAATGTACGTCAGGGCCTAAAGCAAGGCCCCAAGTCATAGTCTCACAGTCATGCAGCACGGAAACAGACCCCTTAACCTAACCAGTCCACGTGGAACACGTTCCCAAAGTAAACTAGTCCCACCTGCCTGCACATGGTCCATATCCCTCTAAACCTTTCCTGTTCATGTACTTTTCCAAATGTCTTTTAAATGTTGTAACTGTACCTGCACCCACCACTTCCTCAGGCACTTCATTTCGCACATGAACTACTCCATGTTTTTTTTTAGAAAAAGTTGCCCTTGTGTCCTTTTGAAATCTTTCTTCTCTGACCTTCAAAATAAGCGCACTGGTTTTGAACACCCCCACCTTAGGAAAAGACCTTTTTCGTTCACCTTATCTTATGCCCCTCATGATTTTATCAACTTCTATAAGGTCACCCCTCAACCTCCTGAGCTCCAGTGAAAAAAACCCCAGCCTATCCAGCCTCTCCTTATAACTCCAACCCTCCATTCCTGGCAACATCCTGGTAAATCTTTTCTGAACCCTCTCCAGTTTAATAATAAAGTCATCTAGACTTGCAACGTTAGCCTGCTCTCTGTCTCTGTGGATGCTGTCTGACTTACTGTGATCTCCATCATTTTGTTGTTTTCCGTTAATAATATCCTTCCTATAGCAGGTTGACCAGTGGGGATCTACTTTGCCCAAGCTGGAGGCTCTGGCCTGTGATTTCTGTTCCTGACTCTGGTCCAATATGGATCCTACAAACTGAAGCACCAAAACAGATTGAGGATGTTAGCATTGTTGTTAGTGGGAACTTCATGTGCACACATTGGCTTCTGCATTTTCCTGTGTTACTTCAATGGTTGTAAAACGCTTTTGGATGACCAGAGCTTGTGAAAGGGACTTTATATCTCCTCCCCAAAATCCACAAACCTGAATGCCCTGGTCGACCCATTGTCTCCGCCTGCTCCTGCCCCACCGAACTCATCTCCACCTACCTAGACTCCATTTTCACCCCCTTGGTCCAGGAACTCCCTACCTACGTCCGTGACACCACCCACGCCCTCCACCTCCTCCAGAACTTCCAATTCCCAGGTCCCCAACACCTCATTTTTACTATGGACGTCCAGTCCCTATATACCTGTATTCCCCATGCTGATGGCCTAAAGGCCCTCCGCTTCTTCCTGTCCCGCAGAACGGACCAATCCCCCTCCACCGACACCCTCATCCGCCTAGCCGAACTCGTCCTCACCCTCAACAACTTTTCTTTCAATTCCTCCCACTTCCTACAAACAAAGGGTGTGGCCATGGGTACCCGCATGGGGCCAAGCTATGCCTGCCTCTTTGTAGGTTATGTGGAACAATCCCTCTTCCGTACCTACACTGGCCCTAAACCCCACCTCTTCCTCCGTTACATTGATGACTGCATTGGTGCCGCCTCGTGCTCCCACGAGGAGCTCGAACAGTTCATCCAATTCACCAACACTTTCCACCCCAACCTGAAGTTCACCTGGACCATCTCTAACACTTCTCTCTCCTTCCTGGACCTCTCTGTCTCCATCTCGGGCAACCACCTAGAGACAGATGTCCATTTCAAGCCCACTGACTCCCACAGCTACCTGGAATACACCTCCTCCCACCCACCCTCCTGCAAAAATGCCATCCCCTATTCCCAATTCCTTCGCCTCCGCCGCATCTGTTCCCAGGATGAGACTTTCCAATCCCGCACATCTCAAATGTCCTCATTCTTCAAGGACCGCAACTTCCCCCCCACAGTGGGCGAGAACGCCCTCGACCGTGTCTCCCGCATTTCCCGGAACACATCCCTCACGCCCCGTCCCCGCAACAATAATCAAAAAAGAATCCCCCTCGTCCTCACATACCACCCCACCAACCTCCGGATCCAACGCATCATCCTCCGACACTTCCGCCATCTGCAGTCAGACCCCACCACCAAAGACATCTTTCCCTCCCCACCCTTATCTGCCTTCCGGAGGGACCACTCCCTCCGCGACTCCCTTGTCCGCGCCACACTCCCCTCCAGCCCCACCACACCCGGCACTTTTCCTTGTAACCGCAGGAAGTGCTACACCTGCCCCCACACCTCCTCCCTCACCCCAATCCCAGGCCCCAAGAAGACATTCCACATCAGGCAGAGGTTCACCTGCACATCTGCCAATGTGGTATACTGCATCCGCTGTACCCGTTGTGGCGCCCTCTACATCGGGGAAACCAAGCGGAGGCTTGGGGACCGCTTTGCAGAACACCTGCGCTCAGTTCGCAACAAACAACTGCACCTCCCAGTCGCGAACCATTTCAACTCCCCCTCCCATTCCTCAGATGACATGTCCATCCTTGGCCTCCTACAATGCCACAGTGATGCCACCCGAAGGCTGCAGGAACAGCAAATCATATTCAGCCTGGGAACCCTGCAGCCCAATGGCATCAATGTGGATTTCACAAGCTTCAAAATCTCCCCTCCCCCAACCGCATCCCAAAACCAGCCCAGCTCATCTCCACCTCCCTAACCTGTTTTTCCTCTCACCTCAAGCCACACCCCCATCTCCTATCTACTAACATCATCCCGCCCCCTTGACCTTACTGGCTCCATCCCCGCCTCTTCGACTTGTCTGCCTCCTCTCCACCTATCCTCTCCTCCATCCATCCTCTATCCGCCTCCCCCTCTCTCCCTATTTATTTCAGAACCCTCTTCCCCTCCCCCATTTCTGATGAAGGGTTTAGGCCCGAAACGTCAAGTTTTCCTGCTCCTATGATGCTGCTTGACCTGCTGTGTTCATCCAGCCCCATGCTTGTTATCTATTATAAATGCAAAACTTGCTTCCTTTCCTTCCTGCTGCCTTGGTCCCCCTCGGGCTTTTCCTGTGTTATGTACATAAATTCCTCTGCTTTTACTGTTTTCTCTCTGTATTTCTCCCTTCACTCCTCCCCCAGCATCCAGGGATGAGCAATAAGAAAAATGCTGACCATCCAGCAATGCTAGCGTCCCATGAGCGAATTTAAAAAGAAAACCTTCAGCAATAATGGAGCAGAATTGATGGGCTGAATGGCCTATTTCTGTTCCTACCTCCTATGAATAATTTCTCTCTCCTTATACAAGGTGACTCCATCAGGAACTGAAAGGAGCAGGATTTAAATCTAGGTGCCATCCCAGGTCATGGTGCTGAGCTATTATAAAAAGGGGCAAGGGGTGAGTTACCCTTTGGAGGCTTCTACTCCACCAGCTTCTATGTTCCCAGCTTGGCAGTGTTGATTGCGACATTTGTAAAGAGCCCCTTAACTTTGTAAATATCCCAAAAAGTTTTCCAGGGGCAGTATCAAACAAAGTTTTTCAGAATTGCATAACCAGATACTCAAGTGAGTGAGCAAAAGTGTTGTAAGAGGTACGTTTTAAAGGGAAACGAGATGGAGAGGTTTTGACACTGAAACAGACCAGTGCAATTTTCCCTTGTTTGTTTTTTGCTGGGAATTCTATAACATTTGGAGAGAAATTTTTGTCTTTTGTTAGTTTTTTTTCTGATTAACAGGTTGGTGTTAATATTGTCAGTATGCCAGTGTGAGGAATAGTGTCATGGATACAATCAACTGTGCAATTATTACTGACTTCAGGTGCAAATTTATAGAATCCCTACAGTGTGAAAGCGGGCTATTCGGCCCATCAAGTCCACAACGACCCTCTGAAGAGCATCCCACCAGATCTCCTCCAGCCCACCCTACCCGGTAACCCTTGAAGAATGGCTAATCCAACTAGCCAACACATCCCTGGACATTGTGGGCAATTTATTATGGCCTGTCCACCAAACCTGCACATCTTTGGACAGTGGGAGGAAACCAGAGCACCTAAAGGCAACCCCTGCAGACACGGGGAGAATGTACAAATTCCACTCAGAAAGTCGCCCAAGGGTGGAATCAAACCCAAGTCACTGCTATGAGGCAGCAGTGCTAACCACTGAGGCACCGTGGACAATCACCCCAGATGTTGTCACTTAGGGGTGAGAGTGCTTCTGGTACAGTTTTGGTGAGTGTAGTCGATTAAACTTCGCACACTTTTGTGGATGCCTTCATTTGGTGGAGATACTTGGGAAGCAGTATTTACCATCCTTTTCACTTAGTTGCATTGTGGAGTCTGATGTCCAAGGTTTTTTTTTGCTAACTAGGTCATCAGCATGCGCTGCTCACTTTGTCCTGGTGAGGACCATTTCAGGAATAATAGACAGAAAAAAATTCTACAGAGATGGGAAGAACTGCTGATGTTGGAGTCTGAGATAACAGTGTGGAGCTGGAGGAACACAGCAGGCCAGGCAGCATCAGAGGAGCAGGAAAGTTGACATTTCGGGTTGGGACTCTTCAATTCTACACTCTTCTACACTTGGAAACCGTCTGTTGGTCCTCCATTTGCGAATAAACAATGTCGATCAGGAAACCTGGTAGTGAAATGAGAGTGGGTAGCATTGTGTTAAAGCTTTGGGTCGAGTGTGCTAATTAGCTAAGGATTGAGATGAGGTCACATGACCAGCTGGATGATGGATGTCTACGTAAGCTGCTATCTAATTGTATGTTGTCAGTTTGTCTGTTAAGGAAACCTGTTTCAGATTTTCAAGTAAACCGAAACTATGCTACTCACTACGTATGAGGATGGTCATTCTTTGTTAAGGAGCTCAGCACAAGAATACGACAGGGAGAAACAAAGAAAAAATTTCACAAATTGGCACTGCAGGTGTTGAGAAGTTACATGCCAATTTAATTGAAGGGAAAAACAATGCAGAAACTGCTTTTTATTGACTGTATGAAACTTAAAGACCTTTCAACCTTAATACACTGGTGATCTCACTGAATAGTATTAGATTCACATTGTGAAAACACTGTCAGTCAACCTGTTTGGATGCACATCTGAGGCAGATTAGACTTGAACTGGACCTTTTTGGCCCAGAGGTAGAGTCACTACCCCTACACCACAAGACCTGGAAACCATTTTACATGACAAGGATCTGTATTGCATGTGATGCCTGCGACATGACATTAAGTGGGTTGTTGTTGTCAAATTGGTCCCAAACCAGTCAGTGAGACTGAAAACCAAGCATTTCTTTGTGGATAGAGTTGTTTAGCTACTCCAGTCTTGCAGCTCCTTCAACACACCAATCCCTCTTGTTCAACTTTGAGATCAGCCTAGCCACTGAATGAATTAAGCAATTAACCCCAATTCTCTGTTTAACTACTTTCCATACTAACACCATCTCATTTCCCCATCATTCAAATGTTTCATGCATTTGCTTCCTGCAGTTGTTTGAAGTTGTTCTATTCTCCAATCCCCCAACTCCAGCTAATCAGATTCTTGAGCACCAGATGAGTGACAATAGACAGAGCTTGAATCCTGAATTGTGAAGGGAAGGTGAAATAGGAACAGAAGGCTATTCAGCCCATCAAGCCTGTCCCGCCACTCGATATAATCATGGATGACCAATGCTTCACTGTCTTTTACCCACCCCATAATCTTGTACACTTCCAGTAATCAGAAGTCTATCAATCTGTATCAGAGATAAAAGGTACTGCAGATGCTGGAGAATCCGAGATAACAAGGCGTGGGGCTGGATGAACACAGCAGGCCAAGCAGCATCATAGGAGCAGGAAAACTTGACGTTTCGGGCCTAGACCCTTCATCAGAAATGGGGGAGGGGAAGAGGGTTCTGAAATAAATAGGGAGAGAGGGGGAGGCGGATAGAGGATGGATAGAGGAGAGGATAGGTGGAGAGGAGGCAGACAAGTCGAAGAGGCGGGGATGGAGCCAGTAAAGGTGAGTGTAGGTGGGGGGGTAGGGAGGAGATAGGTCACCTGTATTCCCCATGCAGATGGCCTAAAGGCCTCCCGCTTCTTCCTGTCCCGCATAACTGACCAATCCCCCTCCACCGACACCCTCATCTGCTTAGCCGAACTTGTCCTCACCCTCAACAACTTCTCTTTCAATTCCTCCCGCTTCCTACAGACAAAGGGGGTGGCCATGGGTACCCGCATGGGCCCAAGCTATGCCTGCCTCTTTGTAGGTTACGTGGAACAATCGCTCTTCCGTACCTACACTGGCCCTAAACCCCACTTCTTCCTCCGTTACATTGATGACTGCATCGGCGCCGCCTCGTGCTCCCACGAGGAGCTCGAACAGTTCATCCACTTCACCAACACCTTCCACCCCAACCTGAAGTTCACCTGGACCGTCTCCAACACTTCTCTCTCCTTCCTGGACCTCTCTGTGTCCATCTCAGGTAACCACCTAGAAACCGATGTCCATTTCAAGCCCACTGACTCCCACAGCTACCTGGAATACACCACCTCCCACCCACCTTCCTGCAAAAATGCCATCCCCTATTCCCAATTCCTTCGCCTCCACTGCATCTGCTCCCAGGATGAGACATTCGACTCCCGTACATCTCAGATGTCCTCATTCTTCAAGGACCGCAACTTCCCCCCCCACAGTGGTCGAGAACGCCCTCGACCATGTCTCCCGCATTTCCCGTAACACATCCCTCACGCCCCGTCCCCGCAATAATAACCAAAAAAGAATCCCCCCTTGTCCTCACGTACCATCCCACCAACCTCCGGATCCAACGCATCATCCTCCGACACTTCCGCCATCTGCAATCAGACCCCACCACCAAAGACATTTTTCCCTCCCCACCCTTATCTGCCTTCCGGAGGGACCACTCCCTCCGCGACTCCCTTGTCCGCTCCACACTCCCCTCCAGCCCCACCACACCCGGCACTTTTCCCTGCAACCGCAGGAAGTGCTACACCTGCCCCCACACCACCTCCCTCACCCCAATCCCAGGCCCCAAGAAGACTTTCCACATCAGGCAGAGGTTCACCTGCACATCTGCCAATGTGGTATACTGCATCCGCTGTACCCGTTGTGGCTTCCTCTACATCGGGGAAACCAAGCGGAGGCTTGGGGACCGCTTTGCAGAACACCTGCGCTCAGTTCGCAACAAACAACGGCACCTCCCAGTCGCGAATCATTTCAACTCCCCCTCCCATTCCTCAGACGATATGTCCATCCTGGGCCTCCTACAATGCCACAGTGATGCCACCCAAAGGCTGCAGGAACAGCAAATCATATTCAGCCTGGGAACCCTGCAGCCCAATGGCATCAATGTGGATTTCACAAGCTTCAAAATCTCCCCTCCCCCAACCGCATCCCAAAACCAGCCCAGCTCATCTCCACCTCCCTAACCTGTTTTTCCTCTCACCTATCCCCTCCTCCCACCTCAAGCCCCACCCCCATCTCCTATCTACTAACATCATCCCGCCCCCTTGACCTGTCCGTCCTCCCTGACTGACCTGTCTCCTCCCTACCTTTGCACGTACAGTCACCTTTACTGGCTCCATCCCCGCCTCTTCGACTTGTCTGCCTCCTCTCCACCTATCCGCTCCTCTATCCATCCTCTATCCGCCTCCCCCTCTCTCCCTATTTATTTCAGAACCCTCTTCCCCTCCCCCATTTCTGATGAAGGGTCTAGGCCCGAAACATCAAGTTTTCCTGCTCCTATGATGCTGCTTGGCCTGCTGTGTTCATCCAGCCCCACGCCTTGTTATCTCTATCAATCTGTACTTAAGGACTGAGCTTCCACAACCTCCTTTGGTACAAAATTCCAAGTTTTCACAACTCCTCTCTAAGTGAAATGATATGTCCTCATCATGGATCTAAGTGGCGTCAACTTTACATGGTTTCATTCCCAGGGAAGGTGCATAATCTACCTCTTGGCTATTTTTCTTCTCTTCTGTTGTAAGGTCTCTATTGAGCTGAGGGACGTGTTCCCCTCAGCTCCCCCCTGGGGGACTGGCCCCCTATCATTTCATGGGCTGCCTGAGTACAGTGGCTTTCGAAGCGATTTGCTGTAGCAGTGTCCATTTGTCTATCTACTTTCTGAATTAAAATGATCCAGTAATGGCGAGGCCCTCACTGGGGGAATCAACAGACAGGTGTTGAGTGAATCACTGTGGATGATGGAACTATTAAGACCCTGATGCTCAAAGTCCATACTATTACCCAAAAATGGAAACAAGTTTCCGGTTTGGCAGGTAACTCCAGCAGTTCATCCAGCCAGACATTGTGCATGTGGCTGACACAATTTTCACTCACTGACTGAGGCAGCAGTTATTTCAATTGTCAGACTTTTGTGTGTCTGTCTGTCTGTCTGTGTGTCTGTGTGTGTGTATCTCTCTCGGTGGATGGGTAAGGGGTGTGGTGGAGGGCTGCGGGGCAACTCATGATGTGAGATGGGGATGCACAGCAGTGGAGCAGTTTTTAAATAGCACATATCTTAGGAATGTGACCTGCCTGGATTCCATTCAGCGGGCAGTTCACTGTGAAGGTTACTTGCTATGTAGAGAGAATATCCTTTACAGTGTACGGCTGGGGTTGCATTCTTTCCTAGAGCTGTCATGCATTTTTCTTTCAGGCTATTGCCTAGCCTTTCTTGGGAAGGGCCAGTGTTAGTCATTTACTGAGCTGAGCTGTGAAATGCTGAATGCAGATCTGGATATGGAATATTTGAGGGGCAAAGTTATTGTAGGGAAGGACACAGGTCTCTTTCTTAGACTCTGGTGTTAAGGCAGAGGAACTGACCAAATGCTTGACAAGGGCACCAGTTGCTGATGCTTTAGCCTTTTATATTTCTGCATCTACGGCAACATCCCAGACCTGTTGGGACAGATCTCTTGCTTGTGATGGGTCACAAGCGGGGAAGGAGTAAGCAGCAATGGCCTTAAATTGAATTTATAATAGATAATTACTATCATCTCCTTCTCATCCTCAGAGTCTATCAAAACTCTTCACAGTTGAAAAATGGGGAAATATAACTGCCAATTTACACACAGGTTACCACAAGACAGCAAAGGGATGAATTGAAGCTTGTACACTTAATACAGGCTGTTGTGGATTATGTTCGGTTTAAAAAAAAATTTTAATCTTAGGACAGCATCTTTGACAGTGCAGTGCTCCCTTTGTTTTCCACTGATGATTCTTTGATGATGTGGCTGAGTCTGTGTGGGGTGAGGTTTGAAACTTCTGCCTTGGGTGGGAGAGCTTGCCACTGAGCTACAAGTGACACATTGTCGAGGAATACATGCAAGGACTGACTGATCTAATCCCGCAAGGACTGACTGATCTAATCCCACACGGGCTGTTTTACTGTAGGTATGTTTCTTTGTAAAATTTCTTCCACAGCAATGACCTAATCCTAATTATATTGGCAAATGTCCCAGCTGAGAAAGGCATTGCCTTGTCTGAGTAACTTCCAATAAATAGGAAAGTGTCTCCTTCAGGCTGAATTTGCACTTGAACAACACTTTCTTTCTGTGCCCCCACTTCTGCTGTAAACCCCTACTGAATCGTTCCTTTGTTTGTGGACGAATTAGCCCAGGATCTCCTGTCAAAACAACGTGGGGGCTGATAGTGCTCACTGTTCTTTTACACCATGCGTCAGCTTTGTCTAAAGTTTCTGTGAGACTTACACCAAAGGTTTGGAATCTTCTACCTTATTTGGCTGCTCCACCATGAATCCCCAAAAAAATTGGGGTCTCAATGTCTGTGTCCGCGTTCAAATGCTTTGAGAACACAGTACAATTTCTGTAATTGTTGTGGTAATTTATGAGCTACAATTATTAAAGTTACAATTTATCCACTTCAATCTAATTACCTTGTTTAATAGAGTGATATCTTTCAGAACATAGGAACAGGAGTAGACCCATCAAGCCTGCCCCGCCATTCCATACAAGCCTGGCTGATCAACCACTTCAATGTCTTTTACCCTCCCTGTTTTACCCTGAATGCCAGTAGTAGTCAGAAGTCTATCAACCTCCAGCTTAATCATACTCAAAGACTGAGCTTCCACAGCACTCTGTAACAGAATGCCAGAGGTTCTCAATCCTTTGAGTAAAAATCTTCATCTAGGTCCCAAATAGCATCCTCCTTATTTTTTAAATTGTGCCTTCTGGTTCTAGACTCTCCATCAGCAGAAACATCTTACTTGCATCTAGCCTGTCTATCCTTTTTATATCTTTTGTAGGTCTCAATAAGATCACCTCTCATCGTCCACAGTATACAGGCCCAATTTGCCCAATCTCTCTCCATATAGGACAGTCCTGCTGTTAGGACCTATCTTAAATTATCAAGCAATTTCTCTGATGAAGATGAATAATTACAGGCATGAAATCTCATACCCTCCAGATTTAATTATTGTTTTTGAGAGGTTTTAAAATGTAAATGCAAGAAAACTTGCTCTCTTCCTCTCTGTTCTGTTTCTATACCTGAATTGACATTCAATTCATTATCCAACTTGCATTTTCTGATTCCGATGCAGTGTTGCACCTTTAACAGTCCTTCCATTAAAGACACAACCTTGTGTTACCTGTAATGCAAAGGCCACAGAAGTGGCTTTTGTGGTGCAGTGGTAATGCCCCTGCCTCTGGGTTGGAAAATTTAGGTTCAAGTCCCATTGGGTCCAGATTTATCACATGCTAAATTGCCCATAGTGTTCAGGGATGTGTAGATTAGGTGGGTTATAGGGGGATGGATCTGGGTGGGATGCTGTGTGGGTCGGTGTGGACTTGTTGGGCTGAACAGCTTACTTCCACACTGCAGGGATTCTATGATTTTCTGCCTGGATAGACTGAATAAGAATATCTACAGAGACCACAGATAGCCAGTAGAGGGCACACATTGTTTCCGTCTCCCATTTGCTGCAAGTAGCCATGCGAAATCCGCTGGAAATGAACTGGATAGGGACAGGCTCACCTGAGAGTGAGTGTTGAAACTGACGAGAGTAAATTCTGTGCCTATTGTCTGTCACTTTTATCTCTCTTCATGTTGAGATGGTTGATGGGAACCTGCTATCGTTTTTGGTCGTCATCGTCATCATCATCATCCTCTCCCCCACCCCCCAACAAACACACACACACAACCCGCCACTGGTATCTCCAGAGCTGTTACCGTTGTTTGTTTAATTTTCAATGGAGCCCCTACTCCCAACTTGTTACTTTTTTTTTATCTTACGTTGTTATTGACATACAGTTCTTAAGTTATAGAATGATTGCTGCAAAATTGGAAACTGCAGGAGTTATTTGTTAGAACATAACTCGAATGATGTTGAACAGATTACTACAACTCCGAATGTAATACCCACTCAACACGCAGCAATGCTCTTGGACCAACTCATTTCTATTTCAGCTGCAGGAGTTAAATTCTTATGATTTATTGCATAGATTCAGACACCCAGAGCTATAGTGCTTACAGCAGACATTTTTATAGAAGCATTTTGATTAAAACTGTGTACTTCGTAACTTTCCCAGTCAAGTATTTCTTATGGCAGAGTTATAAAGTCTACTGATACAGATGAAGAGTTTGTGGCAGCACAACGCATGGTGCACAGTTGCAAGTTCCCGATTAAAATCCTGTTTGCAGCAAGGCCGATACGATATTTGAGTTTCCCTCTGCAACATCCATTTTTATGCCAACTTTTCCTTTTGGCTCGCTACGTCCTAGAAGTGAATAAACCCCTGGTTGATGATACCTGCAAACCGCTGATACTGAGTTCTTAGGAACGTAAACTACTATCCCTGATCTAACCGGGACCGAAACTTGTTGGACGTTGTGCACAGGAATGCCTGACAAAGACATCAGGGGTTCATTTCTGTAGTTTTTTAGTTGGGATTTCTATCTTCTGTTGTGATCATTAGAAAGCACCATCCTTCGTGAGATAATTCTGAGATATTTATTTGCAAGATGATTATAGATCAAGGTAAGTAAATGGGAAAGTTCATTTGCACAGAACTATCTCCACCGTGTGGTCAAATAAGGAATGATCTGTATCTCACTCCCTTTTGACCCCTCTTTGATTAAATCTCATCAAAGCCCTTACCCAACAAATTCTAAATTGAAACTTTCAATTAATCCTGCATCTACAGCTTTCAAAGGAGAGAGCCCCAGTCTTGCACTAGTCTTCGGCATGGATTTTCGTGACAGAAGGGAATGAGCACACTGCAAGAAGAGGGAAGCGAAACATGTTGAATTGAGTTCCTTCGCAGAGATGTTGTTGAATATGTGGTCAACTTTTGGCAAGCTTTAAGCATTTTGGGTAGACTTTTCATAGTGAAATGAATGGGGAGTCTTCAAGAGCAGTATCTAATCTGTTTTCTTTTGTGTTGGCACATTTAATGGTTTCCTTCAGTCTTGTACATTACACATTCTTGCGAATCCATTCTCCAGATGTGATCATGTATGAACGTGGCCTTTACTTTGATTTAGAATCTCTCCCTTTCAAAGGCGAATTTTCAGAAAATTCCAAGAGCGCGGGACTGTGAAAGAAGAGAGCTGAACAAATCCAATTTGGTGAGAGTAGCCTATCTGAGCAGGTATGCTTTCGAGAATCACTGCAATGCAGACAGTGAGGAGCAGAAGGCTAGAGATTTGGGAAGTCCAGGTAGCAATCCTTTCCACAACCTTTTCAATCGATCAGAAATCGGTAGTGTTAGACTTCCAATAGAGTTTCTCTTTGGTTTTTTTATTGTCGCTTAAGTGCAGTGTTTCATAGACCATTAGCTTGATCAGGTGCAAGGTTGTCATGAATGCACTATTCTGCACCTGTGCAATGATATCTGTCATTACTATAATAAAATTATTTTATTAATCTGTATTTAAACTGGTCCTCTGATAACCAGGGTTGAATGGAGTGTCATCCAAATGTAATGGAAAACCAGAATCCAGAGTGAGATTTTCACTGGTGACAACGCAGTGGTTTGGGAACATTCAATCCTGAGGGACTAGCTAATATTGGATGTTATGTTTAATGGGAAAGAACATTTGTAAACTTTCTCCAAAGCAGCCTTTGCTTTCACATGTTCAGATTTCTTTTTGAGGGTCTGCTGATTTTGAGCTATCACCCATCGCCACCTCCCTACAACCTCCAACTGATGAATTTGACTCCTGTCAACACACATCAGCCGGATCTTTAAGCCCATGCTATTCCTGATGTGCTGCAGGGTTTTTTTTGTTTGAAAAGAGTTTACACCTCTTGTTATAAAGCTCTCGACTACCCTGCATTCATTCTAAAGAATGATCCGTGTCCGGGGGAGAATTGTACCCTGTAGAGAGACAGTGCCTGTGAGAAAGGAGAGTAGAGTGTGCATCTAAAGAAAGTACAAACGTTCCTTGCCATTCCCTTGGCCTGTGTCCTGGATTCTCAAGCTAGAGAAAATGGGGCTCAATTTCCTTCAGTAATATGAGGAGGATGAGGCCATTTGGCCATTTTAGTTTGTTTCTTCGTTATAAAGATCGTGGCTAACCTTCTGACCCAACTGCACCTTCTACTATTCCCTAACTCCTCCTGCATCCAAAAATCTATCAGCCCTTATCTTCATTAGGCTCAACGACTGTTTTCTGTGGTTGAGAATTTCAAAACCTTTTACATACCCTTTGAAAGAAGGAATTTCCCCTCATCTCAGTCCTAAATGGCTGATCCCTTATTTTAAGACAATGACCCTGTTTTCTCACATACCCTAGCCTGGGGAAATATTTTCTCACCATTTACCCTTTTAAACCCTTAAAAAATGTTCTGTGTCTCAGGCAGCATATCGTTTATTCTTTTAAAGTTCCTTGGATTGTTATCTATTCAGTTTCTCCTCCACAAGACCATCGCTTTTTCTGGGTAGGCAGTTTCATGACACTGCTACAATCCACCCTTATTAAGAGAGAGCAAAAATGCACGTACTCTTCCAGTCGCAACCTCTCCAATCCTTGTATCATTGCGATAAGCTTTCTTTACTCTAGTACTCCAATTTCTCTACCCAAGACTAAAGTAGCAGCTGCCTTCCCAATGGTTTGTTATGCCTGTGTTCTAACTTTCTGAATAGCTCTCTTGTTCAAGTACCAGTCACATGCTCAAAAATACTAACAGATTTGTTAAATCTGTTTTAACTCTGTTGTCCTAATAATAGATTCTAGCATTTTTCCTGCTTCTGATATTAAACTAATTGGCTTATTAACCCTGTTCTTTTTACTCTGTCTTCCTTTCTTAAGTAATCGAATTATGTTTACTACCTTCCGGTTCTTGGAAGCTAGGTACGATGTTTAGCTGTGCAAAACTGTTTTGTGCTTCACCTGACAATCCATTTATTTTGAGCAGCTTACTGAGTTGGCTTGAAGCATTTTGGACTTTTACATATAGTAATTTGCGCCAGAGTTTGTGGATCTTTCTTTTAAAAATATTAACTGAGCTTAGAGAACTCACCATTATTAGTGAGAAAGTTGTCCACTACCTTTCGGAAAGGAAGGAAGAGCCCTTGAATTATGAATGGGCTGGACAAGTTGTGCTGGTTTTATCATTTGGTTTCATGAAAACACAGCTCATGGTCAACTGCCACCTGAGTTCCAAGAAATTGCTGCATTAACACATTCATTTTCATTTAAACACACAGCAGAGATTTAGGGCTGGCATTAACAGTGCAAGCACCTAGTTACCAGGATTTATCTTTGAGCAGTGCTAGTCATCACTTCTTTGTTGAGAAAGGGAAGAGTTTAAACTGGAATGACTTACTTGTGCAGATAATATATGGATCCTCATATGCTGGAAAAGTAAAAACAATAATATAACAATAATCCCTCATCCAATCTTTTTCTGTCTTGTTATTTTTTTTTGTACCTGGTTTGACTCTTTCATAATCTGCAATTTTTCTACTTTCTCAATCCTTAAATCAAACAACTATTGGCTCCTTCATTCACTCAGGTCTCAGCTATCCCTTTGCCCTTACTGTGTAGCTCTCGGCTTGGCAATGCAAAATGTGTGGATCTGAAGGGTGAGGGAATGAGCCTAAACAAATGACTTAGTCAGCAAGATACACTGTTACGGTGAAATCTCTGCTGGAGATGCTCAAAGAGATTTAGATCCCCTTTGTAACGTGCTACTATTTGGGCTGTGCAGAAACAAAGTCAGCTTGTTCTAATCTCTGCTGTTGGTTGCTATTATGATTATTTTTGCTCTGGTTCAGTGTGAACAATTCCCCTCCCAGTTTCATTTCCTGACTGAACTCCTGCTAAAGAGGACTGTATAGTTTTTAATGATGTTGCTGTGTCTCCATTATGTTTCGAATGTGAAAATTTCAGTGGGGCTGGGATTGTTCGAGACCTGCAGAATTATCCAAAGGAAGTTGACTGTTTTCTAAGCTTTCTCCCATCAAATACACTTGGTTTTGAAATCTGAATAGTTCCCAAATGTGGAATCGGTTAGCAGCAATACAAAAGAGACTTCCCAACGGGAAATATTCTTTAGATACACAATTATTTATCTTTGCAAATTGGGCCTGTACTTGGCAGGAACCTTGTGTGTGTGTGTGTGTGTGTGTGTGTGTGTGTGTGAGAGAGAGAGAGAGAGAGAGAAAGTCTTTCAAAGATTTCCCCTGCGCTCCTGGATCTCTTTGGCCAAGCGAAAGGGGATGTGAGTAGTTTGCTCATCTTTGTTAGTCATATTGTAAATGACTGCAAGGGAGCTATACAGTGCTTACAAAGCCACTAGGGGAACTCATGTCTTGCCTGGTTGGACTGTAGTGCATCGTGTGTAGATAATTATTTAACGGTAGTCAAAATTTGTTTCCTGTATTAATCCACAAGGGGACAGCGTTGTGCAGCATAACACAGGCTGCATCCTCAGCACTTGTCTGAAGCTGCTACTTATATGTTGTGGTATGTAACATTAGGCAGTGTCTGTACCTAGTTGTGATGCAAAGTTATAATTATTTGAAGTTATCTCTATTTGTTCACGTAAGATTAAGCATTTTGTCATGACAGACAGCACTGCTGAAGTTGTCAACTCTCCAGGATTGCCCTGGACTGTCCAGGAACTAAAGAATAATCTCCCAGACACTGACGTGAGTAAGCCAGGAAAAACCATGGTTATTCAACAAAATTCTGCACTTCGTTTTTTTTCATTGATTTCTTTAATTATAAAAGTTTTTGGAGACGTGTTTTAAAAAACCTAAAGGTGTAAACAGGTATGTGATTAAATTTCCAGGAATATGCCCAACTGGAGTTCGCAACCCTATGATATATCAGTGCCAGTTAAGTAACATGACCACCTCTGCGAAGTGCTGACTTTGGATGGATACATTTGGAGGAGGTGAATTGAACCCTTCTGGGAAAGGCCATCGGCAGGTGGATCTTTTGAAGAAGTGCCCAGAGCATTGACAGTCTTCCAAACGATGACGTGGTTGCAGTACAGGACCAGTCAGTTTAAGAAACGTTGTGGAACTTTGACAGCAGTTGACAGATTCTACTGCTGTCTCTGTCTCTCCTCTTCCTCTCTCTCTCTCCAGAAACACAACAAAAATGAGTTTATAACCACAATTATTTTGTTTTGGCTCCTGGACTGACAATGCATCAATTCATGTTTTAATTCATGGAACCTTCCCTACCTGTCTGTATAACCTCTTCAAATCCTGCATGCCTTCACTTCTGTCGTCGCTGACATTAATAGTTCCACCTTTTGAGGCAGTGTATTTATCTCCTCATTTAAAATATTTCTTCAAACTTGCCACTTTGACCAAATGTTTCATCACTTGCCTAAAGATCTCTCATAGGTCAGTGTGAAATTTTGCCTGATAAGAACCGAATGAACTGTGGACGCTGTAAACCAGGAACAAAAACAGGAGTTGCTGGAAAAGCTCAGCAGGTCTAGCAGCATTTGTGGAGAAAACAAAAATCAGAGTCAACGTTTCAGGTCCGGTGACCCTCAGAGTGTGAGGAAGGGTCATCGAACCCGAAACGTTAACTCTGATTTTGTTTTTCTCCACAAATTTGCCAGACCTGCTGAGCTTTTCCAGCAACTCCTGTTTTTGTCTGATAACATATGCATGAAGCACCTTGGGACATTTAACTGGATTAAGGGCTTTGTGTAATGCAGGTTCATGCCCTTTTATTTTACAAACCCCCATCCCTCAAAAAAGTGACTCCACAGATAGTCCAAGGGCCCTGTGGAATCCCTGTTGATTGAATTGGTTAATACTGTGTCAGTGAGTGGCACAGATCCAGAAACATTGATTAGAAGCATAGCTTGCTTTGTACAACCGGTCTCTATGATGAGGCAGAAAAAAATCAGTCTTGATTCCCCAGAATAGAGGGGTTAAACGAATCTGTTTGCAGAGTCTGCTGAGTGATCTATGGAAAAGATTTTTCTATATCAGGGCTTGAGAGACAGAAGTGAACTCAAACCTAATGCTCCTGTACTTGCCTGGCTCGGTACATCACTGGCTCGGGATGCACAAAACATCCCAAATCCACAATTCCACGAAGGAGACCATTTATAAAGGCCCACATTTTGGAATAAAGTTGTAAAGAAGGAAACAATCTGACCCCAAATTCACAGTCAGCTAACTGTAGTGTGGTGAAACCAGGAGGCTGTCATGTTTCAGGTTGTTAGGAATTCCTGTTAAAGTGGTGAAACCTAAATGACCCAGGTTCTACTCCCACCTGCTGCAGAAGTATGTGATGACATCGCTGAACAGGTTGATTGAGAAAAATGTCTCAAAGAAACTAAATTGTTCTGCATGTACATCCACTAGATGGCAGCAAGTTAACACATGTTTTGGAAATATCATCATCTGGCTCTGTTGTACCTCCCTAAAAATAAATCAGTTTTCTGTTTCTGTTAAATAACCATTCGCTTATTCAGCGCAGGCTCTAATTTTGCTTGGTGTAAAGTTTTTTTTTTACACTGGGTAAGAAGAAGACCCTTCTGCTGTTATCACAACTTGCCGTGGATTAGAGTTCCCTCTGTTCCTCCCCCAAATTATATTCCGTTTTCCCCTCCAAAAATAGGCCAGTGTTTATGTACAGCTTATTCAGTGTATCTGTGCAGTCTGTCTGACTCTGCCAGTGCAGCAAATAATAAAATTCGGTATTTTCTTTTTAGCTAGCCAAACGGTTGTATTGTTTCGGGAACCGAGCATATCCGTAGACCACCGGATGACTTTGTTGGTCTCTAATTGAAACTTCCAAAAATGCCCTACGTTATAGCAGTGCCACTTACTCTGTCCACCCAGATTTCTTGTCGGCTCTGGAAACAGTCTCATTTAATACTGGCCCAAAAGTGACTGTCAAGATAAATGGATTTGAAGGCCCTCATTGTCAGCGTTATCTCATTGCCGTTTGTGGGATCTTGCTGTGTACATGTTGGCCCCTGTTCCCATAATTTACAACAGTTGCCTACCTGTAGGATTTGGGAAATTGCAAGGTTCTAAACCCTTGGCCAGCTTGTGGTGAGGAGGACAGCCTTAAATTGCCGGGAGGTTTGGTGCAATCTGTAGGAAGCCCAATGGAAATGGCAGGTCATTCTGAACTTCAGTCAGTTCTTAGTGAAGTTATTGCTTTTACATATCTATTGCCAATTCAGTGATTCAGCGTAAGTTAGAGCTGGGACTTCACAGTATAAGTCCTTCTTTTAATTTTGAGATTTATGTTCCTGCAGCCCCTCTGGTCCAGAAAAAGAACAATGAAGCATTGTGATCTGTGGGGACTGCAATCAGGCTTGTGGCTGTAGCTGAAGAGTTTTAAAAGCAATGTTGTATACACGACATACAGTACAGCTCCACATTGTGGCTAGCACCTAGGTGTTGATGTCTCACTGCTGTAACTGGCATCTAAACCAAACTGGCAATCCAGGTAAAAAGTTACACCCGAGCATTCTGTATGGGATTCTTTCTCTGATTTTCCCAATCCTTGCTGGCTTGCGTGGCCCAAATGATAATATCAGTCAGAACTGGACCGACGATCAGGCTTCCAGCTTCTCCTATGATGTACTGACCACGTTTTTCTTAGTAAGAATATCTGAAATAGTAAAGTATAAGTGGAACTAATTGTACTTTGCATTTTTGAATGAGGACTTTACCAGCAAGTTAATTTGCTATTTTTAATGTAACTGCTTCTCCCCAGTCACTGGACTGAACTAATCCTATACACCTACTGTGATGCTGTCATCCCAAGGTAGGACACATGGTCAAGCAGCTGTAAAGTGTACAAAAACAAAGTTGCTGGAGAAGCTCAGCAGGTCTGGCAGCATCTGTGAAGGAAAAAAGAGTTAACGTTTTCGGGTCCAGTGACCCTTCCTTAGAACGGACCTGAAACATTAACTGTTTTCTTTCCTTCACAGATGCTGCCAGACCTGCTGAGCTTTTCCAGCAACTTTGTTTTTGTTCCTGATTTATACCAGCCGCAGTTCTTTCAGTTTTTAGCTGTAAAGTGTAGCTCAGTTTGGTAGCACATGCGCTGAGTCAGAGGTTGTGGGTTCAAATGCTGCTCTGGTGACTTCGAAACAGATGCTAGGCTGGCACTTGGTGGGTGGGGAGTGTCAAGGGAGTGCTGCATTGGCTGAGCTGCAGTCATTTGTATTAGATAATAAATCAAAGTTTCATTGCACTGTCAATCTCTTGTACATTGTCTCTCTTGCATTCTCACTCTGTCATGCTTTCACCCAGATAATTTTTGAGATTTATTAAGATGAAATGATCACTATCCCTCAATGAACATTATTAAAACGGATTAAATATTGGTACAACACTTTTATTTCTCAATGAACATTGAAAAAGCACATTATTGATCATTTCATCTTGCAGCTATTTGTGGGATCTTACAAATGTTCCAAACGTTACAGCAGTGATTAACTGCGTAAAGTAGTTAACATGGTGAGAAATGCTATTTAAATGGAAGTTCATCCTATAAGAGATTTTCAGGGCAGTGCGGAACCCGTTCAGCAACAAATAACGGCTGTTCAGTGGGTTGGGTGGCAACGAGGAAAATGATAAAACTATCTGCAAGTTCTCAAACTTTAAAGCTTTGTTACAGTGATGAGTTTTGAAACTTGCCTGATGCGCTACTGAGGCCAACTTGTTATCATTTCATTCAAGAATATTTAAGGTCACGTTTTATAGAATGAATGCGAACGCCTTGTTGATTCATTCATACGATCACCATTGGAAGTTGGGTTTTCTAGTTTGTTGACTAACAGAAAGACTGATGTACCACAGGAGCACGGAAACAGCAATGTTTTGCGGCTAGTACACCTTGCTTTCTCTGCAATTTGACCTTTCTGTGCTCATTCTCCCAAATTGCACAAATATCTGCACTGGTCAATGACCTATATTTTTGGCAAGAAGGGAACCTTTTTGACAGGAAGTAATTAGAAATTACTTTTTTTTTTGCAGATCTTTGAAGGACTTGCAAATTGAGAAATGCTTTCCATTTTGCATAAGTTAATGGCAGCAGGGTGCAACTTGAGATAATAAAATAGTTCCTGTTTGCTCAACATGTTAAAGCCTGCACGTTACATTTGCTTCCCTGTTTGACAAGATACGGTGAACAATATTTTACCAGTTAAGACTCCTGAAATATGCAGGATGTCCTCAATAACGTCATTTTTCTTGATTGTGTTGGATAGTTTCTGGGAAGTGTTACAACACTGTCCTTTGAAAAAAAGGATTGATTTACATATTTGATAAGAATATTGGGAAATCAGGTAATTTAAACAGTGAAAGGTGTTGCACAGTTTAAACATGACATTTCCTCTGCGAGGTCAACTGTTTAACTATGCTGAAATTATTTCAGTTCCAAGTAAGAAAGTTGCATTAGCATCGTGGTTCGATCGTTGCACTTATAAATTTTGTGGTATAGAACATAGAACGTTACAGCGCAGTACAGGCCCTTCGGCCCTCGATGTTGCGCCAACCTGTGAAACCAATCTGAAGCCCATCTAACCTACACTATTCCATTATCATCCATATGTTTATCCAACGACCATTTAAATGCCCTTAAAGTTGGCGAGTCTACAACTGCCGCAGGCAAGGCAATCCATGCCTTTACTACTCTCTGAGTAAAGAACCTACCTCTGACATCTGTCCTATATCTATCACCCCTCAATTTAAAGCTATGTCCCCTTGTGCTAGCCGTCACTATCCGAGGAAAAAGGCTCTCACAGTCCACCCTATCTAATCCTCTGATCATCTTGTATGCCTCTATTAAGTCACCTCTTAACCTTCTTCTCTCTAACGAAAACAGCCTCAAGTCCCTCAGCCTTTCCTCATAAGACCTTCCCTCCATACCAGGCAACATCCTGGTAAATCTCCTCTGCACCCTTTCCAATGCTTCCACATCCTTCTTATAAGGCGGTGACCAGAACTGTACGCAATACTCCAAGTGCGGCCGCAACAGAGTTTTGTACAGCTGCAACATGAATGGCTTGAAGAAGTTCGAGTTGTCCTGACATCTTCAGAAGTTGCTAGAGAAACGCAGCAGGACCAACAGCATCTGTGGAGAGAGAAACAGAGTTAATGTGTTGAGTCTAGAGATCGTTCTGCAGACCTTTCTGAAGAAGGGTCTTTGGAACCAAAACATTGACTCTGCCCACTCCCCACAGATGCTGCCAGATCTGTTGCATTTCTCCGACAACTTCTGTCTGTTTCAGATTTCCAGAGACCACAGTTCTTTGTTTTCTTTTATCTTAACATCTTGTTCACCAATACTTCCTTTCCCAAGACTGCCAAGAGCAAACTGTTTGGTCATTAATCCACCTTCTTATTGTGGAATCTTGCTGTACACAAAATGGCTGCTATGGTTCCCAATTAACAATAATGATTACACTGTTAAAATAGCTAATTGGCAAGGAAATGCTTTGAAACATATCAAGGAGGTGGAAATTGTGAAGTAACCAGTGACCAGACTGAAGGTGGAATAACTATAGTCAGGAACTAGCTGTGTAGTATTATGTTGTGTGTAGACATAAAGTGTACAATTAAGAATACACACTCAGCTCCTCAGTCTGCTCTGCCATTCCACGAGATGATGGCAGGTTTAATGCTCCTCATCTCAGCCTTATCTGGTAGACTCCTGATTTTTAAATTGTGTTCCTGGTTCCATTCTGTCACATAAGGAGAAAATATTCTTTCAGCCTCCACAGCCAAGTCCCCTCAGAATTTTTGTATGTCCCAATAAGGTCACCACCATTTATTGTACTAAATTCCAATGGAAAAGGCCTGAGTGCATAAGATATTCTCAAAGGTATCAGTCGAGTGAACCTTCTCTTCCTCTAATGCATTTACGTCCTTTCTTAAATAACAAAACCAATTCCAATCCCCCTAGAATAAATGAGAGCATTATATTTGCCTTCCTAATGACTTGCTGTACATGCAAACAGATATTTTGTGATAAATGTACCAGGACACCCAGATCCCACTTTACCTTAGAGGTCTGCAGACTCTCTCCAATTAAATATTATCCTGCTTTTCTATTCATATTGCCAAAGTAGACAAGTTCATGTTGACCTATAGTATACCCCATCTGCCAAATGTTTATTCATTGAGCTTAGTTCCTTTGCAGACTCCCTTATGTTTTCTTCACAATTTATTTTCCTGCATTCTTAGTATCACCAGCAAATTTATAAACCTTACATCAATTCTTCAATCCAGTCATTGATAAAAATTGCAAATAATTAAAGCTCTGCCAACCCTGTACTTCCCCTTAGTCAACCAATCCTCCACACATGCTGACATGTTACCCCATACACCATGAGCTCTTGTTTCATGTGGTAATCTTTTAATATAGCACTTTGAAAACGCCTTCTGGAAATCTAAGAACAGTTCATCTACTGGTTCTCCTTTATGCTGTTTGTTATTTCCTGAAATGACTCTGATAAATTAGTCACCTATAATTTTTTTTATACTAACCATGCTGACTCTCCTGATTGCATTAAGGTTTTCTAGGTGTTCTGTTATAACCTCCTTTAATAATGGATTTCAGGATTTCCTGCTACAGGTGTCAGGCTAACTGACTTGCAGTTGACTGCTTTTTGTCTCTCCTTTATAGAGTAGAGGACTCTCATTTTCTGTTTCCTGATCTGATGTACTTGGTGACAAACTGCAAATATGGTATGAAAACCATAAGAACTGCGGATGCTGTAAATCAGGAACAAAAATAAAGTTGCTGGAAAAGCTCAGCAGGTCTGGCAGCATCTGTGGAGGAGAAAACAGAGTTAATGTTTCGGGTCCGGTGACCCTTCCTCAGAACAAACCTGAAACTTAACTGTTTTCTCCTCCACAGATGCTGCCAGACCTGCTGAGCTTTTCCAG
>JAHRHZ010000028.1:22217629-22253845 GCA_024137785.1 Ginglymostoma cirratum | reverse complement strand
CCTCCCTAACCTGTCCTTCCTCCCACCTATCCCCCTCCTCCCACCTCCCACCTCAAGCCCCACCCCAATCTCCTACCTACTAACCTCATCCATCCCCCTTGACCTGTCTGTCCTCCGTGGACTGAGATATCTCCTCCCTACCTCCCCACCTACACTCACCTTTACTGGCTCCATCCCCGCCTCTTTGACCTGTCAGTCTTCTCTCCACCTATCTTCTCCTCTATCCATCTTCTACCTGCCTCCCCCTCCCTCCCTATTTATTTCAGAACCCACTTCCCTTCCCCCATTTCTGAAGAAGGGTCTAGGCCTGAAACGTCAGCCTTCCTGCTCCTCTGATGCTGCTTAGCCTGCTGTGTTCATCCAGCTCTACACCTTGTTATCTCATGGGTTCTGTTTACTCATGTTATAGCTGCATCACTACACATTGCTGACTGACTTAGTACATATTATTACTGAAGGTGAGGTAAGGACCTTTTATATTAGAATATCACAAGTCCTGATGTCTTAGAAGTGCACTGTCTTTCCGGGATTCTTGCAATAATGCAATATCCTCCGCCCCCCCCCCCCCCCAACTTGTTACTTATACTTCCATGTACAAGACTGTACACAAGTACATTAGCGCACAGTTTATACTGTAAAGATAATGAACTCTGGGCATTTGTTGAATATGCAGTAAATGTTGTAGTAATGTTGTTTGATTTGTTACGCAAAAGGAAATTAGGTGAAGTTGTCAATTACCAGAACACAATTGTACCTTTTTGAATATGGAAAATATTGGTTAGAATCTTGCTTCGTGACTCAGAAGGAATTTTGTGTGGAATGAGAGGTTCTTGTGATTATTGAGGTGGATGGAGTTGGCGTGTTGCACACAACTTGATCAACTAATCAATCTTTATTGATGTTGGGCCAGGCGATACTCACGTGAGTCTATCAGTTTTTTTCTGTGCCCATGTAACCTATATGTGAATGGCCTAATATGTCTTGACATGGAACACACCTGCTGGATGACGGAGCGTAACGTGTTGGTGATCTTACTGTGTATCTGACACACCTTTGCGGAGTAGAAACTTGAAAAGGAGAGACTTTGATCACGTAATTCAAATGTATGGGGGTAAAAATTTAGATAGAGTGAGACACCTTTGTCTAGTTGTGTGAGCATTTTTGCATGTCTTCTATTTTAGTTGGATTGGGTCTAATGCCGTTTGGCGAGGTACATTGATTAAAAGATATTGTCCTGAGTTGAGGGAGATTTGCATCACGCTCATGTTTAGTGTTGAGGACTGCAGTGTTATCTGCAACACAGAGACTATCCTCATGATGAAGGGTCACTGCATATGAAATGTTACCTCTGTTTTCTCTCCACAGATGCTGCCAGACCTGCTAAGTTTTTCCAGCAATTTTGGTTCTTGTTGCAGAGATAACCAGTTCAGATCTTGATGATATAATCCATATTCTGTTTGACTGTAAAGAAACAAAATACAGTTGTTGCTGGACATCTGGCAAAGAAACCCACTGGAGAAACTTAGCAGGTCTGGCAGCACCTGTGAGGAGAGCACAGTTAACACTATTTGAGTTCAGTGTAATGATTCTTTGGTGTTCCTAATTCTTACATATTCTTTTCTTTCTAAACTATCTGTTTTTACATTTAGTATCAATTTTAAGTGCAGAGCCTGGGTTTATATAATTTGTCTTTAATTCTCCATAGAAGGGAATGACAAAAGTTGAACTATATAAGCATCAGGGCTGTTTGAAACACTTCTCAGGCAATTTCTCATGAAATTGTTGTGCCTGACTGGAACCAAATTAATCTCTCAAGCCATGCTATTGTATTTTTCCACTCTCCTCCCCAGCTGAATTGCAAACCAGAACTCACTTCCAGTTGACACTGATTTTAGTGAAAAGTAAATCTATCATTTTGCCACTTTTGAGTTGCAGTGGTAGTGTCCCTCACTCTGAGCCATTTCTGAACAGGTTGATTAGAAAATAGCTGAGTCTATCATTTTCTATTTTCCTGTTAAAATTAATGAGCTTTTGACAGCAAATCTATATGTACAAGACAATATAATGTGAAATGTGCTTGCCCGCTAGTCAGCTTTACTGGACGACCGACAGAGACTTGATCTGTGTCCTAGTATGAAAGTCTCCCATAGCCATCATTTGCCCCACTGAGATGCTATTTACAAACTTGAAACTCATTTCAAATTGCCTGAATAAAGTTTCCTTTGCATTGTTTGTAAAGGTTGCCTGGAGATTTTTTGGGTGCTAAACACAACTATTGGTCTGCACTTCAGATTCCAGGAAGGAGGAGTAGTGTGTGCCTGGTGAATAAAAATTTTTCCTGGTTCACTTGGGGATACAATCTGTTTAAACATGTTGCCGATGAGCGATATGTGGTGTTGTAAATTGGGAAAACCTTTCCTTTACGTATACCTTAATTTTCAACAATATTATCAGGAAGTTTCTGATGTTACTTTTATAATTCTACTTCTGTAAAGGGGATTCTCCAAAAAACGTTCGGAAATTTTTGTCTGGAACATGATTGAGCAATGTCTTGCTCACAATTCAGGGAAGAGTGATCTAAACTCCCAACTGGTAAGTTATATATGACATGATTTCACGTGCTGCATTACATGTGTTGATGAATCTCCAGCTCAATGCCTTTAATGATAGTTTCATGGGTATGAATGGCATTTCCCAATCTGCTGTGAATACTTACTCTTTATTTTTCACTGATCCAGGGGAAGAATTGGCTACTTCAGTAGACTGATCTCTCCTTCCCGTCATGTTGGCTTTTGGAGTTGCTCTACTCGGGTTGACATTAGTTTGACTCCACTATTTGCTGGAACACTAAATGATGGTGCCACTAGTGCAGTGGAGCTAATTTCCCAGCACTGTTGACTTCTTGCATTCAGTACTTCACGAGAAACAACAAACAGAGACAGGTACCTCAGGGCAAAGTTGCATTAGACAAAGTCAGTGTAGAACCTTCACTGGATTGCTTCCATGTGTGTCCTGGTAGCTGGTCTTGACTATCAGAACGATCTTTTATAAGGAAGGCATTCCCAAGAGAGCATTTATGGCTTGCTTAGATTTTTACATTATTGTCAGTGTTCACATGAAAATACATCAGTACAGACTGGTACAGAATATCCAGACTCTGTGTGTGTGCATGTGTGTTTTGGCAGAGGGGAGACGTGTGGGCAGTAACTTGATTTTACCTTGAAGAATTGATTTATTCCAGGTAAAACTCCTGCTGCAGTACTGAATACTAAATTAAAAATGACTGCCAAAAATGGAGTGCTTACATCAGATTTACAAGATTATTTTAACTATATTTCATTCAAAATATCCATCTTGCAATGTTGTGTAGTGATTATAATAGATTTCCTTCAAAATGTTCTTCAACAGCTCAGATTGTTCAGGTGTTCTGATTAAAATGTTCATCCTTTGACCCAGCGAGGAGCATGTTGCCCAGTGTGGTATGGATGCAGATAAATCCTTCAGTTATTAGCAGAAGGAAACAATGGTGCAGTGATATATCTCTGGGCCGGTAGTCTAGGCACCCAGGCTAATGCCCTGGCATCATGGGTTCAAATGTCAACATAAGTGATTGACTCTGACTCTTAACTCGCCTTTGAAATGGCCTAGCAAGACACTCTGTTCAAAGTCACATAGAGATGGACGACAAATTGCCAGCAATGCCAACATTCAGGGAAAGAATGAAAAGACATTTTGAAAGGTGCACAGATATGCCCTTCATGTGCTATAACCTACATGGCCATGGACCATGTGATGTAGGTGACTTGTTGTTCAGCTGTTGCAGACGCTGTGATCAACTTTCCATCAGAGGGAGGCGATGGCCTAGTGGTATTATCGCTGGACTGTTAATCCAGAGACCCAGATAATGTTCTGGGGACCCAGATTTGAATCCCACCACAGCAGATGGTGGAATTTGAATTCAATAAAATATCTGTAATTAAGAATCTAATGATGACCATGAATCCATTGCTGATTGTTGGAAAAACCCTTCTGGTTCACTAATGCCTTTAGGCATTATGTCATCTTATGTCATAATGTCCTTATCTGGTCTACATATGACTCCAGAACAACAGCAATATGGTTGACTCTTAACTGCTTAGGGATGGGCAATAAATGCTGCCTATCAGTGACGCCTTCATCCCATGAATGAATAAAGAAAAAAAATTAAACCGTCTCTGATTCTATTTGCCCCCAAAACCCAGATCATAATTTCCTCAGAGATAGTAGGAACTGCAGATGCTGGAGAATCTGAGATAACAAGGTGTGGAGCTGGATGAACACAGCAGGCCAAGCAGCATCAGAGGAGCAGGAAAGCTGGCGTTGCAGGCCTAGATCCTCCTTCAGAAATGATTTCTGAAGGGTTTAGGCCCGAAACGTCAGCCTTCCTGCTCCTCTGATGCTGCTTGGCCTGCTGTGTTCATCCAGCTCTACACCTTGTTATCTCATCATTTCCTGTCAGCTTTGAGCTGTTGATGTGCGGGTTAACTGACCTCAGCATTGTCAAATTAGGTCAGAGGAACATTAACCAGAGCTTCTGTTTCAGATTATTCTTTGCTGACCTGTACTAGAAAATGTCTTTGTATTGTGGTGTCAAGCAAAGATAAGACTAGGTTTGACTATGATGTTCCTAGCGTCAGATCACGGATTGATGCAGTACAGAAAAGGCTGTTCTTCCAATCAGTCTGTACTGGTTCCTTGGCAGTTATCCAGTTAATTCCGTTTCTATAGCCTCATAGCTCTGTAATTTTTTTACCCTATCCAAGTATTCATACAATGCTGTTTTGAACATTACAATTGTATTTTCTTGCAACAGCTTTTCAGGTGGTGTGTTCCAGATCACAACAAGTTGCTGTGCTGAAAATAAATAAATTTACCTCATGTTGCCCTGGCTCAAAATTTTGCCAAAGAATCCGTTAGCTTGTTCTACTGACTTTGTACTCAATGAGAGACTAATGAGTTGGGTTGCTGGGATGCTCCAACTCCCAGTATGAATTAGTGTATTTGACAGATGAAAGAGGCAAAGGAGTGAAAGTTGAAAAATAAAAGAACATTCAGTAGTCTGTCACTCAAATCACCAAAGACAGGGGAGGCGAGGGCCTAGTGGTATTATCGCTGGACTGTTAATCCAGAGACCCAGATAATGTTCTGGGGACCTGGGTTCGAATCCTGCCATGGCAGATGATGGAATCTGAATTCAATAAATATCTGGAATTAACAATCTAATTAGATCATTGTCTGATTGTCAGGAAAAACCCATCTGATTCACTCATGTCCTTTAGGGAAGGAAACTGCCATCCATAACTGGTCTGGCCTACATGTGACTCCAGACCCACAGCAATGTGGTTGACTCTGGGCAATTAGGGATGTGCAATAAATGCAATGTCCTCATCCCATGAATGAATAAAGGAAAAAAAATGTCTGTGACAAAGATTTTTTTTTCATTGGAAACTTCATACGAATTAAATGCTTTTCCCTTAGGTGAATGCTTGGCTCCAGTATACCATGTTATGAAAAAATACAGACTGGCAATGTTTTTAAAGAAAAATCCCAATGAAGCCTATGGGAAGAAAGGCAATGAATAGGATTTCACGTTTTAAAATTTCTACTGTAACGTAACAACTGAAAGCAACATACTTCAATTATTAATCAGCAAGGACTCATTATTCCCACAGAAATATGGGATCACATGCAAGCTCTCAGACTCTGTTTGTTTTGTAGGATCTCTCCCTTTCCATTAAGTCAATTCGACCCTTGAATTGCATTTACCAACAGTCATATTTGATCTGAAGTCCTTGGACGTAATTAACCCTGACAGCATGCGCATTTACAAACCCCATCCCACCCGGATCACGGCAGTCCTATTGGCACAGAATCCCCAGAAAGTCACTACTCAGACCCCTTTAAACCATCTGGTGGGCTCTGACGATACTGAAACAGTGGTTGTGAGTCTTGTCCAATCTACAACCTTTTGCCATTCTATCTTCAGCTCTCTGCTTTTTCCAAATGGCGGCAGAATATTTGGTCTTAAAGGGACATCTCACAAAAGAAAATACTGGCCTTACCAGGCATAGGGGGTTATGACAAAAGCAGCGTTAAAAATGGAGACAGAAACAATTGTGTTATTGATGTTGCGACAGTGTTCTTCACCAATAATGACCTGTGTTTCAGGCTGCAATTACTGCTTTTCAGTGCGCCAACGCCAGTCCCATTCTGTGACCTGCCACGAGGAGAGAAGATTGATTACATGGCTGTCCTTGCAGCCAGACAGATGCCATCCACACTAGTTAATTTATTTAAGGATATGCCAACGAATCCCATCCTGACCGTTCCCTTGCCTTCGGTGGAAATCTTACTCGGAACTGGGATATAATTTTAAGTGTGCCTCAGATAACTGAAGAATGTAAAGAATAGCAGCAAGAGTAGACCATTCAGTCCCTTGTGCTTGCTCTGCTATTCTTCTGAAGAAGGGTCTCGACCCGAAACGTCAGCCTTCCTGCTCCTCTGATGCTGCTTGGCCTGCTGTGTTCATCCAGCTCCACGTTTTATCTCAGATTCTCCAGCATCGGCAGTTCCTACTATCTCTCACTAAAATATATTGTTCAGGTTGCTGTAGTTTGAAGAGAATTTTGAAGACCAAATGCACTTTGACCAGATCCGTGACCCAGATCAGTCTTCACACTTAAAATTTGTAAGCCTGCTAATTTGGGAGTACATTGCACACAGAACATAATAAGTAACAACAGAGGTTGTTGCTATATCTTGTACAGCAGTTAGGCCACATGTGAAATTTCCTCTCTAAAAACACGGTTGGGTCTGGGCTGTCTGGGGCTGTGCGCCCAGGTATGCTGATGCTTTACCAGAAATCCAAGTCCACCCTTTCGTGTTAGTTCAGTAGATGAATGAATTGTTTCCTGGATATACTGCTGATGCTACCCAATCGTGTATCTCTGATCTAAGGACATCTTTCTTTATAAAGATATGGCTGTCTTAATTAACAGGAGTCTTCAATCAAAGAGGTGACTAATCAATACCTTTTTTATTTGCCAGGATCAAGGAAAGCCTTAAGTTGGTTCTTGATAAGTTTAGATAGTTACCTGATCAATTGGACACTGCAGTCCCAATAAATACACATTCTACACCAAGTGAGGATTCCAGCATGCTGCCTGCATTCTGGACAAGCATGTATAAAGGAAGTGTCAATGGTAGCCAAATTGTTGAGAAATACAGAAACAATGGAAGGGGATTCCAACAACCAAATACCAACTGGGTTAAAATCAGCATGAAAGGTGTAGAGAGCAGAGCATTGAACTGTTATTTTTCCAGTATGTAGCAAGTAGAACCCAAGAAGGGGAAATTCTGAATTTGGTGTTCAGACTTGAAATTGCCCTTTCCTCCAACAATTGGTGTAAGCTGTGACTTTTAATGAATAAGTCAGAGACTTTGTTGCATGTGAAGCAGCCACCATGTGCCTCTTGCAAACCAGTGGAAACATTCAAAGGATGACTAAACTAAACAGCATAGTGACCAGCACAGTAATCACAAGCATCAACTCAGCAGATCTGATGAACAACGATGATTGAACTCTTTTGAGTGTTCCCTCCACCCATGTTCCTTTACCCCCGTGTGTGTGTGTGTGTGTGTGTGTCTGTCTGTCTATCTAAGTAAAGGTGGCTTTATAAGGTGATTAAAGTTTTAATTCTTATTATTATATGCTGACTGTTCATAACTGGTTTACCTGCAGCCAGCATCTAATTATTTGTAACAAATAGTAATTTGTGTTGTGTACAGAAAACTAGTCTGTTTTCTGTCAACCCGGGTCCAGAAGACAAGTATTTTTGGGAATTTCATGCATTTAAAAAAAAAAGTTTAAATGATCCCACAAATAGAGGGGCTTGATTTCCAGTATGCTATCCCAGTGAGGCAGATAAAAAGGGAAATTGACAAAGACCAAGAGTTGACAGTGAGAAAGAGAGCTGTAGGCGGCAGTAAGATATCAGTGTGCCGGTCAAGTAGGCAAAAGACTGGCAAATGGAATTCTATCTGAAGAAGTCTGAGAGAATGCTTTTATGTTGGACTAACTAAGGCAAAGAAATATGCAAAATGTAGTAGAAAACTGTTAAGTATGTAGTAATCTTAGAGCATGTGTGTACAGATCAGTGAAAGTCACAGGATAGGTAAAGGTGGTTAAGAAGACCTGCAGCTACTTTCCTTTAGTACCTGAATGACGCAGAGTCATAGAATAGAATAAGTTTATACTGATACTATAGAGCGTACTGCATACAGGGAGGATGCAATTATAAACGAGTATATAGGGGATTTATGAGAATGTCTACAAGAATTTAGAATTTTATCTGTGAGGAAAACATGGATTTAATTGAGGTATAATGAATGTTGAGGGGACCTAGATACAGTGGATGGTATGGACCTATTTCCAGTATTAGGGCAGTGAGGTCAACAACTAAGAGCATGACACTACAAAAAAAATTATATGTACCCTTGATATGCCTTGGAATTAAGGGCAAAGAACTGGAAAGCAGGATTGGCTGTACAGCTGTCTTCGGTTGTTACCATGATTCCTTCATGGCTATAAACTCAATATAATTATTTATTTGGTAACAGCAGTGATCAAATGTTACTATGAAGAACTGTTGAAAATTACAATTCATACAGCCTAATGTCCAATAAAAACTTCCTAAAAGCCATATGCAGTTTTCCAGTTGGCTGCACTTCTTTCATTTGCCTATTTTAGTCAGCATTATCAAGTCTGGAACTGTCATTTACAATATTACCTCAAATGCGTTTAGCTCACTGGATGGTGGGGTTTTCTTGTTACTGCCGAACTCAGTTCCTGGAACACACACACACCAGAAACCCCCACCGTGTTGGATGCGTTAGGAAATGAAAAACATCTTTTCTTTTCTTGGGACATTGTTCCAAGATTAGCTTGGGGCACTTTGAATGAGAGGCAACTTCTTGTACTGTTAGCACGGTTGATTAAAAGTCTTGTACAACAACGTAAGATGAGAAAAGTTTTCATACTTCACATGTCAAAAATCAAATGTGCATAATTCTTTATATTTCAATTTGGGTGAATACAAAGATAAGGGTTGGGGAAATTTTACTCTAGAACGTCATTCCTTAACATTACTCCCCCTTTAAGATACAACCTAAAACATGCTCTTAGACCAAGCTTTTGGTCATATGTCCTAGTGTGCTCTCACATGGCTGTGTGTTAAATGTTATTTGGTATTGCTCCTATGAAGTACCTTGGGAGATAATTTGCACCTAGTGTGTCCTCGCAAACAAAAATTGGATAAATAACCAGTTAAGGGAAGAATCAGTCAAGACAGCAAGGAAGCACCCTTTTGATGATGGAATGTGTAACGTTCTCATGAGCAGGTTATGTGGGACAACAACTCGGAGGATAGGGCATTGGCTGCCGAGGAGTTGTTTCTTTTAAGATTATGCACGAAATGTGTAGCGCATTCAAATGAGCAGATTGTTCACGCTAAAAATTTTGTTTTAAGAGGAGAGACTAGGTGGGAGCTCATTTGAAAGTCTTTTGGTAATGCAAGATTTCTTCAGCGCTGCACTGAATTATCATCAAACTCTGAATCAGGGAGTGTGCCGTAGCTTTTGTTTATATAAAAAAAAACAAAATGTAATGTGAAACAGTTTGAAAAAAAATGCATGAGCTTGTGCCATAACTTGATCTGCCATAACTTCTTGAATGAATATTGTACCCAACAAAAACAGAAAATGTTGGAGAAATTCAGCAGGATTGGCAACAGCTGTAGGAAGATAGCAGAGTTAACAATTGGAGTCTGGTGACATATTCAGAAGACCCCGCTGAAGATGAGAGACACTGGATTCAAAATGTTCACTTTGCTTTCTTCCCAAAGATGCTTCAGCTTCTCTGGCAATTCCTGTGTCTATAAGTGTGAAGCCAGAAAAGAACAATAGGGCAGACAGTATCAGAAGAGCAGGAAAATCAACATTTTGGCCCGAAACATTGATTTTCCTGCTCCTTTGATGCTGTCTAATCTGCTGTCCTTTTTTCCAGCTTCACATCTGTAGATTCTAGTTTTTGGCATCTGCAGTCCTTATTGTCTCCCAGCAATTTCTGTGTGTGTTTCAGATCTCCAGCATCCAGAGTTATTTGTTTCATGTTAGAATATCGTACATAGTTTGGCCTGACTTCAACTAACTTCACTAGGATTTTGATTCAAAGAAGTAGAAAGGCAGAAATGAACTCCTCCTTCACACTGCACTGTCCGAGTTAAGTGTTGAAGTCTCTGCACCATGACCTAACCCCAACCTTCTGACTCTGAGGCAAGTTTACTACCAACTGAACTATAGCTCATATGTAGGTCAAAATGTATGCTATAACCAGTGAAATAATGCGCTAAATTGATTCTTGTTTTATTTTGAAACAACTGGTTACAGATTACAGTCTCAGATGATGGTCTGTCAGCTTCGACTGTAGATATTGGAGTCATGGTTGTTTGCTAAATTTTATGCCTTGAAATCATAGGGTCCTTTTATTGAGAATTGTTGCTGTCACTGTTGGGTAATGTAGAATATCAAAAGTTGATAAACAGCTTGGTGGATGGTAGGATAGGTGACTGATGAAATTCAATGTGGCGAAGTGTGAGGTGATGCATTTTGGTGGAAAGAACACAGACTGTATAAATGAAGGGAATGCATGAACCGAAGGATATTTACATGTATAAGTCACTAAACGTGGCCGGACAGTTGAGAGGGAGTTAATAAAACACACTGTATCCTGGGCTTTATTCATAGGGGTGTGGAGTACAAGAGCAAGGAAATTATATTGAACATATACAAGGCAGTGGTAGCATTCCAAAAATGGTAAATGATCAAGGGGCTAAAGGGGGAAATGTAGTAAGTACAATAACTATCACTAAAGAAAGGCACTGGGGTAACTAATAGACCTAAAGACGATAGATCCCCTGCAACTGAAAAGTTGCATCCTAAGATATTTAAAAGAAAAGCTACAGAAATAGTAGATGTGCTGTTAATAATCTTTGAAGAATCCATAGACTCTGAGGAACTGCCAGAGGATGAGAACACTGCCAATGCAACACTCTCATTCAAAAAGGGGATGAGACAAAAACACAGGTAACTGTAGGGTATTTAACGTAACATCTGTCTTTAGGAAATTGTTAGAGTCTGTTATAAAGGATGTAATAGCAAAACATTTAGAAATACATGACATAATCAAGCAGTATTCAGCAAGGCTTCATGAAGAGGATATCCTACCTGACAAGGCTATTACAATTATTAGAACACAGATGATGCTCAGAGGTTGTTTCCCCTGGTGGGAGCATCTAGGAGTAAAGGACATTATCTCAGATTAAGGGGTCACACACTTTAAAAACCATGATGATGAATTTTGTGGTGGAAGGAGGTTCAATCAAGGCATTCAAAGGGAATTTGACAATGCGCTAAGTAACTGGAAGAAAGCAGGAACATGGCACTAGGTGAGACAATCATTTGGAGAGCTGGTGCAGATAAAATGGGCCAAATGGCTGCCTCCTCCACCATCACAAGTCTGAGAACCCCCCCACCCCACTCCCTTCATAAATGCCATTGAGAAAAGACTACTTGTAGGATCCGTTTTAACCTTCAGGACAAGCAGGTCATGGCGAACGTGAACTATTTCCTTTTAAAAATCAAGTTTATGATACCCAACAAATGCCTAGGGACTAATTTGTAAACATTTAAACAATAACTATTTACTTTTGTCGAGAGTGGATGACCTGAGGAATGTAAATTTCAATTTGATCACCCGCAAGTTTGTGTTGTCATTTCTGTTGCTTGGGAACTCTGTTAGGTTAAAGAGTAAAGTGAATGACCCATTATCAAGATCTGGCGTTGTTCCATTCTCAGAGAACCAACAACATAAATGCCTACGTGGTTTGGGTGTTAAACCCAGACCACTACCTGACTTGTTTCCTAAGTATGGTAAAGAGATTTGTTGTTACAAGATTACACAGCTGAAATGCTCTGCACTTGTTACTAAGTGTTGATGCTCTCCATTATTTTTAAAAAAGAGAACATGTGAAATGACGTTGGGGAAGATATATTTTTATCTCAGCTAATGCATGCAAAGACTGATGGGTGCTTGGAAATTAATGTTTGTCATTTTTTCATTGTGGTGCAGTCCCTTAAGTCAGAAATGCACACTTGCAGTTATGTTTAGAAATATCATTTTCCTTGAAAAGGGAGATAACTCCTTTCTGATTAAAAGTATGTTAAATGAGCACCATTATTTAATATAGCAAATGAAGATATCAGTTAAAACATAGGTTCAACATTGTTAATGTGAGCCTTTTGTTTCTAGATGCTTTGGTAATATTGCCTCATGATGTGAATAACCCATTATACAGGTTCTGAACATATAAAGTGATAAAGGAGTTCAATATCTTGTTGAAAGATTCAACATGGAGACGCAAAGCAGGTGACTTTGTTCAAGTGTATTAGCGCCAAGTGGCCAATGTCCATTTTACATCTTCGACAATTTTCTTTTCCCTTAAACTGCAATGGAAAAGGACTGCTGATTTAGGTTATAATGGCCCAGGACTGGTTTCTATTCCAGTGGATGTTCTTTACCATAATTTATCTCGCTCTCCTTTTCAGTAATATGGCCTTCCTATTGAGAAGGGTACTCACTTGCATTTGTATGGAAGGATTCATATTAGAAATAGAAGTAGCTAATGTGGACTGACCCTGAATTCTAATTACTGCCTGTTTTCCTATGACTCATACCCACAGCATGTTAGGGTAATGTAATGGTGATGTTATTTAGGATGGTCAATATCACGATGTACAGTTTCTGGAGCTTTTTAGGCTTCATCTTATGGTGGAAAAGGGCAGCTATAGGCACAAGAACTTGTCACAAGGTACATCGTTGGAAAAGGAATGTGTGAAAATTCCTTAACGCAACGTTTGAATGTCGTCTTCATCTTTGGAGGAAGTGTTTTGGAGAGTAGCTCCATGAATCCTTCTTTCTCAACCAGGGTTCAAACTAATGTTGGTATTGCAGTGTGTCAGTGTACAACCAAGTTCACTTTGAACCTGAGAATGTGAGAGAGCCTTTATATGTGAATGTGAGAGAGTGCCTGTGTGTGTACATGTGTGTCTGCATGCATGTGTGCTTTTGAGGGAGAAAGGTGAACTGACTGTAATTCTCTTCAACATTACAATGATAATAAATGCCCTCTTCCTGCTTACTCTGAGGACATCATTCCATACTTGGATAGAATGCCACAGGTGCTGCTTGACCTTCGTTAGTCATTTTGACCCCTTATAGTGATATTGGCATAGCAGAACATCATAAAACTGCAATGGAAAAGGACTTCACAAGCTTCAAAATCTCCCCTCCCGCTACCGCATCCCAAAACCAGTCCAGCTCGTCCCCGCCTCCCTAACCTGTCCTTCCTCCCACCTCAAGCCCCACCCCCATCTCTTACCTACTAACCTCATCCCACCCCCTTGATCTGTCTGTCTTCCCTGGACTGACCTATCCCCTCCCTAACTCCCCACCTACACTCACCTTTTACTGGCTTCATCCCCGCCTCTTTGACCTGTCGGTCTCCTCTCCACCTATCTTCTCCTCTATCCATCTTCTATCCACCTCCCTCTCTCTCCCTATTTATTTCAGAACCCCCTTCCCCTCCCCCATTTCTGAAGAAGAGTCTAGGCCCAAAATGTCAGCCTTCCTGCTGCTCTGATGCTGCTTGGCCTGCTGTGTTCATCCAGCTCTACACCTTGTTGTCTCAGCATCTGCAGTTCCTACTATCTCTGAAAAAGGACTGCCGATTTAGGTTATAATAGCCCAGGACTGGTTTCTATTACAGTAGATGTTCTTTACCATAATTTCTCTCACTCTCCTTTTCAGTAATATGGCCTTCCTGTTGAGAAGGGTGCTCACTTGTTCACACCTAATGTTCATAATTGAGAATCTAGTTTCAAGGGGCTAAGGATGGATCACACCCAGATAAATTGAAGTGAAGCTTGGCAGGCAGGACTGTAACTGAACCTTTAAAGAAAAGAGACTCGGTATAGTCAAGGATATTTCCATGTTGGGGACACATAGGGCAAACAAATTCTCGAGCTCCCTGGATAATAAAAAAAGGATCTTTTAAGGTGAAGAAGAAACAGCATCCTTATTCAGATGTCACGTGCATAATGCAACTTAAAATAAAAGTATTATAAAAGATTCAGAGAAGAAGTGAAAAACAAATGAGGAGAGCAAAAAGAATTGTAAAAGGGCCAATTAAGGACTCAAAAAGAGATTTTTGCTTGGAGGCAGAGTATAGCCAAGGTATGAGATTAATACTTTGGATCTGTTTCTCCCAAAGAAGAAAATGGTGCATAGACCATGGTAGAAGGTGTAGCTCTCACTTGAAGGTTTTTGAATTGATAAGGACAACATTTTGGATTGATAGTCTGTCCTCAAAGATGGTGAGGCATCAGGACCACATGACGCATATCCAAAGGTGCTAAAAGAGACAAAATGGAAATTGTGGAGGCTCTGGCTATTATTTCCCAATTTCCCTTTGACTCTGGGATGATGCCAGAGGACTGGCGAATTGTAAATGTTACACCCTTGTTCAAGAAAGGATGTACAGTTATGTCAATGACTAAAGGCCAGTTTGTTTACCCTCAGTGGTAGTGAATTCCTTTTTTTAAGAAATCAGAATTCAAAGCCAGCATGGATTTGTTGAGAACAAATCATGTTTAACTGATTTGATGGAGCTCTTCTGATAAGGCAACAGAGAAGCTTGATGAAGGTAATGTTGATGCTGTCGTATCCACAGATTTCGAAAAGGCATATGATAAAGTGTCGCATGGCAGATTTGTGAACAAAAGGGCCAGGAGCAACATGGAAACAAAACAGTGAGAGTGGCAGGGAACAGTAGTGTTGAGCAATTTGTTTTTTTGTTTGATTATAGTGGAATTCATTGGGATTTGGTCTTGAGACTTGAGTACTTTCTGATGTCATTAAAAAAGGTACTTCAGCCTTGGTGTACAAGGTCATAAGTTCAATATTTGTGGTTGATTCGAAACTTGAAACTAATGTGGACCATGAAGATGATAGTGTAGAATTTGAAAAAGACCTGGGCACGTTTTTGGGATGAATGGATAAGTGAAAATTTAGTGCAGAGAGGTGCGAAATGAATCATTTTGGTGGGAAGAACATGAAGAGGAAAAGTTTTAAAGGTGCTGCAGGAGCAGAGTGACATGATTTTCTGAAGAAGGGTCTAGGCCCGAAACTTCAGCCTTCCTGCTCCTCTGATGCTGCTTGGCCTGCTGTGTTCATCCAGCTCTACACCTTATCATCTCAAAGTGACATGGGTGTATGTTTGTGCTTAAAACATTGGAGGTTTCTGAAGGTGCATTTAATATATTATACAAAATTCTGTGCTTAATAGACAAGGCAGTGAATACAAAAGCAAGATCATTATGTCAAATCTATATAAAGTACTGGGTCAGCTTTAACTATAATATTGAATTTGGTTTACCTGACTTAAGGAATGATGGGAAGGCATCAGCGGGGGTGCAGAAAAAGTTCACAATAATGTTTCCAGAGATGAGCAACTTTGGTTGTGCGGAAGGACCAGACAAGTTGACACTTTTCTGTGGCGTACTGAAATCTGAGATGAGATTTGAAATAGGTGTTCAAATGGACAGAGTACGTGTGGCAGAGCCATTCCCACTGTTGGAAGAATTGGGAACCAGAGCATACAGATTTAAGGTAATTGGTGGAAGAAGCAGTGGTGCCAGGTAAAAAAACTATTTTGATGCAGCAAATGTTTAGTATCTGACAAATGTTGCCTGAATGTGTGTTGAAGGCTGGCTCAATTGAACCATTCAAAAGGGAATTGGATTATCATCTGTAAAAGAAGAACGTGCAGAATGATTTGGGCGGAAAGCAGAAACGTAGCTCTCGGAGAATTGCTGCTTCAACTTAATTGAGTTCAGTGCCCGTGTTTAACTGAGAAATCCTTCTTTTGCTTACTGTTACTTTCTCCCGTTTTTAGATGTTGCAGGATTGTCCAAAAGCCCGACGAGAAGTTGACCTACACTGGCGAGCATCTGGCTGTACTCACATTGTCCGAATTGTAGATGTCTATGAGAATCTGTATCAGGGAAGGAAGTGCCTACTGATAGTGATGGAATGGTAAGTTCTTCTACAACAAGGTACAGAGATATTTAGTTAAGGAAAATGCAGTTTGGTAGTGAATGAGACACCAGGTAAAAAAACAGAAAGATGCAGAAGTCTGAAGTTATAAAGCAAAATCACAGGAAGGCTCTGAATTGAATTCAAGAAAATGAATTTAGGAGCTGGTTCTGTAATTGTAACCTCCTATGTGTCTGTTGCCGAGTTTTTTTTTGGTTGCTAGCACTTGCCTATGAAAGGAATGGCTTTGTGAAAGGCAGCTATGTTGATTTCTGCTAACTCTGCTCTGTCAAGACTCGCATCTATGTGATAAAGTTAATATTTGAGCCTTTATTCACCTTCAAGCTATTAGTTTACAGAAACAGAGATTACATACCATGCACCAACAAGGAAAACAAAACTCCTTTTTCAATATGCACCTCTGTCTGAGCAGCAGTGAAGCCCCAATTTAAAATAACATTGCTTCTCTATTTTTTTTCCCCCGTACTAAAGGCCTCATTAATATCAATCCTATATTTAAATGATTATCATTATTGAAGGTGCTAAACCAAATGCTATAACTACAAATTAAATACGTTCACAATCTGTTTGGTTGACACTCAAATACTCACATAAGTTTCAAACTAAGTGCTCCAAACTAGAAAGTCGTGTGTGAAATTGGGATGTTTGATTCGCTCTGATGTAAGGATTTGTATACAGTCTGCTGGAGACTTACTTAATTTTGGGAAGTCTCAAGTCCTTGGGCTAGACTGTGAGCTCACCAATGGAGAAGTGGTGACCTCAAAGCAAACTTTTCAGCAAGATTTAGTGATCTTCCTGGCTTGGACCTTTGCTTACGCAATGGCTTTGTAAGTCTAGCGGCAGCTCTCAGCGCTGCCTGCTGTGCGGTAGTAGTGAGGTCAGCAAACAAGTAATCAATCACATTGAAGTATTCACCCACAGTGAACCTGCACTCAATAGCTTTCACTCTTAATTTACAATTTCAGATAACAACTAAACGATTCTGATCAGGCGAGGGTAAAAGCTGCTAGGAAGATAAACATTTAAAAATATCAGGGCCAGTTCGCATGTTTATTAGTAATTGTGAAGTCAGTACACCATTAAGAACCAACATACACCTCATTCTGCAGGGTGTATTGGCTTCTCAAGGGTTTTCAATGAGTCTAACAGCATCAGAGTGGAAGCTTTTATCAGTTCATAGATTTTTCATTGCTTGTAGTCTGTGTAGCAGGCTGGTGCCCCTCAACAGTACGCCCTCTGAAGAAGTGTAGATTCACTTGACTACTTCTGAATTTTCTGCATTATTTTGTACACACAGGGACGCTAGAAGCTGTTGCTAGCTTCAGTGGTGTTATGACTGTGAACACTGACAGTCTTCAGCATTGTTACCATCACTCCTTAGCTTTTAAATGTGCTATATACCTCTCTCCCTGCCTCACTCTCTCAGGCTGCACGAGACTTTGCAACTCCTTTGTTCTATTTAATCCACTTCTTGCAGTAGTTGATGGAACCAGAAAACCAGAAAGAACTCCACGCTCTTCTTTGAAATAATACCATGGCTACATTTACATCCAGCAGTGAAAGAAGACCTAATCTTAATCTAAAGTATCGTTGCAAGATGGCACCTGCAATAATGCAGCGCTCCCTCAGTGCAGCATTGGAGTGTCAATATAGACATTTGTGCTCGAGGCCTGAGGTGGAATTGAGCACATAGCGTTATTACTTCTAAGCGTGATTATGGCTGATATAAATGTGATTTGCAGTGTACAGAAGTGGCTATACTCTGGAGCTTCCTGAAGATTTGAAAACTGCTATGCATATAAATGCAATTTCTTCACTTCTTATTACTTCAGTCTTTAACTGATCAATATATTTTTACCAATAACCAGATTTCACAAGTTAAATGGATTCTTGCATCATGGAATAATACTTACAAGTCATAAATTGAATAGACTTGAATGGTTTTTCATTTCAAGAATGCTATCAATGTGGACTAATTACTAGAAAAATATTCAGACTCTACCTGTTTCATATTGCTTTCTATGGCTTGTTGGGAAGCTTGAGTCATATCTTTATCTCCTCAAATCAACCAGAATGATGATCTAGGATGAGAATTAAAAAATGCAAATGGTTATCTTTGGGTACGCTGAAAAATGAGTCAGACTTTTAGAAATTGTGCTGAAGAAATATTTATGTTAAAGAATAGAGAAAGAACTTGCATTTAAATGGCAACTTTTGCAATCTCAGGCTAATGCAAAGAACTTTGTTGCGATTAATTACTTGGTGAAGTGTTGTCCCTGCTGTAATGTAGGAAGCATTGCAGCCAATTTGTGCACATCAAGATTTCAGAAACTGCAATGAGATAGTAACCAGATTATCTGTTTTATTGGTGTCATTTAAGGCCTAAACTAATTAGTGTAATGCGAATCTTGTATGTTAATCTCTAAAGGGAAGACAAGGCCTCCAGTGGTAGCCTCAGACAAATGACGACATTTTTGAACGTACAGGATTTCCTATGATGTCGAAACCTAAAGAAACTGTCAACTGTGACATTAGCTGTTACAAATAGCAACCTGATGTTGACCAAACTACCATTGAATCAATAGTTTTCTGAAGTGAACCATTACATGAATAGCTGTCTGCTATGTTTTGTCCCACGTTGGGAAGATCTAGCGGCAATAACTAGTTATGCAATAATATAATGTATTGGAGTTTAAATAACATCCACATTTGTATTCTTGCACCAAAAATAAATTATACTTTTTAGATTTATTTGAAGTGTACCATCAAGAAATATTGCGCTCATTTGCTGCTGTGTTTATCCTAATAATATTAGAGAATACCTGTCTTCTCTCTGTGTTCATTGAGAACTTAATGCATAGCTTTAATCCAGTTATTGCTGTACTGAAAAATAGATGGTGTATTAAAATCAATTATATTTTTAGAAAACAGATTTTGTGATTAATGTTTGAAAGGCTCATCTTCCAAATTTCCTCAGCTATATGGCTGAAGCCAGAGAATTGGTGGATTGCAAACGTTACACCCTTGTTTACAGAGGATAAACTGGGCATTACGCGGTTAACATTGCCAGTGAGGAATCTTTTTTATAAAGAATAAGTCAGGAGAAAATTACCATTTCAACAAACTTGGATTAATAAGTAGGAGCCAGCAGCGATTTGTTAAATGGCAAAATATGTTTCACTGACTAGTTTGAGTTTTCGATGAAATAATAGACAGTGAATGGAAGTTATGGAAATCATGTTGTGTGTGTCAACTTGCTGAAGGTGTTTGTTAAATTGTGACATATTCGGCTTGTTGGAAAACTTGAAGCCCCATATAATAAAAGGGCATTAATAACATGGGTGTAAAATTGGCTGAAGGATAGAAAAGAAAACCTTTGTCGTGAATCAGAGTTTTTCAAACAGTAGGATGTACATAGTGGAGATTTCCACTGTTCAATTCTCGATTTGCATTTAAGTGTACAGGACACGATCCTGAAATTTGTAGATGACAAAAAGCTTGCAATTGTAGAAAAGAATGAAGGAGACAGCAGATTCCAAGGGGATGCCAGTGCAAAGGTCGAGCAGGTGGCAGATGAAACGCAACATGGAGAAGAGTGAGGGGACACTTTTTGATTAAAAATGTGAATCATTCCATGCTTAATGCTGCAAATTTAAAGCGGGTGTAGGAAGAGAGAAAGCTGGCTTTGTTTCTGTGTAAATCTTTTAAGGTGGCAGTTTACCACAGCAGCTAATAAGGCATGTGCGTTCCTTGGCTTCATAACATAAGAAATACATATTTATGAGAACGGGAAGCTAAACTGTTTGGACCCTACTAGGTTGAAGAAGAATTTTTATCATGTGATTTCTTAGAGAGAGTCAAGAGCTGGATGAGAATTCCAGATTTTTTTTTGCTGTTCACTGGAAAAGCAAGTTTGGAAAAGGAAACAACAAAAAGCTTTTTGAAAGAGATGAGATTGCTTCGAGAGTCTTAATGGCTTCCATCACATAGCAACGCCTCCTCTAAATTTTTAGTTTCTATTTTGGTATGTATTTGGGTATTGTTGGCAATTGAAAGATCACTGGGAGGGAACTCATTCTCTGTCTCCCTCTTGTGCACTCTCGCCTCTCTCCCCTTGCTATTTCCCCTTTTGTTCCCCTCCATCTCATGTGAAAAAGAAGTTTGTTTTAAATTAAAGAAATATTTTGAGTTTTTATTGAGAAACCTGGTGAAGGTTTTTTTGTTTTAGACCCCAGTGGTAAGTTGAAACAAACTGATCATCCTTGGTGATTACATCAGACTACTGTCACAGCTTATTGAGTAGTCAGACTTGATTTTCAACACGTTCCTCCCATCAGAGTTGTACCAATAAAGTGGCTGGAGTACTAGAGCAGGGAAGTTGTATTACGCTGATATATCACACTCTACTGCAATATTATTTCTGATTCTGGGTCATGGATTTTAGGAAGGACCTGAAAGCGTAGATGAGGATATAGAAGAGGTTTTCTGAGAACACTTTCAAGGTTGAGGAATTCCAGTTTCTTGGATGGGAGTGGGAAGGTGATCCTGTTGTGCTTTATGGCAGAGAAGGCTAAGAGGGTGTTGAATATGGGTGTTTGTAATCATGAAGGGTTAGATAGAGTCAGTTAAGGGAAACTGTTTCCAATGGATGAAGTGTTAAACAGAAGGCACAAACTTAAGATTATTGACAGAAGAACAGAAAAAAACATGCGGAAAAATGTTTCAATGCAACAAACGATTTAGGATTTAAACGCAGTACCAGGATGGATATAGATTCAGGATATCGGAGGATTATCAGCACTGAAACAGACAATACAGACAGTCCATGCAGCATTTATTCTTCATTGAACCTCCCTCTGCTTTTCCCGAACTAAATCTATCACTGTTACCCTCCATTTCCTTCTCTTTCAAGGTTTCCTTTTAAATGTTTAAATACTATTTGCTCCAAGCACTTTGCTCTCATGACTCTTTGGATATAGAATCTCCAACTGAATTTCATGTTGGATGTCCTGGTGATTATCTTGCATTGACAGCTTCTAGCTATGCTCTTCCCACAAGAGGGATCCTTTATGTTTGTATGTGCCATCTCAAAGACCCCTATTACATCACCCCTTCAGCCCAATTACCAAGAGTAAAGGGGGTCAGCCTGTCCACCTTTCCTGATACATGTACACATTTTGCTATCATCCTTGTAAATCTTCTCTGTATCATCTCCTGTGCCTCTCAGTTTTGCTTTTATAATGTGCCAACCAGAACTGGATGCAGTATTCAGTGATATAATCAATATTTGATAGAGATGTTCTGAAGGCTGAGCAGGAAATAACAGTCGGGGGATATTGGGGGTAAAGGTGAGAGATGTTTATAGTTTATTTGTAGGATTTGAATATCACTGACAAGGCCAGTATGTATTGCTCATCTCCAATCCTTTTGAAGGTGGTGGTGGTGAGCTGCATCCTTGAACCCCTGTAATTCTTCAGGTGTCGGTGCACTCCCAGTGCTGTTGGATTTTGACCCAGCGACAATGAGCCAACAATGATATAGTTCCAAGTCCGGAGGATTGGAGGGGACCATTTCAGGAGGTGGCATTTACAGTGCTGTCAAAGGAGCCCTTATCAGTTATTGCAGCGCATCTTGTAGATGGTACACCATCAGTAGTAGAGGGAATGATAATTTGAGGTGGCCAAAGGGGTACCAATCAAGTGGGCTGCTCTTTTCTGGATGCTGTCAAGCTGTTCGAGTATTGCTGGAGTTGCACACATTCAGTTTGAGCACTCATCTTAAATATTCAGCACTCTCTTGGAACAGATACAAACAATGGGTGCAGAGTTAGCTTACTCTGCTCTACCTCAAAGTACCAATGTGATATTTTCCATCCTTTGAACTCTATTTGTAATATATGAAATGAATGCAGAAATGTTTCCTTAACGTCAAGTCATTTCTTGAATGTTACCATCAGTTGATGTTAACAGTGCATTTCCCAGCACCAACCATGTGTTCAAGCAAGTGGCACACTCAGTGAATCACACCTTTGGTTGAAATGCATCTGGTGCAGGCATCATTAACCTCAAAAAGCTGGTACAACTTTATTTGCTTTTGTGTAATCAATCCAACATTGATTGTAATGTATAATGGTAGCAGTTGCACACGAGGTGTAATATAATGAAAGGACAAATTTACTATTCAGTTAGGGATCATTGCATGCTTTGTGGTAATGTATCGGAATGCATTGGCTGCCTTACAGAACTGAAGACAAAGATGAAAGATGCACAAGATGGTGAGTACAAGAAATCAGTATGCCAGCTGCACTTCAAACCATATTAGAAGTCAATTGTTGGACTGTATCTCAAGTATCCTTGTATGCAATTGTGATTACATTTAGTATATATTAATTTATGTATCTGGCTATAGAATTGCACAGAATGTCTCCTGTATGTGTTTACTGGGTGTTCCACTGATCTTATCTCAGTAGATTCTCTAGTTTCCTATGAAGGTTTGGCAGGCAATTAGGAAAAATCCTCTTTGGAAGTTTTGGAGTTTTATTTTCAAAGATGATGCTGAAATTAACAAGATAAATTGATCTTTCCTGGGTTTCTTGTTGGAGGAAAGAGATGACTGATGGACAATCTGATTAGGAGTCCTTAAGATCATGACAGCTCTCAACAAGCCTGGTGTACTTGAGATGTTTCCATTTGTGAGGCAAACCAAAATGAAGAGCCATAACTAGAAGATGGCCACAAATAAATCCAACAGTGAATTCAGGAGAAACATCTTCACTGAGGAATTGATTAGAATATGGAGCATGCTACTTCATGGAGAAATTGAAGCAAGTAGCTTGGATGTCTTTGATGGGAAACTGGGTAAATACATGAAAGGGAAGAGAATAGAAGGTCATGTCAAGTGGGAGGAGGCTTGTGTAAGGTTCAAATATGGAGATGGACCAGTTGGGCTAAATGACTTATTTCTATATTGTGCAGGTGACATAATTCTACTTGTGATTGTTTGTCTAGGTAGATCCTTTTCTTTGGGTTGTGAACTTGGAAACATTGATTGCATTTGCTCTATTTGTAAATCTCTCATTATTAGATCCTGCAGAGGTTAGTGGTGTAACAGGAATTAGGATAAGATGGGTATACTCATCATTTTTGAGGTGCAGTTTATTTTTATTCAAGTTAAGACTTGGGTTGTAGTAGAACAATAAGAATATGAGCTATTTGCTGATGCCATTTCAGAGAAGACAGTGAGACAGTAATGTTCTCTGTATACCTTTGCAAGCCAAGCAAATACTTACAAACAGTCAGCATTCATATGGTGAGAAGGAATGAGTAATCCGCCCTTATCTAGAGTATTCTCTTTTGTGGCTTTTCAGCAGAAAGACTAGTGCAAGATGGAACACCTGTACCTGCCAGTATACATGAAATGATGCAGTTAAGTACTGAACTTGCTGTTTGATGCAATCTCCTCTTGTTTACTTATCACCTTTTTACTAGCTTTTGGTAAGCGGAGTCAAAGCTGTTTGCTGGAAAGTAAAGTTTACATCGAAAATGTACTTGCGCTTGTACTTATACTATCTCTCTTCATGATGCAAGAGCAGTGCCCGACACTACAGACATTAAGTAAAAGAACTAAATGACAATTTGGAATAGACAAACAATTATTTACTTAATTAATTAGTATGAGGGATATATGTAAATAAATTTGAACAATCAGTATTTTCAGCCAGCCTGTTGTTTTTTTCCCTACATATCCTTCTTTGTTCTTTTTGTCCTTATTTGCTTCCTTCCCGCTTGCCAATGCTTTCCAGAAACTTGCTCTCAAATTTCTTTTTGCGCATGCTCTCAATTGTCCACACAAAAACAGAATATGTTGGAAAAGCTCAGCAGATCTGGCAGCACCTGTGGAGAGAAATCAAAGTTAACGTTTCAGGTCAAGTGACCCTTCCTCAGAACTGTCAACTGATGTTGACTGTTTGTTTCAGACTGCAACTGGTCACTTTGCTCCTCCAAGCACTCTGCTTTCATGAATTTTTTTATTGAGGAAAGTTGATTTCTTGACAGGAATTCTTATTGTTTACTAACTAGATCATTTCCTAACACACCACCTCCAATAATAAGCAGCTCTGAGTTCAAGAAACTATCCTCTGATTCGAGAATTCTTCCCGTTTCCTGTAGGTTGTTTAGCAGCTGCGAGGGTAAATCAGAGATGGAAGGTGGAAAGCTAGCTTTTCCTTATGATTCAAATTTGGTCAAAATATTATTTTATACTTTCGAAGACTAAATTTCCACATTTTACATTTGGCCTTTATTTCAGAAATGTGAAAATAAGCCTCAGAATAGTTACAGTGTAGAAGGAGGCCATTCATCTGTTGGCTTCGCATGGGAGTACTTTACCTCATTCTGCTCTGTCACCACCTCCCAATAACCCTGCACATTCTATCTTTTCAGATGATAATCTAATTCCCTCTTGCATGCCTCAGTTGATACTGCCTCAAACCATTTTTTCAGGGAGTGCATTCAAGATCCGAACCACTTGCTGTGTGAGCACTTTTCCTCGTGCTGTCATTGATCCTTTAGATAGTTATCTGAAATAATTCTGTACCTGCTTCTTTCAAAGATACAAAGAACATTACAGCACAAGAACAAGCCCTTTGGCCCACCAAGACTGCGCCGACACATGGTGTCTTTTTAAACTAAAAGCTGTTTGCCGCAACGTAGTCTGTATCTCCTTATTCCCTGCCTATTCATATATCTGTCAAGATGCTCATAGAGTCATGCCAGTTCATGCAGACCGTAATCCCAAACTAAACTACTCCCACCCTGCCTACACTTGGTCCAAGTTGCTCCAAACATTTCTTAATCATGTACTTATTCAAATGTCTTTTAAATATTGTAACTATACCCGCATCCACCACTTCTTCTGGAAGTTCATTCTACACACAAACCACTCATTGTAAAAGAATTTCCCCTCATGTCTTTTTAAAATCTTTCTCCTCTCACCTTAAAAATATGCTCCCTAGTCTTTAAATCCCACACCCCACGGAAAAGACACCTGCTATTCACCTTATCCATACCTCTCATGATTTTATAAACCTCCGTAAGGTGATCCCTCCACCTCCTACGCTCCAATGAAAAATGTCCCAGCCTGTGTGAAGTAAACTTCAAAGAATTATGTAGCTGAACCCCGCAGTCTCTCTGACCCACAATACAACTTGAGGCCCTGCTTTTAATTGTATAACTCCTGCTCTTGTTTATTTTACCAAAATGCGATACCTCACATTTATCCAAATTAAACTTAATAGGCTGAGGAGTGGCAAATTGACTCAATTGATCAAGATCTCTTTGTACTCTTGAATAACCTTCTTTACTGTTCACTGTACCGCCAATTTTGGTGTCATCCATGAATTTACTAACCATGCCTTCTATATTCTCAATTCAATCATTTATATAAATGACAGGCAAAAGTGGACCTGGCACTGATCTGTGTGGAACACCACTGATCACAGGCTTCCAGTCCAAAAACAACCCTCCACTGCTACCCTCTGTCTCCTTCGGTAAAGCTATTTTTATATCCAATTGGCATGCTCACCCTGAATACCACGTGATCCTACTTTGATAACATTCTCCATGGTAAAAGAATTAGTAAAGTCTTTACTGAAGTACAAGTAAACAATGTCTATTGTTCTGTCCTCATCAATCTTCTTGGTTACTTCCTCAAAAATCATAATCAGGTTTGTGAGATGTGATTTCCCTCCCACAATGCTGACTATCCTTAAACATTCCTTGCCTCTACAAATGCATATAAATCCTATCTTTCAGAATCGCTTCCAACAACTTCCCCACCACAGATGTCAGACTCTCCGGTCTATTGTTCCTAGGCTTCTCCATACATCCCTTCTTAAACAAAGGTATAACATTAGCCACTCAGCACCTCACCCATAGTTATAGACGATATAAATATTTCTGCCAGAGTCTTCCTAATTTCCTTCCTAATTCCCCAGAACATCCTCGGATACGCTAGATCAGTTCCTGGAGATTTATCCATTTTTTATGTTTTCTAACACCCTCAGCATTCCATCTTCTATAAGATGAAGTGTTTACAAAACATCAATATTTATTTCCCTGAGTTCTCTAACCTCCATTTCTTTTTCTCCTGTTAAAAACTGATGTGAAATATTAATTTAATATCTCTCACATCTCCTGAGATCCAACATAAAGATGACCTCTGATCTTTAAGAGGCTCTACTCTCCCTCTAGTTGCTCTCTTGCTCATAATTTACTTGCATAATCTTTGTGGATTATCCTTAGCCTTATTTGCCAAGGCTATGTCATATCCTCTCTTTGCCCTCCTGATCTCCCTCTTAATAATGCACCTACAGTCTTTATACTGTTCAAGAGATTCATTTGAACTCAGTTGTCTATATCTAATGTACAATTTTTTTTATTCTTGACTGGAACCTCAATATGTTTATTCATCCATTGTTCTCTAATCCTACCAGCCTTACCTTTCACTCTAATAGGAACGTAATGACTCTGAAACATTCTTAAACATTGCTATTGTATGCGTGTCCATCACCACCCCTGGCAGCCCATTCCAGGCAATTAACACTGTAATTGTTGCTTTCTTTATGACTCAGGAGAGAGTTGATCTGAGGTATTCAGAAATCTGAACAAATGCAGAGAAACTTGGCAGTATTTTGAGGACACAAATTTTATAGGAGATGGAATTGAACTAGCGCAAGTATGAGGTAGATTGTTAACATTGCAATAAAATGGTAAAAAAAATGCACACTCTGTTTAAAACTTGAGAACACAGTACTTATGGATTCTCTGTAAAAGTTATTGTAAGTAGTCAGTACAGTACAGAGCTGGAGGAACACAGCAGATCAGGCAGCATCAGAGGAGCAGGAAAGTCGATGTTTTGGGCCAGGACCCTTCGTAGCTAGTGCCCTAGATTTTAGGGGTTTTGTTACAATCTGTTTAGCAATGTGATGCAGTTTTTTTTTGTTATTTGCAGTAACGTAACACAATTTTCACCTTCCAAATCCGTCAGCCAATACCTTCAGCACTATTATTAAGGAGCTACAGAATGTGTGTATTTTTAATATTCCTCAAGGTTGAATGAATTGTATTTTAATTCCCCATCCTGGTTAATTGAACAATAAAGCATTTTAGTCCCTTCTTGGTCCACTTAAGTTACAGAATAAAAGTACAAATCAGGCTTATTGGCTACATTGACGGCTTTGTAATGTTGAGGTTACTTCTGCAAATATAGTAAAATAAAATTACCATTCATCAGATTATTGAATTAGTTATAATGGTTTGTAACTATTTAAGATGTTTAAGCTAATGACCATATCTGATAGAGGCAATAAGTCAAATAAAGTAGAGCACATATGAGATTGTGGTATTGTTTACAAGAACTGTTGGTACAAAAAGTGCAGAGAGCACTTACAAGGAAGTGATTCTATCACTTAGAATGAAGCAACACCAATTAAAATCTATGTAGGTAGCCAGTATTGGAAAGGTTAATGTAATGCCAAGAGACCAAAGTAGAATTGAACCATGCTTTATTTGAAGTTGGCCACAATACTTAGTGATTAAGTGCTTTCTTCTAATACTGAGCAGCCTCTAAGCTAGTGAAATGTCCGTAATATTACGGGAAGTGGTCTAACCACTTGAATAACTTACTTCGCTAACACCATTGACAGAACCAAAAATGGAACTGGTTAAGTAGATGCTGCACACATGCAATAAGAATGGTGAGAAAATTTAAGCACGCGTCATGGTTAAGGAGCAAGTGTGTTTTGGGGCAAATGGTTTCATCCTGTCTTAGAAAATTATGTCATAAAATAATTGTGGGGGAAAGAATACCTTAAAGTCAGTAATTAAATTTGGTTTATTTTAATATCTACGTATACGTAGAAGGTCTGTACAGTCATGGGAGTTTTTGGATGGCAAAAGCATCCAGCCTACATGTTTTACATTTGACAACATTAGTTTGGTAGGTCCAGTGGGTGGAGTCCTGCAAACTAAACTAATCAAGGATAGTATGTGTTAATATTCTCCTCTCCACTCCTCACCCACTCTTCGCAAGTTAGTAAGAGAAATCGGGGAGAGGCGGGAGTTGGGTGCGGCTAGATAAGGGGAAAGCAACAGAAGTTTATGTATTTTATCCATTTTCATAATGAGACACTTCAGAAAATCAAATACAATTACGGTCATCTGGTGATTTTTTATTTTGAAAAACGAACAGTTGTAGGTGTGTGTGGCTACATTATATTAATGTATTACAAAAGACCCATGATTTCTCACCATCCATCATGTGTGGTGTTTTTTTTTGTTCGATTTCCTACACAACCCACGTTTATCAGAAGTATGATTCCATTTGTTTTACTCAATTGTATTACTAGTAATCAATTGAGTGAAACAGACGCTTCTAAATAAATGACAAGTTTCGTCAAGGTATCACAGTAGGGTAGAATGTTGAGGTCCTTTTGATGGTTTGTTCGAAATGTTAGTTCAAATATGAAGATGATGAAGAAAGCATCAAGCAGCCAACTTTTCTACCTTGGGAACCACATGCTAAATAATCTGGACATCATTGTGAAATGTTCTCTGAAATCAACAACAAAGCTGTTTTCTTTGACTCTCCCTTGCACAATGCTAATGCTGATCATGAACTCACTCTCATCAAATTTGGTCAACTGCATAAACAGGATGGTCACCTTTAACTAGTCATGATACAAGCAAAGCCATCTGCTCCTGAGAAAGTGAGAATCTGTAACAGTTGAATTGCCATCCTTCCTGGCTTTCCACTTTCTAGAACTGCGCTGCCATTTTTTTTTTAGTTGCAAGATATTGACTTCTGTTTGTTTTGGTGCTCTCTGCAAGTTAAACAGTCGGGACTCAATAACTTCTTTGTGCCTTTCGTCAGATATATTGTGCCCTACTCCCCCTCCCAGGGTTACCAGTCCTATAAAAAGAGCTTCTTTATCTTCTTGTCATTCAGATAGGGTAATAGAATGAGTGGATAGAAGTCGTGACAGAAGCATGTTGCCAATTTAAGTTGCTTTGTTCCATCCACTAACATTTAAGTCACTTAATGTGCTCAAGCTCTCCTCATTCTCTTGACATCTCTTAACAACTTGAATCCAAGAAGTGTCAATCATTGCTGACCCAATGGTCTGCAAATGATAGTTCATGCCCAATCCGGTTTTGCTTTTCATAGACACCCAGAGGAAATCACTATGTAGACCTGTATTAAGATTGGTTGAAGCAATATACAGCAGTAGAAATCTGATGTGAAAGGATAAGAAATCTGTCCTCTATAGAACACTCTATAGAATTGAGAATGCAGCAATGTGGAGCAGGTGCATGAAAATTAGAAAATATAAGATCAGACTCCAGCATCGGCAGTTCTTACTATCTCAGAATTACATTTCAGCTTAACTTCCAGATTAGTGAATTGTTATCTTGAACCAGACTTCTCTCAAATTAACAAGCAAGAAGAAGACAACATTTGCACACAGGAATTTGTGATGGACATATCAATGTCTATAGTCAGTACGGGTTTGATTGGAAGTATGACAACCACACTTAGGATAAAATAGATCTATTTTTGTCTGGCAAGTCAGCCAATCTTAAATCTTCTCAGAGTTGACATTAATTAGGAAATGTGAGTGTGTCCTTTGGCTGAATAATTTAACTATTTGATTTGTATTTAAAAACAAATGCAACTGTGTTGCGTTTAAGTAGTTTTGTAAACTCTGCCATTAGAGTCATACAGGTTTACAGCATGGAAGCAGGCCTTTTAGCCCAACCTGTCCATACTGCCCAGTTTTCACAATTAATCTAGTTCCATTTGCCTGTATTTGGTCCATATCCCTCCATACCTATTCTATCCGTTTACCTGTCCAAATGTCTCTTAAATGACAAAGTTGTACTCTTCTTCTCCACCACTACCTCTGGCAGCCCACTCCAGACACACTCAACCCACTGTGAGAAAAGATTGCCCCTCTGGATGCTTTTGTACTTCTCCCCCCTCGTTATTCTTCCCAAGGCTAATATTATTCATAATATCTCCCAGATGTTCAGAGGTCTGTCCTCAAATAGCTCAGGGTAATGTGAATGCCAAATTCATCACGTTGATAATTTGAATGAATTTTAGCAAGTAATTTGCCAAAATAAATGGATAATAAAAGGTAGAGTTTTGCAGATGAGGTGTGGACCCTGATATCAATCCTAACCTCACACTGTGACAGGGGCAGTTTGCCTGAATTATCTGGTAATGTCCACAGTCCAGTTGATTATTGTGGGCAGGATCTTGAAGCTGATGGACCAGCATTAGGTTCTCCAGCAAAGAAGGAGCTGCAGCCTGATGTGGTAAGTAAGGAAGAAAGAGGTGTCCCCCTGCTATAAAGTAGCCATTTGACATTTAAAATGGCCTCTGCCGACAGGTTACCATTGTAGAGATGAAACCCTTTCTCGTGACAAGCTGTGACTGAAACTGTAGCCATATAGGCAAGGTAGTGAGGGGAAGCTTCAAAGGATCCTGGAAAGCTGAGCCCTGGTCTGTCCCTGGAAGCCCCCCTCCAGAAAGCGTTGGCACTTCTGAAGCATGCCTAACCTAGCCCTGAAGCAATGGGCAATTCCAGTTGACCTCTGATATTTTGCCCTTTAAATGATTTTACTAAATTTTGCAGCTTAGTAGCATTTCTTCCTCCTGAAAAATAGATTACAGCAGAATGGTGCTGACAAACAAGCAAGCCAACTGGTGCCTGGAATTAAGAGTCTGCTGGTCTCCATTCTCGACCCTAATTTGGGACGAAAAACTCCACTGCAGTTTCTCAGTAAAATTACAAATTCTTATCACTTTACAAGCAAGAACTCCCAGCTTTCCAGCAAAGTTTAATGAATGAGAAATTATATTGGTGTTATAATTTATTGGATATCATCTTTGTAATTATTGTGAAAATAATCTTTAATTTTAGTCAACAATGAATTAAATGCCCTTGTTTATTGTGGAGCTAACACTGTCAATACTTACTATCATCTGCAAAGAGGTGAGAAAGCGCATGGTCCAAATTATCATTGGAGTGAGGTTACATGTGTTCTGCGGTAGTGTTGAAGGTGAATCTGAGCTGGTTAATGTTCTTTGTGGATCTCAAACAGAAATACTTGTAGATGTTTATGAATGAACTCCATTTTCTTGTCTATGTATCTGGCTGATACCTCAGTTTTGTCTCTGTCTCATTGGCCAATCATTTCATGTTGCATTTCTGGAACGATGAAAGGGTTTGTTGTTGCCTTTCTGCTCAATCAGATTTTGGGCGGAGTTATGCAAATTTACATTCGGGCAGATTGTGAAAATGGACGGATCAGACTGTTTCGTCATTTAGACCCTAAATTGGGCGTCCCGACTGACAACCCAATTTGGAACAAATGTCTTGTAAATTGCAACTGTAGAGAAGTGTCTTTTCTTCCGGAGAGTAAACCTGAAACTCCTGAAAAATGCGATTCTAATCTCTTCATAGAATTTGTGTAGTCATTTTATATATTGTAGAATGATGCAATTTTGCACTTTTCACCTTTTCAATTACTAATGTCACTTTGAATTTTCAGAATAATGTAGGCAGAAGTTCCTTCGTGAAGATGTCCTGGAAATATAGGATTGGATACTACATTCTCTCACAGTGTGTGTGTGTGTTTCTGGGTGGGGGTGTGTGTGGGCGGGGCTGGTGGTGTGTGCCCAGCCTGCCACTTCCCCACCTACACTTCGTATGAAGGGTGGGTAGGCTTTTGGATTGCGAACTCATTGACCGTATGTGAATAATTAATTAATGGTTAATTTAGCTTGTTCTAAGTGCAAGTGATCTTGATGAAATGCTGCTTATACCAGAATATACAGCTGGTGTGGAAGGACCCTTGTGTGTTGGCAGTTTCCTTATTTCTGAGTCAGGAGGCCCTGTTCAATTCTAACTTGCTTCTGGGATGTTTCGTAACAAGTCTGAAAGGGTTGATAAAGTTGGCGCGGCCAGTTTGCCAACATCTCAACGAATAAAGGCAGGAAAGAAGAAGTTTGTGTAGTGGAGCATCTCACTTAAGATGCCAGCCCACCCTTCCATCTGCTCCGCCTAAGAGACAGAACCAGCTCTCCCTTACCATCCACACGCCACCGCCCCCCCCCCCGCCTCCCACCACCACCACCACCACCACTGGGCTAAAGGATCCCACCACACTGTAAAACTCTGAGATGTACCTTTCTGTGGCTGCCCTGATCCCATTCAGGCACTTTGAAGACCTAGCAGTGCCCATTACTCAGCTCTGCAGCTGACGGTGGAGTGGAATCAAAGAACCGTAGAATTATACAGCACAGAAGAGGCCCTTTGGCCGATTTGAGTCTGTGTTGCCAAAACAACGCCAAATCTTCTGCTGTCGTAGGCCCATGGTCTTGAATGTGCTCGTGCAAGTACTTTTTAAAGGCTGTGAGGTTACTTGCCTGTATTGTCCTATAATGAAATCCCTCCATATTCACAATCTGGTCAAATGGAAATTTGCATTCCTCTAACAACCATACCAAAAGCTAACGCTTTCATCTTTCCATGACGGTAGTACATTTCAGACTCCCATCATTCTCTGGGTGAAAACATTTTCCTCAAATCCCCTCTTAAACCTCCTGCCTTTGACCTTTAAAAATTTGCCCCCTTCTTACTGATCCCTTTTTATGAAGGAAAACAGCTGCCTTCTATCCATCCTGTCCACACCCCTCATCATCCTGCCCCTCAATCAGCTCCCCACAAATCTTGTTTACTTCAAAGAAGACAACCCAAGCTTGTCTACCCTCTCTTCATAGCTAAAGCACTCCATCCCAGATAACAATCTGGTGAATCTTCCTTTGCAGCCCCATAGTACAATCATGTCCTTGCTATCGTGTGACCAGGACTGCACATGGTACCCCAGCTGTGTCCTAACCAAAGGATTCCACAGCCCCAACATAAACTCCTTGCTCTTTTAATCTGTGCCTCAACTGATAAAAGCAAGTGTCCTACATACCTGTTTTAACTACCTTATTAACCTGCCTTGTCACCTTCAGGGACATGTGGACAAACATCCCCAAGATTCCTCTGAGGCTCCTACTGTCCTACCCATCCCATAAGTACTCCCTTTTCACCTCTTCCAAACTGCATTGCCTTACATTTATCAGGGTTAAATTCCATCTGCCATCTGACCAATCCATTTACATTTTCCACTAACCTAATACCTCCTTCCTCTACTGTCAACCACCCAGCCAATTTCCATGTCATCCACATTACTTATTATAGCCCCCCAACATTCTCATACGATCTATTGCAAACAATAAGGCACCCAACGCAAGATCACTGTGGCTTGACACTGGTCTCCAGTCATTAAGCCAATTTTGGTTCTGACTTGCCTAATGACCCTGGATCCCATGTGCTTTTAACCTCTTTATCAGCCTTTCATGTGAGGCCATGTCAAAGGCCTTTCTGGAATCCATGTAAGCTACGTCAACTGTACTGCATTCATACACACACTTGGTCACCACCTTGAAAAATTCAACCAAGTTTGTTCGGCATGACCTCGCTGTGACCAAGCCAAGTTGACTATTCAGATCAAACCTTACTTCTCTAAATGAAGATTAATTCCCTCCTTCCGAATTTTCTTCAGTAGTTTCCCTACCACTGATGTAACACTCACTGGTCAATATTTCCATGGTTTACCTTGACAGCAGCTAATATGATTCTGTGGCTCCTGAGGGCAGTATGGATTTGGCTGAGTTAACCTACTGGCAGCGTGTTAAATTTCATGGCTACGTTTCTAAATCTGGCCATGGAATTCAAGTTGAATTTTGCTTATTCTACTGAGTGTTGTGTGAATAATAAAGATAACAAAGTGAGCAGATGTATCTCAATTGCTAAAGTTGCACGTTTCTACTGCTATAACATTTCTGCTCCTAACTAGTGCTATTTGCTACTGACACCTGGGTTACCATTTTTAAACATGACTATCCTAAAGGTGTGCCAGCCAGCATCCATCCTGATTCCCAGTCTGTAGCCTCCACTTTACCAACAAGACCTCCCAGCTTTCCAGCAGTGTTTAATAAATGAGATATTTGGGCGCTATAATTTATTGGATATCACCTTTATAATTATGCTAAAATAATCTTGAATTTTAGTCAATGATTAATTAAATGCTCTGAATTGTTTATTGTGGAACTAATACTGTTTGCACTCATAATCATCTGCAAAGAGTGAAAAAGCGCATGGCCCAAATTATCATTGGAGTGAGGTTACTTGTGTTCTGCGGTAGTGTTGAATGTGAATCTGAGCTGGTTAATGTTCTTTTTGGATTTCAAACAGAAATACTTGTAGACGTTTATGAATGAACTCCATTTTCTTGTCTGTGTATCTGGCTGATACCTCTGTTTTGTCTCTGTCTCATTTGTCAATCTTTTCATGTCGCATTTCCAGAACGATGAAAGGATTTGTTGTTGCCTTTCTGCTCAGTTGGATTTTGGGCAGAGTTACACAAATTTATGTTGGAGCAGATTGTGAACATGGATGGCTTGGATTGTTTCATCATTTACCCTCTAAATGGGGCATCCCGACTGACAACCCAATTTGGAATAAATACCTTCTAAAGTTGCAGCCATAGAGAAGTGTCTGCTCTTTCTGAGAGTAAACCCGAAGCTCCTAACAAAAAAAAAAGTACGATTCTGATCTTTTCATGGAATTTGTGAAGTCAATTTTTGTATTGTGGGGAATGATGTAATATTTTGCACTTCATCTTTTCAATTACTAAAGAAATTTTTGAATTTTCAGAATTATGTAGATAGAAATTGCTTGACAAGGATGCCATAAAAATATATAGAATAACAACAGAGGACTGGTTATTACATTTCCCCACTGTCTATGTGTGTGTGTCTTTGTTTCCGTATGAGGGAGCTACGTAAAATAGAGTGGGAACCTGCCACCTTCCCACCTACCCTTGATACGAAGGATAGATGGTAGAATTGGGAGCCCACCAACAATATGTAAATAAATGGGCATTTAGTTTGTTCTGAATTAATTGTGAGAAGACACTGCTCATACTAGAATGTAGCTGTTGGACAGTAAGACGGTGGGCACACTGTTTTTTAATCGCATACGTAAGCAAAGGCCGGAAGTAAGGCAGACTTCTCGTTTTTTTTGTTTGGGTGTGCTGCATACATCTGGAGCATCTCCCCAACACGCATGATCATATTCCTCAATTGTGTAATAAGCTTGGTGACTCAGTTATTAGCACTGCTGCCTCACAGCAGCAGGGACCCAGTTTCAATTCCAGCCTTGGGTGACGATGTGTCTGTGTGGAGTTTACACATTCTTTCACTGTGTCTGAATGGGTTTCCTCTGGATTAGCCATGGGAAATGCAGGGTTACAGGCATAGGGTCACGGGTTGGGTCTGGGTCTGGGTCAGATGCTGTCTGGAGGGTCATAGAGGAATACAGCATGGAAACAGGCCCTTTGGCTCAAACTGGTCCATGCTGACCATGGTGCCCACTCAGCGAGTTCCAATGGCCCGCATTTAGTCCATATCTCTCTTAAACCCTGCCCATCCAAATGTTTTTAAAATGTTGCTATTGTACCTGCCTCAACCACTTTCTCTGGCAGCCCATTCCACATATGCACCACTCTCTGTGTGAAGGAGAAATCCCTCAGGTCCTTTTTAAATCTTTCCCCTCTCACCCTAAACCAATGCCCTCCAGTTTCCAATTTCCCCATCTCTGGGAAAAAGACCGTATGCATTCATCCTATCCATGCCCCTCATGATTTCATACACCTCACCTCATTCTCCTACGTTCCAAGGAATAAAGTCTCAACGTATACTCTTAATATAGCTATAGAACCTCTTGGGATTATCTTTAACCTTATCTAACAGATCTATCTTATACC
>JAHRHZ010000028.1:22085561-22217619 GCA_024137785.1 Ginglymostoma cirratum | reverse complement strand
AGGGATTTACTTGAGCCTGATAACATAAACCCAATGTATGCCTTCTCCTTTTTCCTGACCAATGCCTTAATATCCCTCATCAGCCAGGGATCCCTAAACCTGCCAGATTTCCCCTTCATCCTAACAGGGGCATGCCATCCCTGGACTCTTGATATCACACTTTTAAAAGCCCTCCCATTTTTCAGTCATTCCATTTCCTTCAAACTGACTCACCCAGTCGACTGCTGCTAGATCCTGCCTAATGGTCCCAAAATTGGTCCTGCTCCAGTTTAGCACCTTAACCTGTGGACCTGTCCTATCTTTTCCCATAGCTGTGTTAAAACTAATAGAGTTATGGTCACTGGACACAAAGTACTCTCTGAATGACACTTCAGTCACTTGCCTGTCCTCGCTTCCTAAGAGGAAGCCCAGTGTTGCATCCTCCTGAGTAGGGCCTTCTACATATTGATTTAGGAAACTTTCTTGGACACATTTGATAAATTCCACTCCTTCGAGGCCTTTTACGCTCTTGGTGGTCCAGTCAATACAGGGGAAATTAGAATCTCTGATCAATATAACTCTGTTGTTCGTGCAGGTATCTGCAACCTCTCTCCACATTTCCTCACTGACTATTTGGGGGCCAATAATACAGTCTCAGCAGAGTAACCATCCCCTCCTTGTACCTAAGTTTTAACTATATGGCCTCATTTGATGACCCTAAAGAATATCCTTTCTAAGCACTGTGTTATGTCCTCCCTTATCAAAATGGCAACTGCCCCTCCTCACTTACTTGTACTTCTGTCACTTGCTGCTTCTGTATCCTGGGACATTCAGCTGCCTGTCCTGCCCTTTTCTCAGCCGTGTTTCTGTTCTGGTTATAATATCCCAGTCCTCAGAGGCAATCCATGCTCTGAGCCCATCTGCCTTACCAGTCAGGCCTCGTGCATTGAAATAAATGCACTTTAAACCTTTTCCCTTCCTTTACTGTTCCCCTGACTATCCTGAATAGCAAACTTGCTCTCAATCAGTGTAGACTTGATGGGCTGAATGGCCTGCTTCCACACTGTAGGGATTCTGTGATTCAGCTGTCTTTAAACCGTGACAGAAAAATATGAACTGTGGATTAGTCCACACATTGCAGCAGTTTGAACAGATAGCTCAACACCACCTCGGGGGCATTTTGAGATGGATAATAAAATGTTTATACTTTTTCCAAGAATGAGTAATAAAAAAAATGAGGAAAAGAGCATTTTTATTAGTTATCTACCAACTGTCATGGTGTCAAGACATTTAATCAGCGATCTCAGGGCTTTCCAGCAAAAGAAATTTGGAATTAAATTTTTTTTCTTTGCATGAAAAACATTCAATATATTCAAAGGTATGTTGTTATATTTACAAGGGTTTGCAGTTTGTTCCAATTTAATATTAAGTCCCATCATTTGAATGAGCAGCAAATGCAAAAGGCACAATATCAGCAAATATGAATGTGTATTGCCATGTGAAAATGGATCAGCAATTCTGCAATCTACGAATCTGAAATTCGTAGAAAGCATCATGACTGTTGAGCCATATTATACCAGAAATGTTAGATTTTTTTGCCCATAGTAGATTTGACCAGGACTGGTGGTTATTTTGCTTTGTCATTCTTTTGTTCCTTTTGATCTTACTATTCACAGAAGTTACACCCACATTTCAACCACAAGGTAATTATTAAGGCACTAATTCGTCTTTCTTTCAGCAAAGAACTATAATCGCTCAGGGGATCTTTTCAGGATTTCAAAGAAGTCATACATCCTTTTAGTGTGTCAAGATCTAGAAAGTAAAATGTGTGCGCTGTAGCATTTTATCTTGACTCTGAAGAGAATTCTACCCTGATTGTTTTGAACACCATAGAACGGTATTCTTGAGGATGTGACAAGGTGAGGAGATGATAATTTATAAATGGCTTTATAATTTTATTACACAAGGCATACTGTGGAAACCTTCTCCCTCCTCAATTTTGTAAAACCTGAAATAGTATTTCAACTTGCCATAAACTTGTCACAGGCAAGTTGAGAATGTTAATAAATGCTGGCCAGGCTCACATGTGAACAAATACAAAATCTTCATTTTAGAGGTCAAAATTAATCCTTTTTCAATTTCGGTATCACCACTGATGAGCACTGGCAATCTGCTCATGAGAAACATCCAACATTACATCTTCCTTCCTTTCCATTGTGACAGAATAATGTTCAACATACAGAGCACTATGATATGTAAGTGGTGCTAGTTTGTTTAAAAAAAAACTTTTTAAAATTTGCTAAATTTTCTGCCTGAAGGGATTATTTTCTTAAGTTCTTATTAGTAGCTTGCTGGCAATTTTTTAGCTGAATGTAAAAGGTATGATCAGTAAGTCTGCAGATGGCATGAAAATTGGTGTTATGAGGGCCTTAGACTACAGGACAGGTAGACAAGGTGGTTAAGAAAGCATAATGGAAACTTGGCTTTATTAAGCAAGGCATAGAATATAAGTGCAAGTTGGCTATGATGGACCTTTTACCTAACTTTTTAGTTAGGCCACAGCTGGAGTACCATATGCTGTTCTAGACATCACATTATAGGAAGAGTGTGATTGCACACAACGAAGGGGTGCAGAAAAGATTCACCAAGTTGTTGGCTGACTTGGAGCGATTTCAACAGTAAAAAGAGTTTGGAAGTGTGGTTTGTTTTCCTTAAATCACCCAAGGCTGAGGGGGTATCTGATTAAGGTGTACAAAGTTATGAGGGGCATAGACAGGGTGGAAAGGGAAAATATTTTTTCTTATTAGAGCAGTCAACAGTGAGAGGGCACAATTTTAAGGCAAGTTGAACGAGCATTAGAGGGGATTTTTGGAAATTATTTTTTACCCATAGGATGGTGGGTATCTGGAATGCACCATCTTAAAGGGTGGTAGAGGTGGGAACCGTCAAGATATTTTAGAACTATTTAGATGTACACTTGAAACTCTAGCATACAAGATACAGATTAAGTGCTGGAAAATGGGATTCAGACCAATGGATGTTTGGTGACTGGTGTGGACACAATAGACTGAAGGCCCCCTTTCCATGCAGTAAAATCCCTGACTCCATGACTTCAATTTACTTTTGATTCCTATGTTCCCAACATCTTAGCAAGTGTGGCATCAGCAAGCAAAAATGAAAATTAGGAGGAGCATTTGTAAATTGGGACTCAATCCCATGTGTAACGTTCAGACAGTGAACTCCCCCCTTTCTCTGCTACAGTGAAAGGAACTGGGACACCCAGTCTGCAGCACCACCACTGGCAGGAACATGTAATTGCAGTGTCACAAATGACCATTTTGTAGGGTGAAGCTGGTAGCAGTCACTGTAGAGTGTAGGTGCTGGGGAGGCTAGAACCCTGGACACACTGTCCCTATTCCTGGTGTGATAAAGCACTGGTGAAACCTCCAGTTTTGTAGACTAGAAGTGAGTGTTAATTCTGAGCCAGATGTGAATCACCTGCCATTTTATTTAGTAATCCTCATTGTGAAATGACCTCTCCTGTCATGTGGATGCTTGTGTTTCATAATTCCCTTAATACTACGTTTCCCATCCCTCACATCCCCTTCACTGTTCAAGTATTTAAAACATCCAGAATTTGTGTAGAGTCAGTGAGTTATGCTTGTTAACCTCTTTTTTTTTCTAATAATTCATTTTAATGTTTACAATTTATCAACTTATCTTCTCCCAAATGAATATTTCAACTTTTCGGCTTTTCCAGTTATAGTCTGGTATTGATTTTCTACCATAGTCTTTTATTTTCAAATGTTTTAGCTTAATTTCCCAAGCAGTTATGCTTACCCTCACCAGCTCTTTCTTAACTATATGCTTTTCCTCAGTGATACAGTTGGAAAACACATCCGTTTCCACATATGTACAGCTAATCTTCCCCCTGCTTGTCTACTTTACTGCTATCTCTCTTGACCTCTCCACTGCATCTGATTTATTGGATGAGCTGAAGTTTCCTGCAGTTGAGTATTGAAATGGTCAAAGCAATTACAAACTACACCACAAAACAGAAATTGCTGGAGAAACTCAGCAGTTCTGGCAGCACCTGTGGAGAGAAAGCATAATTAACGTTTCAAAAACAATGCTTTCTCTCCACAGGTGCTGCCAGACCTGCTGAGTTTCTCCAGCAATTTCTGTTTTTGTTTTAGATTTTCAGCATCCGCATTTCTCTGTTTTACATGACAGTCTCTGTTCCCCAGTCATTGTCTGAAGCTGAATCAGACTGCTCACACCATTTGGCACCCTTTCTGACCCCACACCTGGTGTCACCAAGTGCCTACTTCCAAATCCATGACTTAGCCCATCCTGACTCCTGTTTCATCTCATTGTTGCTGAAGCCTTCATCTGTGCCTTTGCCTTTGCTAACTTGTGGTTCAAATATTCAAGCACTTTTCTGACTGGTCTCCCATCTCAACACCCCTGTAAACTTCAGCTTTTCCAGTACATGCTGTCTGTGTGCTAATTTGCACAAAGTTCTGTTCATTATTCACCTCTGTACTCGCTGACCTATATTGACACCCAGTGACTTGAATTTAAGATTTTCACCAGTGTTACCCTACCTGTCCATGGCCTCACTCTTCCTGAAATTTACATCAGCCATCCAAGATCTCTGTGCTCCTCCAATTCTGATCTCCTATGCCCCTTTACTTTCTTAATTCCATCATTTTCAGCCATGCCTTTAGCTGCCTAACCTCCTCCTGCAATGTTCTATCTCTATCTGCTGGCTCTAGTCACACCAGTACAGGTCAGTGAGCTGCTCCTACTGGGTGCTCTCAATACATAGAAGCAAGTAAACGGTTTATATGGTGCTTCTAATTGGGTGGACATGTTGCATAATTACTGATGGGTAGGCAGTGTTGATGTATAAGACCGATTTATTGCATTGATACTCTGGATTGATTTTTCTTTGAAAAAAAGATGATACCTTCAGTTTGATATGTTCGGGCCCTGCATCAAAAAAATTTAACCAAACTTTAACTTTCAGCAAATGGAACTAAGCTCTCTTTCCACTGGAACTAGCAGTTTAAAATCAAGATAATAAGCTCATTGCTGTCACATTCTTCCAAATGCACAGCATTCAAATAATTTGAAAAATCATGTCTAATATTTGCTTGGAAAGCAATTTCTACAAAAGCCCCAGATAAGGTGTAGGAAAGCAGATGCTGCATCTTTTGATGAGGGGTGTTTCTCATATCAGCCATTCAAAGCGGTGTTAACTGGCTCAGAAGAGCAATGCTGTGACATGAATACAGATACCACGTGTGGTTTCGTTTTGATTAATCGATGTCAAACCTGCATCTGGAAACCATCTGCACTGTCACGGAATTACGTAGTTGTGCCAGCAATATTGTCTTACAGGCTGTCTGTGATGCACTAAACACCCCTTCTCTGGGCCACTTAATAGCCAAATTAGTGCCACAAATACTCTGAACAGGGGAAACACAGTTGTAATGACTTTTTTGTGGCAGGTCTAGCTTATGAATTTATATAGACCCAATTAGACTCCCATTTTGTCAACTTCAAACATTAAGTTTTATTCCCTTGCAATCTATGTCGCTGTCAGTGTTTCGGTTTTAATTTTAGTTGACATGCCACACAAATGCCAAAGAATTTGCTTTCTTCAGTAACTGGCTGTGATGCCACTGTGTCAAAAATGAAGATTATTCTCTTGCCCATTTATTCTTCCTTCAGAGTTAATGATGTTTCTTGACGCAGTGACATTATGGCTGTTATAAATCAGAGTAAAATACATAATCTGCCAGTGCTATGTGCCAATTCTAATGTTTGAGCTACAAAAAAGAAATTAAAATTTGTCATTAAAAACCAGTGTTTGGAATGGAGCAAACTATTTCACTACAGTTACATTCCTATTGCTGTTAAATTTTAGTGTTGTGCCAAATGTGTGGGGAAGTAACGGGACACTCTTTATTCAGTGGGTATTTTCAAGGCGTGAGGTGAAAAAATTGGGTGTTTATAACAGCTATTGGACTAATCTGGCAGTTTGACCATGTTCTGTCATCCTGGTGAACAAGATCTGTGGCAATGATGGATCAAATAACTAGAACAATTGGAGGGGAAAAAAAAAGAAGTGCTCAGAGGAAATTATCAGGCAGAAGATATGGAACAGTTTGCTCATTTGCATGTATTGGAGAAGTAGAGCTTTAATTTCTCTCTTTATTATTATCGAACAAAATGAAGACTCATTGTACCACCACCAAATCTTACTCTTCCATTTTCTGCACCATGAAAATTGTTTTTCTCTTTACATCTCTCAACGTTCCCTTCCTTGGGCATCACACAACCTTAGTGTCTATTAATCCCTTGTTCTTGACTGGTCTTGTTTTCTGCATGTCTTTTATAAATAAGTGCATAAGAAATAGGAGCAGGGGGATGTGTGGATTTTTGAGCTTGCTTCTCCATTCCATAAGATCACAGCTGATCTTGCACATCAACTGTACTTTCCTGCCCTCTCCCTATATATCTCTGGCCTCTTTGGTATCCAAAATTAACTTACCGAAAGGACTGGGCATACCCAGCCCTCGAGTAGAGAATTACAAAGATTCATGACTCTATCTGAATATTTAAGATTGTGGAATATGGGGTGCATGTGGGGGATAATTGGTACTTTTGAGCAGATCAATCATGAATTTGTTGAATGGGTGGAATAGTAGAGGTACTGAGTGGCCTAATTTTTCTTTTTATTTGTTCATGGGATGCGGGTGTCCCTGTAAAGGCCAGCATTTATCACCTATTCCTAATTACCCAATGTCAACCAGATTGCCATGGGTCTGGAGTCACATGCAGGCCAGGACAGGTAAAACGACAGATATCCTTCCCTAAAGAACATTAGTGAACCAGATTTTCTTTTTGAGAGATGACAGTACTTGCATGGATGCCGTTAGGCAATCTTTTGATTTCAGTTTTTGTATTCAAATTTCGCAGTCTGTCATGGTGGGATTTGAAATTATGCCGGTGAAAATGTTGGCCTGAGGATCTGAATTACAGTTCTGTGATATTACCATCATCTCCCCTCTTCTTTTATTTCCTATGTTACTCTGAGTGAAGACATTTTTGTCCATCTTAACCATACATCTTCACAGCCCTTATCCTGAGTCCCTTAAATCCTAGGCCTAAACTCTCCAACCACTCTGTCATGCACTTGTAGAAATTTCATATACCTGTCATATTTTTATAAATCCTAAAAATTGATAGGAATGGTGGCTCGATGGGTAACATATTTGTCTTCGAAACACAAAGCTTTTAGTTCCAATTCCACTCTCGCACATGAGTACAAAAATCTAGGCTGATACCCCAGTGCGGTACTGGGGGAAATGAAAGACTTCCTTTGTACAATGGACTTCATGACTACTAGGTGTCCCAAAGTACATTGCAGTCTTCATTTCTGAAGTTTAGCTAAATTGCCACGGTGATTTCCCACATGCAACGTGAAAATAATTGGATAAACTCATTATTTGTGTTGTTGATGGAGGGACCAGAGATAAGTGCCATGCTTATTCAGAATAGTGCCTATGGACCCTTTACGTCCACTGAAAGGACAGGTTGGACCTTGGTGTAATTTAAAGGACTGTGTCTTTGACAGTGCAGCACTTTCACAGTACTGTGTATTCACATTATTATTTGTGAGCTCCCATATTTTCTACACTACAACAATGAGAATGCTCGTAAAAACAGTTTTATTGGCTGTAAGGCAGTTTGAGAAGACTGATGGTTTGAAAAATACTGTATAAATGCAAGTCATTTTTTTGTTGGTTGTTGGCACTAGGAATTTTCAGCAGGTACTGACAACTCAGCAACCTGACATCTATTATCACCGAAGTGAAAGTTAATTTCTCGTGTTAATGAGGTTGTGAAAGGTAGTTGCAATTGTAGGAAAGGTGCAGTAGCATTATAGTGTTTAAAACACAACTGTTCTGCGTGTGCTTTCATTAATTATATAGGCATCTGCGTCAGTGTTTTGAAATAGTTGCTACCAGCCATTACACTTGTCATCGCTAAATCTGCATGCTATGCTGATGCATCACAGACAACTTCTCCATAAGTGACAACAGTAGTATTGCCCAATGTTTTTGTTTTCATTGTCATGCTATGGTATTCCACTGTTTGTCAATAAACGTGACTGTTACTTGGCCAGGCAGTGCCACGTGCAGAGTGAGTGGAAGGAGGAAAAATAAAGTTGCCAATCAGATGATAAATGACTCCCCTGAAATGTACGGCACGGAAAACCACACTGCCCGCACACACACACTTGCTGCAATGTTGGAGGTGTGAAAGAAGATGCTTGCTTGCTAGAATAGCAGTGCAACAAATGTGCTTTCTATTTAACGATTCAGATTGCTAGTTTGCAGGATACCAATCATAAACATGCTTTTAACCCTTTGCATTCTGCAGTGTTCAAAAGGTTTGCAGCTTGTGATAATTGGCTGAATTTGGATTGATTGCTTTTTGCTTTCTGCTTCCTTCCACACAACATGTTGCTACTTCTGGTGTGGTTTTCTGCTGACACGCTGTTCACTAAATCAATCAGTCTGTTAGAGTTCAATGTGTGACAGTGAAGCTCCATTTGTAGTCTCAATAACCTTTCCTGGTATAATTTAGTACTGAGAAGTAATGCAGGACCTTGAACATTTAACGCAATTTAACTGAAGAAACGTTTTCAACACCAGAATACACTCAAATATTACATTGATCAGCTTTGAAGCCATAGTCTCATGCTGGTCTAGTGTCCTAGACTGTGCCAGTGGGAAATAGGAATCAACGTTGGAGCCATTGAGCTTCCAAAACAGTCTTGCAGATGAGGATTTTTGCTGAGAGATATATTGTGGGCTTGGTGATGTTCCACAGCTATCACCTGCAATCTTCAGCATGTTTAACAAATTAAGGTGTCCCAAGGTGCTTCACAGGAAAGCTCTAAAATTTGCCTCTCAGCCTTTATAGGGCAATTTTTGCATACAGGCTAAAAGCTCAGACAACGAGGTAGCTTTAAAGAGTGTTTTAAAGGAGGAAAGAGGAAGCAGATATGTTTGGAGATGGAATTCCAGAACTTGGGGCCGAAGCACTGAAAGATCAACCGCAGTGGGTAGCACGATTAAAAGAGGCCAGGGATGGGCAAAAGCCAAGACCTCGGAACATAGTAGATTTCGAGCAGATTGCAGAGATTGGGGGAACAAGGGAATGATGGAATTTGAAAATCAGGATGAGAATGGTAAAATCAGAACAAGTTGAAGAAGAGGAAGTAAGTATTCAATCATACTGACTCACTTGACACAGGGCCAAATTAAGCTCTTCAGTAGAAAATGGTAGAAAATTCTGATGCTGTGCTTGCTAGGATGAGAGCTTGCCTTGGTACCCAAACATGTTTCATGTCGGGATCATTTCTCTCAAATGACCATAAGGGTTCTACCAATACAATGTTTGAACAGTCACATTATACGGTTACAAAAAGACCACCTGACCAGCTCCCTTGGCTTTAGTTAAATCTTTCTATCTAACTATCCAGGTATTCCCATGACGTTGTCTTTTTTAAGTTATTTTATTAGATATTCTTGCCCCTGGCCTTGTCATCTCTTGATTAGATCTGTCACATAGCTCATTGAGAAAAGCTTGACTATGAGTCAGTGTTTTACACTAATTCTCCCATGATCCCCATTCGTCAGCCTCCCCTATAGTGCTGTAGATATAGCACTATCTCTTCTATCTTGTAGATAGAAGCCTGGCCTACTGGTAGTTGCTCGTAAACTGTGCTACCTAAGATAAGGGAAGGAAAGAAGGTGGAATTGAAAAGAGAAGAGGATAAACTGTGCTTTTATAAAGAGACCCAGAAATTTCAGTGTTTGTCGCATTTGAGATTTTAAAAACTTTATACTGAGGAAAAGTGCTATATCGTGATGGTATAGGACATCACTGATCTGTTTTATTCTAGAAGCCAATTGAAGGACAGAACTGGAGCCTATGTGATATTTTACGTGACGTTATTAACATTTATTTACCGACTTGCACATAAATCACGTACCTCCTAACCCAGAAAGAAAAGCCAGTAAAATTGGTGAATAAGACATACTTGTTTTCTTCAAAATGGAGGTCCAGTACACCCAGGGCTTTAATTTCCAACGAGTACTTGGTATTTTTTTTCACTGTTTCTTTCCTCTGAGAACCTAAACAACACTATTTAAGTCTGAGATAACAAGGTGTAGAACTGGATGAACACAGCAGGTCAAGCAGCATCAGAGGAGCAGGAAAGCTGACGTTTCAGGTCTGGACCCTTCTTCAGAAAAAAGGGCCTGAAGAAGGGTCCAAACTCAATGTCAGCTTTCCTGCTCCTCTGATGCTGCTTGGCCTTCTGTGTTCATCCAGCTCTACACCTTGTTATCTCAGATTCTCCAGCATCGGCAGTTCCCACTATCACTATTTAAGTCTGCATCTGTTTATATAGATTGATGCAATGGGTAGCACCCCTGATTCTCAGCAAGAAACTCCAGGTTTGAGACCCACCCAGGAAGTCACATTCATAACACAAACAACTAGTTTGATTATCGACCTGCAAATTTTTGCAAGACTTGCAATGGAAAGTGGTAAGGCTGGGAGAGATTTCTGGTCAGTCATGTGGTGGAAAGAGTGATAAGTTTTATTATTTTCAATAAGAAATGCAATCAATAGCTCCTGACTGTGACACACACATGTTCCTTTAGCACTCAGACTCTCTGTGAGATCCATCATACAACCACCATTTTCAGGATACAAGCGATTCCACAGTTAATGAGCACCACCTTGATATGACTAAATACAATGAACATTCAGTCTACAGGCTACACAGGAAAGAAACATCCTTTTAGCTTGCCTTGCATTTTGTACAACACTAAAATGTAGTTTAACCGGTGTATGTAGTCATATTGAAAATCATAATTTTAATTATGGTCTTTAAGTTAATGAGTCAGAATCCAGATCCACTGTAATCATGTTCACTATCCCTGGGCTTGAGAGGCTCATAATAGGATTGGCTAATTACTGATTTCTAAAGGAATATCAGGGCGGATATCAAGAGCAGGGTAGATTTGATATTGATTGTGTCCGGAAAAAAGAATAACCTGCCAATTGTGAAAATGTTAAGTTCAAGAAGAAACACAAGATTTAAGAAGGAATCAATAATAAGTTGTTTTGTCATCTAAGCATGATTTACCATTTGCAATCTGGTTGACTGTTTTACTCAACTCTACCTTTCTGCACTATCCTCATGCCTCGTAGATCCCAAAGTATCCAAAAATCCATCAATTTGTCTTGAATATATTTATCAACTGAATATACATAGCCCTCTGGAGTAGAGAATTCCAAAATCCAAACATGTTTTAGTGAAGAAATTTCCAATCATCTTAATCCTAAATGGCCCATCTGTTAGTCTCAGACTTGTGACATCTACTTCTGGATTCTCTAGCAACACGAAACACTTCTTCTGTACTATCTATCCAATCAAATTATTTAGGAACTCTGGGTTTCTTCTCCTTCTGATAAATTCTAGGGAATATAGTTCCACCATAGTCAATCTTTCCATTTTCAATTTGGCAAGGAATCCTAGGAATGAGCACAATTATTCTTTGTTGCAGGCTTCCACGACTATTATATCCCCCTTTTATGCAAGGAGACCAAAACTGTACACCGTGGTCTAGGTGTTATCTGATCAAGGCCCTATACAGTTTCCGTAAGACCTCTTCACTCTTATACTTTAATGTCTTTGTAATGAAGACTAAAATACTATTTGTTTCATAATTGCTTGCTGCCTCTGCTTGTTTTCTTTCTGTGATTCATGTACAAGGACACTAATGTCCTCCTCAATACCAAAGGAAGATTGACGCTATTGGGGAGGTGTGGAGAGGTTACTGCAGCCTGTACAATTGGCCCATGATTTAGTCACCTGGGTACAGCAGAGTTAAAAGGTTTTGTTATAAAACATATCTTTCAGTCCCTAAACGATGAATATTGCTTTAGTCCTTCAGAGGCTTAGGTTTTACTGTATACCTTGATCATTTAATCTGTGTATCTGAATAATGAAGTGTACTTTTTACAAAACAAGTGAAAGTGATTTTGACCACTTTTGAACAGAAATGCAGCAACAATGAATTAGATTTAAAAGTTTATGTGGTAGCACTGTTGTATGTCACTGACTTCTAAAGCTTTTCACTCCAATGTCAGATATTAAATGCTTACAGGACCATAATTTGCTGTCAATTTAATGGCAAAATTAATGATTCACTGATTATTTAGGTGCAAATGGTGCAGCAACTTCAGACAAGTGGTTCTGTCTTTGCTGCGATGGGGTCAGCCTTGTGAAACTGGTACTTCAGTGCCTGCTTTTCCATTGAAGTCTATTCAACGGCATAAAGTTATTGCATTTGCTTGAAAGAGATAGCTTAAATATGAAGTATTGGACATTTCCAGTGTAGGTGCCCATTAATGATGAATGTTAACTATTGCCAACCAAACTCACTAGCTTTGAAAATGAATGAAAATGAGTATCCTTCATTCAGCTGTTTGAATTTGCTTTAAATGTTTGCACTTAAACTTAATATTTTTATTACTTTTCAATTCAAGCCTTTTAGCTTTAGGAGATCTTGTGGCTTAATGGTAATATTTGTACCTCTGGGCCAGAGCTCCAGGATCGGTTCCCACTTTGGGACTTGATGGTCGTGGAAGGTGTTTAAGATCTTGGCCAACCGTGTTGAATTTCAATCTGTGAAACCTTCCAAGATGCTTGTGGCAGGAAGTAAGGGCAGGAGAGTTTCTTGGTCAGCTGATTCCTGTCGTAGCTGCAGTGCAAGAGCCTCCCACTAAAAAGATTTCACACCCACTTTCATGTCATCTATGTGCATTGTCCTGATTTTGAGGGACTACCACCCACACGCACAATATTTTCTCTCAACCTCCTCTTTCTTTTCCTTGCTTGTTCTTGACCTAGATTGTTATTAACTTCATCCTGACGGTTTTACACACCTTTTATTTCATCATTCTTCATTGTGGTTGGTTTACTGGTTACATACATCTTTGCTGTATTCACTTAGGTCTTACATGCTGTTGACCTGTTATCAGCTTGCACTTTGAACTACTTTTCATTCACAACATTTAAAACTCTAAATATGCACAAGTCAGTTTAACTGAAGTCTGATGCTGCTCAATGTCCTGCTACTACAACATCTATCAGTGAATGCCAGGTAGATAAAACATAAAGATATCCTTGAATAAATTTAATGTCTTTCTAAGCTGGAGAAAAAATTAATAATACTGAGCTGTGGATTTTTCTAGTCACGCTAGATCCTTCAAATCTTGCTACCATCCTATTGAAATCTCAATATGCATTCCTTATTAAACAGATATTTTTATCAAATTCCTTTGCTAATTGACTTTTTTAAAATTCTGTGTGGGTTCATACATTTGTTCGTGGAAAGCTTTGATTTCATTTGATAAAAAGCAAAAGAACTGCGGGTGCTGTAGATCAGGAACAAAAACAAAGTTGCTGGAAAAGCTCAGCAGGTCTGGCAGCATCTGTGAAGTTGAAAATAGAGTTAACATTTCAGGTCCGGTGACCCTTCCTCAGAACTCACCGGACCCGAAACGTTAACTCTGTTTACACCTTCACAGAAGCGGCCAGCCCTGCTGAGCTTTTCCAGCAACTTCGTTTTTGATTTCATTTGAGTTATTGTCAAATGTACCAAGATACAGTGAAAATTATTGTTTTTGCATGGTATCCAGGCAAATCGTACATTACAGAAATACAACCGGGTAATAGAACAGAATGCAGAATATAATGTGCAGAGAAAGATCAACTCTAATATGAGAAGTCCATTCAAAAGTCTGATAGCAGCGGGGTAGAAACTATTCCTGAATCTGTGGTGTGTGTTTTCAAACTTTTATATCTTCTGTCTGATTGAAGAGGTTAGAAGAGAGTATTACTGGGGTGGGAGAAGTCTTTGGTGTTCCAAGTCCAGTGAATCTTCCTCGGATCATTGAACCCGAATCGTTAACTCTGATTTCGCTTCACAGATGCTGCCAGACCTACTGAGCTTTTCCAGCAGCTTCTGTTTTTGTTTCTGATTTACAGCATCTGCAGTTCTTTTGGTTTTTCTTTGATTATGTTGGCTGATTACTGAGGCAGCAGGAAGTATAGACAGAGTCAGTGGATGGAAGGCTGGTTTACGTGATGAACTGGGCTGAGTTCACAACTCTGTAATTTCTTGCACTCTTGGGCACAGCCGCTACCATACCAAGCTGTGATGCAACCAGATACAGTGCTTTCTATGGTGCATTTATGTTACATGTAGAGGTGTCAACATAAATGTTACTAACATTGCCTTAGCACTATTTTGACTGATGATTCAATTTCTATTGTCATTGTTGACCTTGTAAAATGCTTTCTCTTTGCAGTATGGAAGGAGGGGAGTTGTTCAGCAGAATCCAGGACAGAGGGGATCAAGCATTCACAGAGAGAGGTAAATGCCTATCCTCTATCCAATATTTTTTTGTAACAGATTCAGTTAGTGTACCTTGCTGGATCATCTTGATGGCAGTGATATTTAATGTTATAGTTGTATATGGCAGGGAGGATGGTTAATTGGCCCACTGAGTTCTTGCTGGCTCTCCACTAGGCTACAATCAGTCTCAACCCTCTGTAATGAGGCAGAGCTGACTCTGTCATTCTTATTTTTACGACTGGTGATATCCACTGCTTTTACTTTGCCTTCTATAGCCAGGGACTTCCATGTGCTCAGCTTTTTTTGTAAACACAGATTCAAGCTGGGAGAATTGTATCCTTCTAAATAGTTCAAAAACTGATCTATGAGATGTGACTGGCAGGACCAATATTGATTTCCAATCTCTAATTGCCCTTAAGAAGTAGTAGTAGGCTACCTTCTTGAGTCATTGAGGCCCAAGGTAAAGGCACACCCCCAATATTGTTAGGTTGAGAGCTCCAGGATTTTGGCCAAGTGACATTGAAGGAATGGCAACATATTTCCAAGTCAGGATGGTATGTCCAAAATGACAAATGTGCATCTACTCCTTGCAGGTCCCCAAAGTCCAGCTCTCTTTCCTATCCTCTTAGCAAACAATTATGGTCATGAAGGCCAGATTTATAAAAAGTAGAAACACAATATATTACATCTTCTACAGAGGCTTCCGAAATTATGAAAAGCATTGGAGAAGCAGTACAGCACCTGCATTCAGTGAATATTGCACATCGCGATGTGAAGGTAAGCTGCAGTTTATATTCTATTAAGTTCTAAGTGTGCGGGTAAAGAGCAGTCTGAGCAATGACTTGAATATGGTGAACCATCTATCTCTCAGCCAGCAAGCCACAAACTTGACCGTTTCCTATTGCATTTGTGGAATCAGAAGCACATATCACCTGTATGTGTGTACTGACTGCTTGTATAGTTAAAAAAAAATTGTTTTGTTGTCTTATAGATGTGTGTAGGATCTAGACTCATTTTAGCAAGGGCTTTGCATAATTGCGTTCTCCATTAATTCCAGAAAAATAGTTTGTTTAAAACTCTATCAATTGGACGTTTTTGCTTTTCTGTTCTTCTTTTCCCAGCTGCAACTTTAACATTCTGAACAGTTAAATCCAATGGCTTTACCAGTCAACTAGTGTTCATCTTAGAAAGAAAGTTGGGTGGTTTCATGTTCTCACTGCTTAACTAATTTTGTAGTACTGAATAATATTGAAAACCCATTCGGATGAAGAAATCTTGTTCTTTTAGTTTCTGTGTCCAAGTTTAAGTACTGTACAAATTGTCCTTGTTTCTGACTAAATTCGCAGGAAGTCAAAAATTGTGAAACACTTATTTCTGTTCTTATCCATTTTCAGTATGAGTAATTCTTCAATGTCAATATTTGCCTGCAATCTTAATGGTAATAAATGCATTAGTAATTAATATTACTTCAATTTAGGGAGTTCAAATGTCAATGTGTTCCATCGTTTGGAGTAGACTGCCTACTTGATTGAATTGCTACAATTCGGTGAGCAGAGGAGCTCCCCCAGTAAATTGGATTTATCAAGAAATGGAAACACATCCATTGCTGACATCCATTTGAGGTGTTAGCATTGTTGACTTGATATTGTGCAGTTCCTCTGGCATAGCAGTTATTAATTTTAATTTTAATTTTAATTTGACTTTGACTTTATGGCATCCATCCTCTATCAAATAACTGAGGAGCGGTAAACTGTGAATGTATTGAATGGGATGGCCTCCATTTAAAGAATGAAAGATCCCAGTAGCTAGGCGGTCTTTCATACTCCCTGACAGTGCTATCATTTGATTATGCAAAGGCGCAGGGAGGAGCGCATTCATTTTGCAATAGGCTGATATGGAGGCTAACTGGTATAATGGAGAAACAGCTCACAAAGAGTTCTGGGATGGATGGAAGGCTGAATGGAGCTTTTGTATTTGTCACTTGGAGTTTCAAGTTTAGGTCTTTTAGTTGACAGGACTGAAACAAAATTCCATTTAAGAGAAAGCTCCAGGCAGTGGAGTCAGTAAGACATGATGTTCACCTCTTGAAATATTGAGCTTCCTCCAGTGATTTCCGTCTGACATGAAATCTGTTGCTATTATGCACAGCGTATAGTACAAAACAAGGTTGGTATGAACTCAAAGACCAAGGGATGACAGGTGTGGGAAATGAAACACACTTAGTCTGAACCATTTTTCTGGGGGTACAGAAGATGGTGCTTTTCTGTGCCCTAGCTATGCTGTACTTAGTCTGACAGAGTTTGATATTGACAGTAAGCACTAGGAAGGAACAGCCCACTCTGCAGAACACACACCTGTTGGAGTACCTTTATTTTTAAAAAAAAGTTTATTTTTCTTCTTTAAGCTTCTGATTTCCGTAGTTAGGCAGTACACAATTGTGACTTTTTCTTTCTAGGGCCATTAATATCAGATTGTTGGAAATAAAATGTATCTTCTGTGGTTATCAATTCCTGTAGCTACTCTGTTCTATTCTGTTCATGTCGGTGTGATTGTTTTTGAATGGTTTTGAAAGTCCTTGCCAAGTGTCTCTGGGTGGGGGCATATTTGAGAGCTTCGCTAATTTTGCTCGGCATTCACCTTGCCATAAGTGAAAGTGTTTACTTTGCTAGTATTCAAGTACTGTCATTTTTATATTATGCAATATTTACCTCTTCCAAGTTTATGAATAAACACCATAGTTTATAGTATAAAATTCTTTGTATGTGAACTGTAACCAGCTTTATTAAATGTTCAGTTAAATGCAGTAAGTCTTTTTTTTTTTTGGAATTTGAAGATTAACAGGTTGATTTTTTTTGAAGTATGTCTTAATTTTTTTTTAATGTCATTAAGTGCTCTTGCATTTCTTCTGCAGCCAGAAAATTTGTTGTACACCACCAAAAGACCTAATGCTATTTTAAAGCTAACAGATTTTGGCTTTGCCAAAGAAACCACCAGCTTCAATTCATTAGCAACCCCTTGCTACACACCATATTATGTTGGTAAGTTGCTACAGTAAGCATAACCTTATGGCCATTTGTAGTGAAACTGTTGCAACATAACCCCTGAGAATGGAGTTTCGGGAGTCTTGCTGCAGTTAGTCATTCAGTTCTCTCTCAATCGGGTCATAGATCGTGATGTGGAAGATGTTTTTTACGAAAGTGCTAACGGGTTTGTACGAGTAACCAGAGAAGAATAACTGGACGAGTAATCATGAAATTTGAGAAAATAAGATCAATCAGAGTGCACAATGATGAAGGCTAAAAGATACTGAGAGAATGTTAGCAATCATTAATGACAATAATAAAGTAATTCCTATCATTGAAAAGCGATTGCTATAATTAAGGTGGGACAATTCTCAAAATATAAATGATTAATATCAATAAGTAATGCAGATATTTGTATTTTGCACTGATCTTTACAACAGAGAAGAGGTGACTCTTCAAATGGTTAAGAGCAAGGTAAGTATTGTTGTGACCAAGGGAAAAGGAAATTTTAGATAACTCAGAACAATGATGAAATTCCAGGGCATGACAGGATGCAAAGAAGGATCTGGGGAAGATGAGGACAGATGATTGCAAAGGGCTTGTGAATCAAAAATTTAAAGTACCACTTCCCCAATACTGTCAGAATGCATATGCAATAATAATGATACGGCACTTTAGCTATTAAACTGCTAGTTTGCACTCAATGAAATTTTCAGCTGGGTAAACTAATACACAGTGCTGGTAGACTTGGTGTCTGTGCATGAGTTGGATCCAATGCTTTGGGTAATTTTACCTCCTTACCCTTTAAAGGAGGGAATGTCTTGAGCTGTTTTGAAACTTATCTGTGTCACAACTCATTTTTTAATGAAATTGAGGATCTAAACTTCAACTGTGCCAATACCCGATATCAGCATCTCCAATTAAGTTTGGGTAGTGCAAAAACTTTGCACATTTTACCTTTCAGCAAAAGGCTGACCGTAGACTAACACTGAAAGTTCAAATGTTCAGACATGCATATGTAAGAATTTGTGTGCTTAAAAGTGATCAGTGTTCTAACATTTTTGTAAAAAGAAGTCTTTGCAAGGCACAACAAATGTTTGGCAAGTTGGTCATTAGAAAGGAGCTGAGTGCTGTCCAGTTGAGAGGGATATCTGTCCTACCACACAAGTGCAAAGATAGGAAACCTTAAACCTAAAATAGACGTTAAATGCGTGGAATAGGATTATACTGTAGAAAAAGGCCATTCAGTCCAATTAGCCCATGCTATGTATTCACCATGTGAGGCACCTCCAATGCCTCATTTCAGTCTTTCAGAGTCTGTTCTATTTCCCTTTCTCAAGGTTTAGCATCCAAGCTACTTCCCTTTGGTCTGAGATCCACATTCGATATACTCTGAGTGAAGATCTTTCTTCTGTCTTCCCAATTAGATTTATATTCATATCTTGCTTTATATTTCTGGTTCCTCGTTTTGAATTTTCTCTCAAGTGGAAACAGTGGGCCAGTTTTCCTTCATCTCATGGGGGTCAAAATTTGCTCTGAAGATATTAATGCACTTTTCTCTGTCTTCCTAATCAGGCATTTTTATGGTACTTTTATGGTTAGAAAGGCATTGGATGTAAAACATACTCTCAGCTCTTCTGAGATCAGAGTCCCCTTTGTGAGGGCCACAGGAAAATTATATTTCCTCATGCACCACAATTTTCGTATGCTGGTGTGGGTTTTGCAAGCCCTTAAATTGCATACTTCATTAGAAAGTTTGTGGCCCCTGATGAAAGCCTGCTGAGGTGTCTAAAACATTCTGATAACCAAGTGTGAAATGTTTTGACACTTTTAAATGTCACTGTTAGTTACTGCGTTGTAATGTACATGTGCCTTTAATGCAGTGATTCATCAAAGTCTCTATCCTGCAAAGATAAATTGTCCTTTACCTTACCAGGCATTGTACTTTTGCCATTGGAGAAAATGCTACAATGCATTCAAAATGAGGGAAAGCATGTTGATACACTTTCCTATTCTATGTTTGATGCTTGAATATAAATATTCAACCAGCTTTTTCTTAGGAACAAAATTGCCTTCTTCTGAAAGTTGAAAAGAAAATCTAAATGCCTCATTCACTGACAGATAATCTGTTACGAAATTGGAAAAAAAGTTTCAATTTCAGACATAACAAGCATGGGGCTGGATGAACACAGCAGGTCAAGCAGCATCATAGGAGCAGGAAAACTTGACGTTTCGGGCCTAAACCCAATTTCAGACTCTTTGCAGTGTCAAGCAGCTATCTTGATAGCTTTGATTATTACGAATGCTTGGTTCAGAACTAAATCTGGGTTCTGTTGAATTGCTACACATTCAAGAAGTATGGATAGGTGAGGTGGCACAACAGATGGGTTTGGAATGAGGTTTAGTAGGCCAGTAAATGATGCTCAGAGCTGTGTTCTCAAGAACTGAAATGGTCAATCTTACCTGCCTACCTCTAGTTGCAGTCCTTCCATGCTGCTTCTTGGTTGACAAAGTTGCACTATAAACCTGAACCTTGTGCAAGAAAACCAAAAGATTCTTGGCCAAAACAGTCATGAATTGGGTGTGTGATTCAAAAGCTACAACTGTAACCAACTCGAATCTTCCTGACTATACATGAAAGTGCAGGCCATTGTCTACACATTTACCTTTTCTATTTCATTTAAAAATTTAAAGTCCTTCATTAGACTTCCTCTGAGTCTAGTGTCATTAATGATAAAAGGCCATACTTGCTCAGTCCTTTCCAACCACTGAGTTCTCAGTTCTTCTAAAGTCCTAATTATAGTTAATACTTTTTAAAAATATTTATTGTCCTAAGATCAGAACTCCTTGCTTAAAAGGAAGGAAACATGAGAAAAACATCTACTTGTATAGTACTTCTCAGAAATACAGGATGTGCTGAAGCACTTTACAAAAGTGACCATTCATTGCTATATTTCCTACATTGCAGCCAATCAAGCAAACGCCTACAAACAGAAATGTGATAATGGGCAGATAATAACCTGTTTTTATGTTATTGTTCGTGGGTTAAATATTGGCCAGAACCCTGGGGCTAATTGACCTTCTCTTGTTTAAAATGTGCCATGGGACTTTTCTGCCCGTGAGGACAAACCGCTTTCATTGAATGTCCCCTCCACAAAAAAAAAGGCAGCCTGATCAGGGTCTTATTTAAGTTTGACATCATTCTACTGCTTTACAGTCCGATATCCCGAGAAATAAATCCCTGGACTTCTAAAGTGTTCCATAAACCCTGAAGACCAATAAAAAAATTTGATTGACTTAATCTCTCAGACTTTTTGAGTCACCCTCAAGCCTTAAGAAATGTCTTGAAATATCCAATATAATGTTGTAGAAGAGCTGTGACCATCAGACATTTAGTATTTTAATGTATCATATGTGTGTGTGTTGATATTGTTGTGTGTTCTGTAGCCTCTGATAAGGCACACAATCGATAGTTTCCCTTTTACTGGAGGAATAACACAAATACACAATGTAGTAAATGGCTTGCTGTGTTCGAAAAGGACACCTTGGGGGGGACAGAGAACTCATGACAATTCCATTGTATCTTCAAATTTCATTTAGTATAATTTTCTCAGTCTTTTCCATTTTTCACTTAGTATAATTTTCTCCAGTCTTTTTATTTTAAAACAACGCAATTTTAATTTTTCTTCCTGTCATGACCTATCTGCTCTATTATTTGATCCAAGGATTAAGATCATTTGGTCAATCAAAGTAACCTCAAGTGAGTCAAAAGCAAAGTTGGGAAAATGATACTTTGGTAGTTTCTCTTGACTGGTTTAGTGTCACAGGGCATATTTTTGGAAAGTATCTTGTTATGCAATTCCTACAAAAGATACTTGTCTGGGGGAAATCGGTTCTTTCAGCCTATCAAGCTTCAGAGAAATGAGGGTGGGTCAGTTATGGGTTTATTTGTATCAAAGTTTTAATAGCTTACACAGGCGAGGCAGGCTACTCATTTAACTAACCACCTGCCTGTCTACTCAGCTGTCATCTGATTTTTAACTGAGGGATTTGCTAGGGAAGTTTGTGGTCAAATGTTTTAGTTTTGCCTTATTGTTGATCCTTGCCCACATTTTCAGTACCAACTGTTTAATTCTGAGGGAGAGATTAATTATTTTTTTCCCTTCTGTGATGGCGCATTGAGTCAGACAGGAAATTCTAAGGAAATTTGGCTCCCTTTAGCCTTTGTGCTATCAGATCAGCTCCTTGCAGGATTCACTTGCTTCCCAGGTAGTTATGTATGAAATATCTGTGCCCCGTGTCACATTAATAATGTTGCCTTCAGTAAACTAAGTGTGCATTGAGGTTTATGATACTTTGGCCTGCAGCTTATTTAAAAAACTAAACATTATAACTATGCCAGTGTTTGAGATTAGATTAAGTAGGTAGAATAAGGAAAAGTGATTAGAAACGTCATGGGAACTGGGTGGGTAAAAGTGATTAAAACTGTTTCCTTCTGTGGGGAGTAAATGTGACCATGAACTGGATTGAGCAAATGTCCTGTTTCTATAATGCAGTTTGTACATGTTGTGCTTTGCAATCTTCCATAGTTTGTGACGTTGTGACATCCAACAGTGACGTGTCAATAAATTTAACTGTTGTGTTTTTCTTCATTTTACAGCCCCTGAGGTTCTTGGGCCCGAGAAGTATGACAAATCCTGCGATATGTGGTCCTTGGGTGTAATAATGTACATACTGTAAGTTTTAGTTGTACAGTCTCTGTGCATGTCTTCTCTTTCTCTTCGGGTACTATGCCCTGAAAGGATTTTGGTAAGCAGTTCCGTGTTGGTCCATGGTTATGCTGGGCAAGGTACTGCAGTTGTTCGCTATTGCCATTTGAGGATTACTGACCAGCAGTCTGTCCAATTCTTACACCGAGCAAATAGGCCGATGTTGGAAGCATTTGCAAATTGGTGTATGCACTAGTTAACAAAAATGTAAAGCTATACCTGGAAAAGGCAAGCGATGGGAAATTTCCCAGTGGAAAATACTTCGTACAAGCAGTAAATGACTGGAAGTTGCCCTGTATGGTATTATTACAAGCAATCATAGTATCCCTACAGTGCAGAAAAGGCCAATCAGCCCATCGATCATCCCACCCTATTCCTGTAACCCCATATTTATCATGGCTAATTCACCTAGCATACTTATTGCTACACACTATGGACAATTTAGCATGGCCAGTCCACCTAACCCGCACTTCTTTGGCCTGTGGGAGGAAACCAGAGCACCCAGAGGAAACCCATACAAGCTCAACACAGATAGCCATCCAAGGCTGGAATTGAAACTGGGTCTCTGGCTGTACTGAGCCACTGTGCCCGTTTATGAAAGATGTTAAAATCTCCTCCTGTTGCAGGGCCACCAGCATTAAGGGAACAGCAATTTGAGCAATGTGTTTACGTGACTGCTGCCCTTGTTAAATCAGCAGTTTGCCCCAACAATAAAAACATGAAAAATAAAACAAAGAACTGCAAATGCCGGAGATCTGAAACAAAAGCAGAAATTGCTGGAGAAACTCAGCAGGTCTGGCAGCATCTATGGGAAGAAAGCAGAGTTAATATTAGAGTCTGGTGACTTTTCATCAGAAATTGTATTTGTGTAGTGTCTCTAATGTAATAAAACACCCATGACCTTATACAGGAGTATTATCACACGAGTGAATAAAAAATTTATTGAAGAAAATTTGACGTCAAGTCGTATAATCAGAGGTTAGATCAAGTGACCAAAAACTTGGTGAAAGGGATGGTTTTCATCTTTTCCAATATTCCTTAAACCTACGTACAGAGAATAGATCAGAGTTTGCAGCCGAAACAACTGAAGATACAGCCATGAATGATGGACCAATTAAAATCTGGCATGTGCAAGGACCTGACTTAGTGCAACGAAGATATCTTGAGGGGGTTGTTTGGCTGAAGGAGATTGCAAAGAAACTGAGAGGTGAGGCATTGGAGGAATTTGAAAATAAAGGCCAGTATTGTAAAATGACATTGTGTGGGACCCATGGTGGGTCAGTGAACACAGCAGTGTTAGGAGAATGAGCTTGCTGCCAGTTAAAACACAGGCAGCCAAGTTATGGATGCCCTCCAGTTTCAGGAGGAATTCCAGCTGCGAGAGCATCAAAATAATTGTGTTGGGCAGTAGCAAAGTTTTCTACTGAAGGTGAGCTGAGACAGGGACAAAATTGGCTGAAGTTATGCCAGAAGAAATGAACAGTCTTAGTGAAGGCACACGTATGAGGTTGGAAGCTCATCTCTGGGTCACGTGTGACTCCAAGGTTGTAAACAGACTGGCTGCATTTCAGACAGTTGACAGGGAGAGGAATAGAGTCAGTAGCTAGAGAATGGAATTCGGAGCTCATTCTCTCACCCTCTCTCGCCATCACATGAATACCTCACAGTTGGTGTCCACAAATGTTGCCCTTCCCTCCTCTCCATAGTATGAACTCTCGTACCTCTCCGCTGTTTGTCTTTGCCTCTTATCATGTCTTGTGCCTTCGGTTTCCTGCAGAGATCTGGGTTGGGGTTGGATCCAGTGATGGGCACCACATGAGTCACAGGCTGTGTGTGTGTGTGTGTGTGTGTGTTTGTTTGTGTGTGTTGAGTGTGAAGGAAGCTTTATTCCAGGAGATTGCAAGTGTTAGCAGTGACCTCCTGTGAAACTCTGAGCCTCCTGATGTGGAGAGAGCTGATCCTATTTGTAGGTTCCGTACTGGGTCCTCGCCCCAACAATCCAACTGGGTTTCTATGTCCATCTCCTCTGCTCTGTGCAGGAGTATGTGGGTGAGGAGACAGCATAGCTGCTGCTGGATTTGTTAGCTGCATTGTGGTTTCTGCTCTGAAACCCTCCTCAGAAGTGCAAGGTGGAACTGAATAAGCTGTTTCTGAGCGATGTTGAAAGCTGGCTGTATGGAAATGCAGTTGAAGGAGAACAAGGTAGTAGATCGGTGAAGAACCTTCCAAGATCATTGTCAATCACTTGTCTAGCCGTTGTGGTACCCTCAGAAGGAATGCCAAGAGCAGTAGACTCTCACTGTGCCATGGCTGAAATTCTTCAATCTATCTGATTAAAGCCTCCTCAGCTCAGTTTTACTGAAGAAGGACCCCTGTTTGTGCACTCAGCTGGTGACCCTATTATGTGTTTATAAAGCCATCGTTCTGAAGGGTTTAATGTTTGTGTTGCATTGGCTCCACTCATTCCACTGATGTCAAATGCAGTGTGTTGATGGAGACAAGACATTCTCCTCTTGCTTTCAGAGAGCACAGATGTATCTGTACCAGCTCCGTAAAGTGCCAAGAATTACACCTGACCAAATGTAATTGTACTTATCGCTATCACGCAATCAACCTTGTTATCTAACCATGGTGCCTCTTCTGTACGTGCCTGACTCTAGTGAACCTTCTGTCACCAGCTAGGTCCAAGACAAAGGCAGATTGGTGGTAATGAGTAACCTCAAAAACCCTTACCCAGTACCACATTCTGGTGAAGTTGGCAAATATCACAAGGTGCCAATAGTGGTTCATGGGAAAAAACCACCGCAATGAGTTACTGGTTGGCCTGGAAATGGGTATCCTCGAGAGCTAACGTGGCTCTTTAATTTTTCTTTAAACACCTTAATTATATATCTGACATATCTAAGGAGGCTCCCCATTTATCTTTAATCCTGTCTTGGTGAGAGAATGCCAATTTCAGAAAATTTAATCCATACCCTCACCCAAACCTTTTGGCAGGTCAAGTTTGATGTACTGTCTTTTTGCTGCAACTTTGGAATTCAGCAGGGAATTTCTTGCTTGATGTTAATTCTTGGATTATTGTCAAATGTCTTCACTGTGAAAGTCAGATATCTTCACTTTCACTTCTTTGTTGCACTCCGATCAGATGCCTTCGAATCACTGTCCTATCCTGTGTGTAGATGCTGCTCATTTGATTGGCAGTGAGAGCAGTTCTTTGGCATCAGTTGAGTTGTTTCTTGTGAGGAGGCGAAACTTCCAAAAAAATGCTTCAATTCCAGATTCCAGCTACACTTTTTTGTTTGCGTTTTTAGCCGCGTAATTGCTTTTTCAGTAACTTCTTTTTTCACCCAAAGATTCCAGTGCTGGTAACTTTGATTCTGGAAGAGTTTTTCTAGTTTTGCTGAATTGCAGTTGACTTGATTTCATGAACTTCCCGTTGAAGAGTTCTGTGTGTTTATTCTGAAAGGGTACTGATCTGTGTTTCAGATTTTCTACTTTGCACTTTTGTGTGACCGTACAGTTACAGCAGCAATGCCAGCTGAGTAATGCCATTCAATTGAGTTGAATAATGTGCCTTTAAAAGATGGTCAAAAATTAGCAACAGCGTAAGATGTAGGAGCAGAAGCAGGCCATTCAACCCATCGAATTTGCTCTGCCATTCGATGAGATCGTGGCTGACATGATAATTCTCATCTCTACTTTGCTGTCTTTTCCCTATAACACTTTGCTGATTGCAAATTTGTCTCCCTTCACCTTGAATATACTTAATGACCCAGCCCCCAGAACCTTCTGTGGTAAAGAATTTCCCAGTTCACTATCCTCTGAGGAGAAATTCCTCATCTCTGTCTTAAATGGGCGATCCCTAACTCTGAGATGATGCCCTCAGATCTAAGACTGCCCCAAAAGGGGAAACAACCTCTCCACATCTACCCTGTCAAGACTCTTAAGAATCTTGTATGTTTCAATAAGGTCTCTTTCATTCTCCTAAACACCAATGAGTATAGTCTCAACCTCCTCAACCTGTCCTCTTGGTATTTATAATCTCAGGAATTTGCAACTGGGTTTGCATCACAAAACTATATTTTTAATATTCTTTGTGTTAATATTCTGTCTGGTTCAGGGTGCTTTTTTTTCATCTGGCTGACTTATTTGAGGTTTATGATTTTGCACTTTAGGCTGATAAATTCACAGTTGTAATAAAACTTGACAGATAAGGTGCGCAACAAAAATGGCAACCACACTGCTATACCATAGAAACTGGTTCACAGATTTTCCTACCTGTGTAGTCTTGAAGTAAGTCATCCCTCTGTGTTACTTCAGCATAACACTGATGGTTAGTCTTTCTTTCATGCAGCTAGGCTTGTGAAATTCTCACACTCAATTTATCTGACCGCTGAAGTGCAATCTGTTGTTTGTTTGCATTGGTTGAAACAGAAAGCTGTTGAGAAGGTTTGCTATTTCAATGAAATACCAGCACCTTTGACATTTCCCAACATCGGAAACAAACTATCAACACAATTTTATTTGCTGTTTTGAAACTGTATTGTTCTAGTTTTTTTTAATGGCGGCTGTAAAAAGGAAATTAACATGCACTCAAGCTTGATTTTGTCCTTTTCTCCTTCTGTGGTCCAATTATTGGGAATGTTTAGGAAAAGAACCTGCACTTATATTGCACCTTCCGAAATTTTACATGAACTTACTTTAGTACCAGTTAGGTCCTTTTGAAGTCACTTTTTTACAATGTGGGAAGCACAGCAGTCAGAAAGTACACAGCAAGGCTCCTCGACCAGCAACATGGTAATGATCATGTAAACTAGTTTATTGATATTAATTGAAAGAGAAATTTTGGCCCAGATAGAGTTCCCCTCCTGTTCTTTGAAATAGTGCTATGTGATCTTTTACATTTACCTAAGATGGCAGTTTAATATCTCACCTAAAAGGCAATAGATTTGTTAGGCTGCACTATCATGTCAGTCTGGATTCTGTGTTTGGGTCTCAGGACTGTTCATAGAAATTTGACCCAAATTTATGCTGTAATCTTACGTAGTAAATGCATAGATTTGCGACAAATAATCCTTGCTGTAAGGTCATACAGGGGTTCTGTTATAACACATGTTCTGCAATGCAAATTGGTTATAAAGCGATTGACGAATAGGGAAATGCTAATTCTAAAATGCAAACTTGTTCTGGCTGTAACGCGATTCCATCGAGTACACATCAACATCACGGGCTTTGTCAAAGGAAAATTTCTTTTTTGATCCTTGCAGGTAATGTAAGTATTCACAGTAAGTCATAATGAGTGCATTTGAAAAAAGATAATTGGATTGCCTGTCATAAACCTCAAATACAATATCACACAGAACAACTGCCTCATTAGGAAAGCATGTGAAGTCTTAGTTTGAAACGTTTATGCTGAACATATTAAATGCAAAAAAAAGTATAATTTAAAATAATATGAATGCTGTTAAAATGTGCACCCTCGTGTGTAGTATTTTTGCCCAGATTTTGTTACATATTTAATGTGTAAGAACATTTAAACTTGCTCATTTAAATCATTTATACCAGAAGTTGTCTGTGTTACAACCTGCTCTTTTCTAGGACTATTTTGAATATAGTGTTACTCAGATTTATAACACATTTTAATCCTGCAATTAACTTCAATGTCAATGGGCTACAAAGGAAAGAAAGGTCAGATTCCTCTGCTTCAATTATCTGAAAACCTGTCCAGAAGGCTGTACCGATGGAATGTCAGGTCAGATCAGCAATAGGCTAGGCTGTGAGGCAGAACATGTTGCAGGCGAATAGATTTTGTTTGATTATAAGTGTCAAGGCTCACATAAGTGACAGGCATGGCACCAGTACTTACAGGAGAGTGGTGAGGAAGAATTTTGACTGATTTTGCATGAGTTTGTTCTTGTAGCCTGCCCCAACCCTGTTATTCCTATAGTGCGATTCTCTATAACGCGATGTTGCAAAGGAACACAACTATCATGTTATAGCAAAACCCCCTGTAGATGTTATTTGTGATTTGATGTAATTTACCATTGTTCTTGATCCTGACCAGCGAAGGATTTGGCAAATCTTACAGTATTCCTCTCCTTCGTTGGAAAACGCAGATGGAAAATGCACTGCTTGAACTAAACACATTAGGGGTGGCACAGTGGTTAGCACTGCTGCCTCACAGCACCAGGGACCTGCAATAGGGCCACTGTCTGTGTGGAGTTTGCACATTCTCCCTGTGTCTGTGCGGGTTCCCCCCGAGTGCTCCAGTTTCCTTCCACAGTCCAAAGATGTGCAGGCTAGGTGGATTGGCCATGCTAAATTGCCTGTAGTGTTCAGGAGTGTGTAAATTAGGTGGGTTATAGGGGTCTGGGTTGGTATGGGCTTGTTAGGCCAAAGGGCCTGTTTCCACACTGTAGGGGATTCTATGATCTATGATCCATGACCTAAAAAACCGTTGTATCAAAAGTGATCATATCCACAGCTATTGATTTTAAACTGTTTTAGATGTTTGACTTGTTATCCAAAAATAATCTTAGTTCCGCTGTGTTCTAATCTGTTAAATGTAGGTTGATCAGATGCTGTACATATTTAAACAAACATTTCTTTTTCTTTTGTCAATCTACAGGTTGTGTGGATATCCCCCATTCTATTCTAACCATGGACTGGCCATTTCACCTGGCATGAAGAAACGAATCCGAATGGGCCAGTATGAATTCCCTAATCCAGAATGGTCAGAAGTATCCGAGGAAGGTAATCCAACTTTCTTTAACTGATGCGAAATAAATAAATGCAATGCTCCTTCATTTTTAACTTTGCAATGACCAATGCTAAATTCTACAAAAATATTTTGAAATTGTTATTTTTCAATGTGCGAAAACTAAATGAGTTGAGAGCGTTAAACCTGCTTAAAGGATAATCAAATTCGAACTCGGCATGCCTGAAGAAATATCATAGTTTAAAAACAAATTCTGTACTTTGAAACATTTACAGCTTGCGACATCAGCAGTTTAATCAAAAAACAATGAATGCTGAAAGTCTGAAACACACAAAATTCTGGAGAAACTTTGGCAGTCTGGCAGTGTATGTAGAACTTCCAGCTCTGAAATAGTCATATCAGACTCAAAACGTTAACACTGTTCCTCTGTCTACGGATGCTGCCCGGCCCATTGAGTTTCTCCTGCATTCTGTGTTTGTACTGGCAGTCTACTGATTTGCCTATTGTGCATGATGAGACTAACTTAAAAAAAAGTAAAATATTCTCTTGTTTCTGTAAAATTATCTTTAAAAATCATGCAGATTGAATTACAGTCAAAGTATAGTCATTGGCATGTGGGTAATCTATTAAAGAAAACATGAATTATTCTTTGAATGTAGCATCTTCACATGTTTACTTTCCTGTAGATTACATTACAGAAAAGACATAAGCTTAATGCGTGATAAAGATTATACATTTATAATGCTATCTGCTGAAAATATAGTAAGACTTTAATGGCAAGTCACTGTAAATGCCAAATTTTTCATAAAGTATTTTTAGAGGATTTTGCTTCAAGGCAGAGATCCCAATTCTATTTTTTCATACAATTGCAAAGAAACTACATTTAATTAATTGACTATTAAAACATTATCACTATTAACTCTGAGGATTTATAGTTTTAAGACAATCACCTTTTCTTACTGTTATGGTAGGATTGTTAGCAATAACAAATTACTACCTAACTGCATTGTAAAAAGTTCTATTGTATTGTAAAATCATTTAACAGTTTCATTGATTTTCAATGATTTCAAAATCATTACATACCTACTAGCATTGCCATTGAGACTGAGCAAGGGAGAGACTGATAGTTTCTACAAAGAGCTGGCACAGAGTCATTGGGACAAATAGCCTCCTCCTATGTTGTAAGATTCTTTGCTTTCAAATCGCTTCTCCCACTTTCAAGTTCACTTGTGTTTTGGCATGTTCAGTATGGGAGGGATGAGTACAGCTACACAGCGTGGCTCCCAACATATAGGCTAAAAGTGGGAGCAAACTATAATTGATCCTGAATTGGAAAGTTTAAAAAAAAACACACTAAACCTAAAAGCTTTAAAGACAGGAAGACCCTGGTACAGTGCTGATATATGTTTTGGATCCTGTTCAGTCGGAGGAATGCACCTTTATTGTAAACCTGCCACACCACAGGTTGTGACATAAAATAATTCATTTTCCAGTTACCAGGGAAATACCTTCTCTCTACCAGGTATTAAAACAGAAAGATCCATTGATTTTCTGAAAAAAAGAATACAATTATGCATTTATTATCAAAACAGTGGGAGACAGTGTGCTAGTGGAATTATCACTAGACTAATAATCCAGAGACCCAGGTGATGTTCTGGGAAATTGTGTTTGAATCTCACCATGACAGATGATGGAACTTGAATTTAATAAAAGTTCAGAATTAAAAGTCTAATGATCGATCTTCGGAAAAAAACCCATTGGATTCACTACTGTTGTTTAGAGAAGGAAAATGCCTTACTTATGTAGCCTGGCCAACATGTAACACCAGACCCGTAGCAATTTGGTTGCCTCTTAACAACTAGGGATGGGCGATAAATTCTGGCTTAGCCAACAACACCCACATACTGTGAATTAATTTAAAACAAAACTGATCTCTCTAAATATTGCCAAATTATACACGCAAAAGCACACGCTCATCAGCAACGAAGGAAGAAAATAATTGCAGAGATTCGCTTTTTTCCAAAAACACTCTGACCTCTGTGTTACTCTTCAAGGTGAAAGCATAAAGTGTCAATTGTTCTGGAGTCTGCTGCTCTAATATTCTGACACGTGGTCATCATTAATCATGCTTGGTTCTTTCTAAAGTATTGTAGGCACAGGTTCTCAGCAAATGCAGTCTTGATGTTCTTCCAATAATGCTTGGTTTCACCCTAAACTGGTGAAGTTTCTTTCTTTTCAGTGATGGGAGAAAATTAGCTGGGCAGCTTGTTCAAAGTCAGGAACAAAAACAGAATATGCTGGAAAAGCTCAGCAGGTCTGAGCAACCATGAAGAAAAATCAGACTTAACGTCTCAGGTCCAGTGACCCTTCCTTCTGAGGAATGTTAACTCTGACTTTTCTTCACAGATGCTGCCAGGCCTACTGAGCTTTTCTAGCAACTTCTGTTTTGTCCCTGATTTACAGCATCCGCAGTTCTTTTAGTTTTTATTCAAAGTCAGTTCTCCGCAAGTCAGCTCATTCCCTTCAACCCAGCAAGCTAATTCCAGAACATTTCCACGCCAGTCACTATTCAGAACACCCCAGCAAAACTAGTAGTTATCACCAGTCATGTAATTTACGGGCAGCTTTGTTTTTTTTTAAAAAAAATCTCAAGTGCAGTGAACTTCTAACGACTTATTTTAAAGAAACCAATCATGGCATGTCCACAAAATTTGAAACAAATTAACTTTCCACAATTTTTCAAGACATGAGTCCTGTGTGCAATATTAAATACAAAGCATCTTTGTAATACAGTCAAAGAATCTATATGTAACTAGATTTATGAGTAACCAGGCCAATCATACTGGACTGAGTAGCATAGAAATTCATTTGAATTTGGTCAAGATTCACACTCCAAGCAGTTTAACTCACCTTTTTGATTTTTGACTCCAATTGTGTTTATTTTTCCTTGCAGAAAAGTTTATTCAATGACATTGTAGATTACCCAGAAGCCAGAGAAATGTAGTGAAGAGCAGTTTCTTTTTCTTGTGCTTTTACTGATCGTAATTTAATGAACTGCATTTCCCAGTGTGTTTGGTTTATATCCTCTGAATGTGTTTTCAATGTGCACCTTTTTCAGAAATGACATTAACACAATTATGATTAAACACATTACATCTGTTCATGTTGAATTTTTCAGCCAAACAACTGATCAGACAACTCCTGAAGACTGAGCCAACACAACGCATGACCATCATGGAATTTATGAACCATCCTTGGATTAATGTATGTAATTCATTTTGGAGTGGGACTTAAAGGCTTTAAGTCATTCCCATTGAATAAATTATATCCTTTATCCTTACAGAATGTATGTTCTCCTCTTCCCCACTTTTCAACCACCAAATACATCCTCTCCCCACTTTTGATCACTTGATAGTCATGGTAAGATCCTAGCCATATGTTTAACATTGTCTGAAATTATTTCCTGTTATTTTAATAGGATTAAAGTTTTTAAGTTAGCAAGAAAGGAGTTTTTAATCAATGTATTAATAGTAAATTGCATTTTTCTATGATACAGATGTATCATGTTCCAACGAGTTTCTGAACTTAAGGGTGATATGAAGCTGTTTATTCTGCAATTTTCAGCCTAAGCAGTAAGCAGTTCTTCTTCCCCCACCCCCCTCAAATAACACCTTTGCCAACCAAAAGTTTTTAGTTCACAATGAAGAAGTTTACAATAAAACCTTTCAGGTGAACAGTGTTCTTCAGTGCAAATGTAAGTGCAAGTTACATTTTAATTGTCAGATGTTGCACCTTGCCTCATTACATTGAAGGAGAGCATAGTGGTTAAGTTTTCACCTGAAAACAACTAAAGTGAAACACTGAGAAAGTTTCTCCATAGCTAGCAATTTCAGGCCATGTTCATTTTGTTTCTTGATTCAGTGTTTTGAGTTTGAATTGAGTTTGAACTATGTTTTTTTTCCTTTGCTGGCTTTAGCAATCAATGCAGGTACCACAGACGCCTCTTCATACCAGTAGGGTCCTGAAAGAAGAGAAAGATTTATGGGAAGATGTAAAGGTAAAATTGGACTTTAGTTCACTCCTGTAATACATCAGAAAATACTCACTATGTCTAAGGCCAACTTGTGGAAGCATAGTGCACTAACAATCGGATGATAGAGATAAAAGGTACTGCAGATGCTGGAGAATCCGAGAGAACAAGCATGGGGCTGGATGAACGCAGCAGGTCAAGCAGCATCATAGGAGCAGGAAAACTTGACGTTTCGGGCCTAAACCCTTCATCAGAAATGGGGGAGGGAAAGAGGGTTCTGAAATAAATAGGGAGAGAGGGGGAGGTGGATAGAGGATGGATAGAGGAGAGGATAGGTGGAGAGGAGGCAGACAAGTCGAAGAGGCGGGGATGGAGCCAGTAAAGGTGAGAGATGATAGATCTGTTTTATGTTCTTGTGTTTCACTGTGTGTAGGGAATATCCGATGTTTGATTTTTCTTTTTTTCTCCTCCCATTTTCAAAGATCCTGGCAGTCATCAGCTGCTTAACATTGCCCACTACAGAATTTTATGTTTAGGTCCTCTGATTTCCCTTTAAGCTTTAACAAAACCAGAAACAAACTAAATATTGATGTGGGCATGTAACCTGACGCTGCCATACTTAGGTTATTCCTCGTAACATACAAAAAGAGGTGTGGATAAAGTGAAGAATCCAACAGATACCTGTAATTCAACTATCTTTCCTTGCATTCCATTTATAGGCACATCATGGTTTGGGCTATAAAGTTGAGCTATGATGTTACAAAGCGCATTTTCTTCCATTAGTGTGTCATGCTTCAACTATCAGGGATAAAATGAAGTATGTGATATTTATGTTTTCAGATCACATACTATGATATAGTGATAACACAAGCATGTCTTTTTTTTAACTTCATTCATGGGATGTGGGCACCGCCGGCTAGGACAGCATTTATTGCCTATCCCTGTTAAGGACATACTGACATACTGTATCTATCAAAGGTATGCTGAAATACTCTCTGGGAGACAAACGCAACGAACATTGGAAAATCGAATATCTGTTGCCTTTTTAAAATACTGGGAGCGCTCATATTGTCACTGAATTGACATTAACTCGGTAGAGGACAGCAATCCAGCCAAAGATTTTTCTGGTTTGGGTGTTTACAGCAAGAAACTAATATAATCACCTGTCTTAGTTATTTTCCCTTTCCTAAGGCCCTGCTTTGAGATGCTTAATCCCTGGACTGTTTTTCAGTTGATACCTTGCTTGTTACTTGGAACATTTGAGTGTTTGGAACATGAGGTCACCTGCCTGGTTTTCATTTTCCCTTCCTGTTGCAGATGTACCTGTCTTTCCTGAAGGCAGTTGTAGACTCATTGCATAGAATTTGCACAAACAGACCCCGGTCTTGCTATGCTATAACACTCTCCCAAGTTATGCCCACCACACTCTGCCTGGAGTAGAGTAACTTTATGAAGTCATTTTTTTTCCTTAAATTCAGTGTATGGCATCTTGGAGCCAAAGTTGGGAACCGTCATGGTGCAAGCCTTTCCTTTCTGAATAAATATGGTTTTCCCAATTCAGGAATTAGTAATTGTAACAGATTTCAGAGATAAGAGCAACAGTTCAGCTTTGTTGTACAATGAGGAACATTGAGCTAACCTAGAGAAAAAAGGCCCTGCATGCAAAATAGTTTGCCCCGTTCAGTAATTCATACAGATGATAACATTATGGCTGTGAGCGGTGTTGGTGGAAATGATTGATAGTACCAGTATTCTATGCTGCTCACATCTCACCAACATCATTTGGGTGGAGTGCTGAAAAATGTACCTTTATAGACACAAAGTTACCTACTACATTGCCATATTCTTAACTCCAGCCAAATTATAAATAGAAAAATATTTCTGTACTGGAAACATATTACAAGGAGACCAATTCAAATCACATACTTCAGAGTTATTAAAAAGATTGCATGCATCAAATTCATTACCATTTATTTACCACCCTCCATCTTAACATAATGTTTAAAAGATTTACAAACATCTCGAAGAAATCCATTGATTTTGCCATCCGAGTACCATAGCTGTACTGGTTTTGAGGCTGACTACTAGAGAGAATTAGTGTGTGATCAATGTATTTATTCCCAATTCTTAGCTGGAATGAAAGGTCTTGTTGGAGCCCTAAGATGTTGCTTCACAAGTGTCTATTTGCAGCACGCCCATTCCTGGCCACAAATCTGAATTGTATTGATTTTGGAGTTGAGACTATGCACTCCCATCCTGGAAGGAAAGAACCAAAGAAATAGGGAGCAAGGAATAGACTGTTCCAAACCCACAAACTGTCTCCAAAAGTGAATAAGATTATTGCTGATCTGATGTAACAGTAAGTCCACTTTCCTGTCTAAAAAGCCTTGACTCCCTTTCCTATCCAAATTTATCTAACACCTCCCAGAATATATCTCATGTCCACCCCTCCACCGCTTCCTGGGAGAGAGAATTTCAACAGTCAATGACTCTGAGAGAAGAAGCAACCCTCATCTTGGCCTGGTATACAATATTGTCTGTCCTGCTACCCCCACGCCCCCAATCCTCCCAAAAGGAGAAAACCTTCAAAATCTACCCTCTAAAGCCCCTTAGACTTGTTTATGTTGCAATAAGACTACATCTCAACCTTTAAACTCAAAAGAATAGTGGCGCAAAGTACTCCACCCTTCCTCATAATCGAATACTTTTTTTGATGATCAATTATTAAAGGCTGCTCAGGTGCTTCTCTCGAGCTAATTGGAGAACGTTCCGGAGAGGATTAGGTCAGATCCTTTCAACTGGGACAATTATGGACACAGTTCCTGTGAAAGGAGATAAGTAGAAACAGCACTATCACTTCCATTGTGCTGTTCATCATTCTAATACAGCTTTCTCTCATGACAGGAGGAAATGACCAGTGCCTTGGCAACCATGAGAGTTGACTACGAACAAATCAAAATCAAAAAGATAGAAGAATCTTGCAATCCCTTGCTGATAAAAAGAAGAAAGAAGGCCTTAACTGCTCCGACTCCAGCCAGCCACTGAAAAACAACATGGAAAGTGTGCCAAATTATTTTTAGGAAGTTCTTTTTAAATGTCGCATGAAGTTCAGAAATGTTTAATCGGTTGGCTTTTTGGATTATTTTTAAAGATTTACTTTACTTCTGCCTCTTGGGCTGAGGTGAACACTCTGTCATCATACTACTAGTCCAACACACGACCAGATTTTTAAACTGATGTCAAAGGATGTTGGGTGGGTGGGGGGTTGGGGCAGGGGACATGATGACATCAGGAAAAGGTCACCTTGTGAGTTTTGTGAAAGGTTGACTCAATGTTTCAACTCGATATTCCTTTCTGATTTTTATCATTCTGTGTCACCCTTATTTCCAAGAAATTTCACTCATGCTTTCTTTCAGTTTGTCTCATTTTGGAGCTCTATTTGATTACTTTAAAGCTGTCTTGGTTTCATGGGATTAAAATGTTGTGATTTTAAAAGATCAAGATATTCATTATATTTGAACTTTTTTAATGCTAAAAGCTGTATTTTATTAAAAGCTTGCATTAGTTTTTTTCTCATGGATGTTTGAACAAATCCGCAAAATCTGTGGAATTCCCCATGAACAGAACAGGTTTTACAGTATTCATAATTCAAATGTAGGCCTACCCTATAAATTTTATGAAAACTTCAGATGTACCGATACAATGGGTCAAATGGCCTCCTTCTGCACTGTAAAATTCTATTATTCTATGTCTCTTTTTTATGCTGAGTTTTAGAGTTCAGTGGTTTGATCATATCTTGATTGAATTAGTACAATCAGTTATTTTAATCAGCCTACTTGGACATGTTATGACACACACCCAAGACGTGGGACTTGAACCCAGACCTCCGTGTCAGAGGTAGGAACACTACCACTGTGCCGCAAGAGCCATGGTAGTAAGTTACAAAATGCATGTAATTCCACTACACCCATGCTCAGTTCCTGAATTGATCAATTGTTCTTTACTTTGCCAAAATGATCCTTCAAATTAATTGGGATACTGTAGCAGTGTGAGCTGTTAGTATGATTTTCATCTATGCCTGAGTGGGATCTTTCTCTTCCTGCTGCCTCCCAGCAGCTACCTAATTCTCATTATGTCTGCGCATTAGGCAATTAAAAAAGGCAACACACTCTTGTTTTTGAAGCTATGTAGATAAGCAACATTATCACTGGCAGGCATAAATTAAAACTGGAGGTCTAATCTTTACAAGGTCAAATCTTTACTCTACCTGCTATGATATTGAGTAATTTTTACTGATGAGTCCCTGCTTTTCCTCTGGGGTAAGTCATATTCTATGTTCTGGGGGGAACATGAGTCAAAGATCCAGGCAAAAGCCTTCAGAACCCATTGCCAATATTGGAATGATAAATTTACCCAGATGCATCATTGTGAAATTATTTAATTGGCTAAAATCTCTTGCATCTAGAATTTGAAGTAACTTCTTGCTCCACAGCGAATACCCAGTTAAAATTCCCAATCAGAGGCAGCTGCAAGACATTCAAAAGCAAGTGAATGTCTAAGGTTTTTGGGTAGATTCGTAGTTCAGGTTATGGATGTTGTGGTTGGTTGGCTCGCCGAGCTGGTTCGTTGTTCCGCAGACGTTTCACTGCCCTGCTGGGTAACATTGTCAGTGCAGCCTCCAATGAAGCGCCATTGTGTTTTCCCACCTGGGGTCCATTGAGCTGGGTTACCTCATTTCCAGTTTGCCTTCGCAGTGGAGTGTATATGGGGTCTAGCTGTATGTGTTTGTTGAGGGCCTTCTTAGTGGAGAACCAGGCTTCTAGGAATTCCCGTGCTTGTCTCTGCTTGGCCTGTCCCAGGATCCTGGTGTTGACCCAGTCACACTGGTGGTTTTCCTTATCCTGGGACAGGCTAAGCAGAGACAAGCATGGGAATTGCTAGAGGCCTAGTTCTCCACTAAGACGGCCATCAACAACCACATACAGCTGGACCCTATACATACTCCATTGCAAAGGAAAACTGGAAGGGAGGTAATCCAGCTCAACAGACACCAGAGTTTAAATACCAGGTGGGAAAACACAACAGCGCTTCATTGGAGGCTGCGCTGATGATGTTACCCGGCAGGGTAATGAAACATCTGTGGAACAACGAACCAGCTCAGCGAGCCAACCAACCACAAGAAAATGAATGCACAATTCTTTTCAAAAAAATCTACATCCTGATGGAGTTGATTCACGGAATGGAATCCAAAGGTGTTTGTCCATCTGTTCGTATTTCTAATGAGTATTTGTTTAAGTCATCTATATTTTGGCAGAGTTGGCCTTTCTGGTGGAATACAGCTTCAACCCTTTGAAGTCAATTGTACAGATTTGTTGGCAAATTGTTCTATAGTAAATTGTCTCTTTATTTCTAAAATACAATGTGCTTTTCAGTCTTTGTGAGAAACGTATTTGTTTGCATGGGCAGAGTCAAGAGTTGAATTTTCTGCAGCATTGTCTCTGTCTTCTTAGGCCAATATTGTGACAAGATCTTGCCCATGTATCCTTCCATGGGGTAGGGTAATAGTTTGGAAATGCTGCTCTGAAGAATTGTTTAAATGAGGAATAATATTTTGTAATTTCCTTAATGCAAAAGGCAAGTATGTTATGACGATTTCTACCACAATACTTTAGAAACACTGTCCAATTTTGATAAAATGATGCACTTCTAATGTTGCTTGTTATTTGAAGTTGCTGGTTAAAGAAGTCCACTTGACTTATCCAATTCCGGATAGCACATTTGGCCAAGTGAAGAGCTGCGGAAATTCTAGTTTGGATGTTCTGGCGTCATTAAAGCACAATGACATCAAAGGAAAGCACCATGGCAACATATTTCATGTTCATCCAATCTGCTGCTGTGTTAACAAGTCATGTGGTACCTTCAGATCAATTGGAGTACGGTTCATTTTTGACCACTTATTTGAACCTTTGGAAAATTTGCTCAATGGAAGCAACCACTAGCCCCCAAAGGAAGTGTTACTCCATCATCCTTTCTCCTCTGACATTTCAAATTAGGTTAATAATGATTATTGTAAATATTTCTACTTACAATAAATACATTTTTAAACAAAGAATGTGGGTAGACACAATTTCGTGAACCTCTTGGCTGGATTTCATTATTGAAAAGTGAAAGGAGGTTGAACATTGTGGCTCACTGTCTTAGGAATACCATTTGTTGCACTTATCCCTAATTGCCCCACCATTCTGAAAGAGTAAAGTAGTGAAAGGTCACTATCAAGATGTGCATTCATAAATTTGCTCACCTTTTTTAAAAAAAAAAAGCTGGAACCTCTTAAAACTCAGGTTTTAGTGCTTTTTTGTCAAGAAAAGGGACTGCGGCTGGTTAACTGTGTCAACCAGCCCTAAGAGTAAAGCTCAAATAGCAAGCTTTACATTTGGCATAGGCTGAACTGATTGACTGACATGCATGGCCTCACCTTATCACAGCTTACATCCATATTTAAGCCACATTTGGCAGTTTTTTGAAACAACTTAAAAATATGCAAAAAAGTATTTTCCATGGCAGGGCTCTTATTTTTAGTTCAGGCTACCTAGGTATTCACTTATAGCCCATCAAGTTCATTTTTGCTTCTAAAGCAAATTGGCCACCTCCATGTGGGAGGGCTGGAACTGATGCCTGGTATTGCAGGACCCTTATTAAGATTAAATATGTTATACCTATTGTTGAATTTCTGTATGTTCCCACATTTAGTGTGGATTTTGTTGGAGAACAGTTCATATCTTTTATAATAAAGGAACAAAAGCAGCCATTATTAGATATTAAATGAACCCAAGAACTAGAAATCCATATTTCTGAAGTAATAGCTAGGTAACTCGAACTATGGAAAGGAATAAAAGAATTGAGAGAGTTGCAGTTTTTGTGGAAATTCGAATTTATGGAGTAAAGCTATAAGACTTAATTTTTTGAAGCTTTGAAAGTATAGCCATTTGTTGTTAACTGAACCCTTCACTCACCACAAAATATATTGACATATCAGAAACCTATTGCATGCAAACCTAATGGCTTGCAGCCAAAACATCAGATTCCAACCTCCATGGGAATGAATTGGTATTGAGGAATTATTTCTGCCATCTGCAGCTATAAGCATATGTTGCCTGTTTTCAATGTGCATCCCTGGACTAGTGGCTGAAAAGCCATGGACAAGATGGTCATTCACAAATATTGCAGGACCTGTCAGCTGGTGCAGCTGGTATGAACTAACAGCAAATGATAGGGAAGGAAATTTTCAGGGCTGCCGTCCAGTTATGCTCTGCTACAGACATAAATTTAGTTTTATCCTGGTGATTGAATACCAAAGATTTGCTAATTGCTTAAAATATTCTTTTAAACTTTGTTGTTTGCCAAGTTAGAAGCAATATTAGCACCAGGTTACAGTGTCTTCCAAGACATTCCTTCAGATCTAATCATCAACTCTGGTCTTCCTATTGAATTTGAATCCTGAGCACTAAATTTGATAAATAGAAACTTACCTAAAATAATTAGTAATTTCGGAAAAGGCAGCGCAGGTTATTTGTGGGGAGTAACTAATTTCGAGCTCTCCAAAACCTTGAGAGAAGGTTCAGTCCTCTCTCTAGAATCTAATCTTCCTTACTCCTATGCCTGATTGTAATGCCCTGTGCAAATTGAGAGGATAACACCAAAATCACAGCGTGTGTCAGAAATTATGGTGTGCAATTGGTGCATAAACATAGATGTGGTATGGATGCAAAGATGAAGCAAAAATAGATAGAAAGTACTTTTTGGGACTTTATACCATGCGGTTTACTGCACTCTAGATCTGATAAGACGGCAGGGTCACCAAGCACTGTGAGAATAGTCAAGGTAAATCCACTTCAAAGAAGCTGTGAATCAGGGTCATTTAATGAGCCAAGACTCAGAGGAAGCCTTGTTAGAATTTGAATTTGTTAGAAAACACCACATTGCGGAAATATATTTCTAAAGCGTTCTGAATGAGTTATTGACACAAAAAATAACTAACTCCATTTTTTGACCACACATTGCAGTCCTGCTGAAAGCTGTGCAAGGCAATTTCACTCTCAGGTTCCTGAAGCACTGTGTAACTATGCACCCTGCATATGGCACTCTAAATGTGAGGACCAACAAAGTTTAAATGTCAGGGCATGTTTAGGAGCTTGTTCACCAACTATGTGGAAGACTTGTTAAATCGACGCATTGTATATGAAACAAACCTCAAACAACACTAGAGGACTGGAACAACCGTGCAGTAGTTCAGATGTTTAAAAAAAAACAAATTGTGAATATTTCTGGGATATGATTCCCATGTTACAAGTCCATTTATCATTTATGACTCACCAATTCCTTGCCCTTTAGCCGACTTCCCAAATCCCTCTTACTTTATGGGAGCCCCTGCAGCCCGTCCAAAGTGGGCTGCCCCCTGACATTGCAGCCTCATTGGCCTGGGGAGCTGGCAGATTTTGGGGATCATCTTTTGCAATGCCCAAATTTACTCATCTTGCATTTTCAAGTGAGCCTGAGCTAGTGGAGTTAGTACAATATTCATGTAGTTTCCATGTTGAAGCTGCAATATCTGCTCCATGTTCTGGTTAATAAGTCTGCAATGGTTGGGGGTGAAGGGAATGCAACCATGTCACCTTCTCTGCACTTGCTCGTGTGTGGATCTCTTACAGATAGAAATTGCTCCTGTAAAATACTTGTGCTAAGTGAAAATGACTGTTCCAGTCACTGACTGTGTTAAATATATCAGTATCAAATGTGATCACTTTCTGAGCCAATATTTTGTGCATTTTTCCCTCGTACTTGCTTTCTTTAATTTTCTCACATACGTGCACAAGCCCTAAGTGCTGATCTATATAATAGTTTAGTTTTATAAACAGAGCTTGTATATAGCATGAAAATGCCATGTAGGCTACACACAAAAAAAAACTTTGGAAAGCACAGAGGTTTCACTTGGGAAGACCTGCATTCACTGAGTCTAGGACCTGCTCGACTGTCACGAGCTGGACCATATAGGTCCCTGATAGGGACCTGCAGCCATGCTTTACACTAAATTCATTCACTTTTATTGTATTGTCTCCACCTTACACTTTCAGATTGTCACGCAATTTCAGGCTTTGCCAGAAGGTCAAACCAGGATTATGGCAAACGTGAACTTCTGTGAGAAAAGTGTAGAATCTTTCCACCAAAATGTCTAGAGCCCCCATTTTAAAGCTGACCCACAGTATGTATATGGGCTTGGTTTGACTCCAACCCCCACTCTCGCACCTCCTTTGGCTGGGATTTCAGCTGGGTACATGTCCTCATCCCTCCTTGCTCCTTCTCTGGGTTTGCTTGCTTAAAATTGGGACTCCTCCCCGCCAACCGTGTTGGTGTGAGAGTGGACCTGATCAGTGTTTGTTTCATCTAAACTGTCATTTTCACATCTGACAAGTCGGATTCCATTTTTTTTTAGGCGTGCTGTATATTGACCTTTGCTCATTTCGTACAACAAATCCTGAGTTCTGATTGCATTGTCCCGTTTTATTCTTTCAATGTAAAATGTGTGTGAGGTATTTTTCACTACATCTATCAAATCACGTGGAGGGAGTGGGGATAATTTTTCCTTTATTTTGTTTACTGTTTTAGACAGATTTGGCATGTCATGTGTTTCATTGAGTGATTGTACCCCATTGTATTCAAAAACACCACCTTTGGTAATTAAAAGTTTATATTTATTCAATGCTGGTGACTTTTTTTTGTGTTCTCTTGCCTGTCTCTATTTCAATTGCAATGTTTGAATTAATGAGCAGATACGCAGTGTGTTTATTCACTTTGAATAAAATCCCAAATCTTGGTTTATTAGAATAATATCATGGCTTCTTCTGTGGAACACATGCTGAATTTGTATCCTAAACAATGACTTCAGAGTTGCTTATTTGTTCCTAGGATGTGGACATCTTCAGCTAGGTCAGCATTTATTGCCCATCCCTAATTGCCCTTCAGAAGGTAATAGTAAAATGCTGCCTTGAACTGCTTTAATCCTTGAGTAATAATGCATTATAGCATCAGACAGCACCTTCCTGCTGCAGTAAACAATGTTATCGGCTAGGATTTTAAAAAAACACATTATATCAGACAACAAGCTCCTAAACGATTGCAAAGCTGGTGGCTTTCTTTTCAGTGAAGCCACTTTGTCATTGATAGCTGTAATGAAATAATTAGTGGCAAAATGGGCTCATTGGCTTAAAGGCAGTGACGCACATTGGTTATCAAATGGGTGAACTGGTGGCTGTGGGGGATAGGTCTGTGACAACAAGTTATTGAATTAAGTTTGTTAAGAATGTGAATCTGTGATGGCAAGACTCAATGGCTCCAACCTTTTAGCCTGGTATATCTGCTGTGCTACTTCTAATCCTCCTCTTCATCAAAGCAGAGAAGTTTCAATGTTGTCCTTGGTCCAGATTGTACACTCCAAGTTATTGGATAAAAGCACATTAGTTTTTTTATGAATTAAAATATTTTAAACACCAAGTAAAATACTTTAACTCTTCTGAAGATATAGACAAACATTACAATAAGTTTTGGGAAAAAGTGCTGTTTGAAGACAAATAAAATTGCTAAACTTGCATCTGATTGCTGTGTTTCTTGGCTGCAGGACATTGCTGCCCTGCCACAAACTGTCCCTGACAGAATTTGGTATTTCCAGAAATTTCACAGCTTTCTGCTTTCAATTGTTCTACTTCTACTTCTCTTTTAATTCAAATCTCTGCCATGTTAACAAAGCTAATGAACCAAAGTATTTGGAGAAAAATTGAAAATAAACTAAGAATATTAATGTTCATTAGACAAATTGGAAAGATCTCCTTGACACAATTTCTTTATCTATTACTTCTATTTCCATCCCACAGGATAGATGGAGGCTTGCATCCACCTCCGGTTGATGGGTTCTGAAATGGATGATATGTCCAATGTGTGATCTGCCATGTGTGTGGCAGGCGGAATGCTTGATGGGTTAGTTAGATGAGTAATTTGGAGGCTTTTGCACTCAGCCAGGTCCCTCAGCCTTGCCTCTGCATGTTTCTGTCAAAGACACTTCATGTTCTAAGTGCCTTTAAAAAAAACTCCAAATTTTGGTTGGTCATAAGCCAGGGACCTCTGTGATACAGGAGGACAGGTTTGATTACTTCAGGAATGTTTTGAGGAGCTCCCTAAAGTATTCCTACTCTCTTCCTGGAAGCCTTCTGCCATAATCAGGTTCTGAGCACATCCATTGCTTTGGGTGTGTGTATCGGGCTCCATGTACTTTTTTATAATAGTCCCATCCCCATTACTTTCCAGTATTGCCTAATTAATAGAATCATGGAAAGGCTGCAGCACCAAAGAAGACGACTTTGGTCTGTTGGGCACACACTAGCCGTCTGCGAGAAGGAACTCACCTAGTCCTATTCTTCCACCTTTTTCCCCTTGACAGTTTCTTCTCTCCGTATGATTCCTTTTAGACAGCCTCAATTGAAATCTGATCAGTAAGGCATCCTCAGTGGAATAATTAGAATCCCTCTCTCAACTTCACAAGATTTCCAATTCCAGCTGAATGCACTTCTAATGTTTTTGCCACGTGACTCCCTGCCTCAAGTCGCCTTGCTTCTGCCATTGGTTTTCCAATATGTCCTGTCGCTCTTATGCACTGTTCACCCACTGCAATGGCAGAGGTCCCAGATCAATAGTTTTTGATCATTAAGCATTCTTCATGTTAAAATCATTGCCAATATTTTTATAATAAGAAGCATTTGAAGAAACCGAGAGGAGAACATGATTCTTAATGCCCTGCAATTTCTTCAGGACTTTTTGTAGCAGCCTTCTGGGATTAATTCCTAGAAACTCAGCATACTAGCTATCCTACAGTCTTGTATCACTATTTGCAGAATCAAACTGCACAAAAATGAGTGTTCTAACTAGGATATGGAATAAGAGTTACATTCAATCCCCAGTCACTCAATTTGTAACAATATATATTTCAATCAATCTCTTACAATACACATCTGGAGCAGGTGGACTAGACCTCCTGGCCCAGAAATAGGGACACTATTGCTACACCACAACAGCCTGTAAGTTATGTAGTCATAGCAGGATTTGGAGCAATGTTCCCAGACAATTAGCAAGAAGCTCCAGATTACTACTCCAGTAACATTGATGCTTCACCATCATTCCCCCTAAGTCAGCCTGTTTAGATGCACCTCTAGGCCAGGTTGGACTTGAAGCCAGACCTTCTGGGCCAAATCTGTTTTTTCATATTCATCCATGGGATGTAGCCTTTGTTGGCTAGGCTAACATTTACTGCCCATCCCTAGTTGCCCTTGAGAAGAGGTGGTGAGCTGTTTTCTTGAGCCACTGCAGTTCATGTGTTGTAGGTAGACTCAATGTATCAAGGAAGGAATTCCAGGATTTTGACCCATTGACACTGATAGAACTATATTGCAATTCCAAGTCTGGATGTGATTGGCTTGGAGGGGAACTTGCAGGTGGTGATGTTACAATGTATCTGTTGCCTTCAAGATGGTAGCCTTGGTCTATTTATGCAGTTCACCTTGTAGATGGTGCACACTTGCCGCTGTGCATTGGTGATGGACGGATTGGAGGATATGGTACCCATCAAGTGGGCTGCTTTGTCCTGGATGGAGTTGAGCTTCTTGAGAGTTGCTGGAGCTGCACCCATCCAGGCAAGTAAGGAATATTCCATTACAGTCCGGATTTGTGCTTTGTAGATAGGTGACAGGTTTTGAGGAGTCAGGAAGGGAGTTGCACTTTGCAGTTAGTCACTTGTGGCAACATGTTAGCTAAAAAGCACAAATATTCGGGTATTACAATTTAACATCATGACAACTGACTCATCGAAAGATGCAGTTTTCTCATGGTCCAAATTAAAACTCTACTGTCACTCAATGGAAACAAAACTGTTAAGACAGATGTTTCAGTTTCAAACAACTTAAAGGATACCACAGGTAGGAAATTGCACTCTACCCAGTTAAAGAAAATGCAACGTGTGCAACCTTTCCCGCCCTGGAAAAGTGGGTTCGCAAGTGGAGGCAGGAAAGGGGTTAAGAAAGTCAGATGGTCTCAAATCTGGATGGGTCCTCAATCCGTCCCATCTCTGCGTGAGTTGCCCAAAGTTAGCTGCCACCAGAATTTGCGACCTGATTCATGGAGTAGGCAGCCCACTGAACTAACGAAGACCCTAATTCAATCTGACTGGCCTTTCATACCTAGAAGCTACTTGGAGGCACCTGCCTGGAGGTAGACAGTGAGTACTCCTGATGCTCCTATCAGTTCCCTGATGGAGGAACCACAAGGATGAAAAGACAATAACTGCAGCCCTGATGCATCCCAATGAGGAGATCCCTGTTCTCGCCACATTGATGGCCCTAACAGCTGTGGGCCTTCCTGGGGAGAGCCAGTTGTTTATGGGAATGAACGTCCTAATCTTCCTGGTATTCTATTTTGAGGTGTACAAGATCAGCCAGATCAGTACTATCATTCACAAAATTTACTATCTTTTCCTTTAATATTCTTTATATTGAAGTTTGCTGCAAGCACCTTCATATTGAAATGCCACCATGTTGTCCCCTCAGCCTCGGCAGTGCACAGCTTTTCCCAGTGGCAGATGACCATCCAGTACTGTGGTTCCTGGGATTGCTCCTCCAGCTTTGCTTTTAATAACCTTCTTTTAATTGCACGTCAAAGGTGGATTCAATCTCTTCGATGTCCACCTCTGGGAAGAATTCACTATGGTGCGTGTGTCAGGTAGCAGCAGAGTAAGGACCTTCAGAAATACTGTCAATGTTGGGTTCTTGAGGCTCATGGAAATGTAACTGGGGTGAACAAGATGGTGATGACCAGACAAAAGACTGAAGAAAGATTACAGCATAAACTTGGAACGCAATCTAAAGCCACGACACAACAGTGAGAGATTAGTGTTGACTGAAGGCAAGTAATTAAAAGCAAGCAGAGATTGAAGAGGAATATAACTATAAAGAGATTTGTTGATGTAAGGAGCATGAATGTGATCAGTTTCAAAAACTATCATTTCCAGTCACATTCCATGGGATAAAATGGCGTTCTAATTCTTGACAACTTGAAAATTATCTTTTATGATCATTTGATCACTTCAGCTATGGTATGCAGTATTGTTGATTTGTGTACATACAGTTTATTTAAAAACCTGGTTGAAAAACTAATAAACCTTTGTGCAGAATTGCACCAAAATTGGAATTATTTTTAAAAACTCAGAACCTTATGAATTGGGGGTGCAAAGTTTAAAAGCAAACTCTTGTGTTAATCCAGCACAGAATCATTGTTTGAGCCAGAATGAGAATATTGGAATGTGTACTCCATCACACCTCATTAGTTCAATGGACAATATGAGTATGATGCTCCAAAATTATGAAGTACTTCATAACCCTATCACTACGCTCTATCCTTGGTGATTGCAACCTACACTTAACCTTTGCCAGCACTCTGACAATATTTCTGCCCTGCTTCCCTCATTTAATATTAGCCTTCTGAAAAATTTTCTCAACCATACTGACAACTGCCTTGATACTACTGGCATTTTAAATCTCAATGCCATAAACAAATAATTGTAACATTTATAACGAAATAAACTTAGCCAGGTTGAGCCAGTAAAATGGAAGTACACTATTTAATGGTTGTAATACAAACTGATATTTTGCTCTTTCAAAAATATTGAACAAGGTAGTGGGGGTGATTGTTACTAATACTTTTCTCCTAATGAATTCATAGCATATATATTGGGACGGGCTGCGGTTGACAGGACCTGAATTTAATGTTACATTTTGAAGAAAATGGACAGAATGCTCAGCATTAGTGGGGCATAAACAAGAGATGATGGATGTGTTGTATATACACCGTAACCAAACCACTATGATCCATTTTAAACTTCCTGCCAAGGTTGTAACTTCAGCTCAATAACTCCAGTGATACAGCTGTCTTTTTGAATTGCACCAGGGTGTGTACACACGAATCTTGGTTCGGCAGCTTTGCATCTTGTAAAAAATGGCTTGCACCATGATGCTCAGCTCTGTGTTAAACGTCACCTGGTGTGGAGTCCTGTTTTAGCATGATAGCTTCTGTTGCAGTTTCTGCAGAGGAAGGCAGCGTGCTGAGAAAGCGTACAAGTCCCTGCCCTTTGTTTGTTCTGGTCCTTTTCATGGCCAGCTGAACATTCTACTTCTACTTGTCTCTTCCAATTCCCCTCCAGGCAGCTTCTACGAGTGTTGACCAACAGTAACTGTCTTCCAGTTATCATTGTCAAAGCTTGCAATCTTCAAATCTCACTTGTGGGTTTTGTTGTAATACAAGTAACAAAGAGGTTATGGTCCAATAGACATTTCACTGTATGGAGTAAAAATATGGGTATGGGGTACCTTCCATCAAATTAATGTGGTCAAGCAACACAGACTTTATTGGTTTAGCAATGAGTATGGGCTGACAGAATTAGCACACTCCAGGACCTCTGAGTAGGTGACCTTGTCCTGCCAAGAGATGCCGAAGGTATGTCTGAGACAGAGAAATGTAAACTGTTAAGCCTGTTCTCCTGCCTATTGTCTGCTGACCTGGTCTTACAAATGTAAAGGAGTGCATTGAAGATGCAGGCTTGCTAGACTCACTGTTTGGTGGTCACAGTCAGGTTCCTGTTCTGCAGTCTGTGGAAAATCATTTTTTGGTGATAACTCGGTAAACTGTTCTCTGTGAGAATTCCTTCTATCTCAAGCATCAAGGTAAACCTATTTATATGCTTTTTTTCACAACAACCGAAGGAAGAAGTTGTATCTGCTTAAGGTCCAATAGAAGTTTAAAGTTCCACGTGTGTGATTGCCTGCCTGTTCAGGGTTCACTGTTATTAGACCTCTGGTAGTGTGGAACATCGTTGAAGTTCATTGTATGTGATAGGTTCAGCCTGATACTTGGTGCTGGTTTCCCTGAGCTTGGTAGTTTGGTTAAATATTTTCCTATGCAAATTACAGAGATTTAGATTTGTGCTTTACTGAAAGTGGATGATTTTTGACTTTTGTGCGACTTGCCCCTTCCGCCCCCTTTTTCTCTAGATATACGTCTTGCCTGATCACTCATTTCTTGCAATTTTGTAGGCACGTGTCGGTATGTGTCAGCACTTCTGCAATGACTCTGCTTCCAAGTTCCTGCTTTCTGTGAAGTACACCAGGAACTCCTGCACCAGTGCAAATGAGCTTCCTTGGGTAGGAGGGCTTGGTCTGTACCGCTGACCTTGTGGAGCCTCTTATGATTGCTGTGCCAGAACACTGCCAGATTTTTGTGAACCATTCAAATTCCAAACCTGTCTCAACCATCTTCCCCCAGTGGTCCGAAACTATACATAGACAATTGAAAGTCACCAGTATTAAAGGAGTTGTTTCCATGTGGGGACCCATGAAGTAACAGGGTCCCACAGGGATTTGCTTTGAGTCCAAAACCATCAATATCCACTTTTATTCCTCAAAGTGCCTGAGGGGAAATCTCCAGAGTTTCTTATTATTGACCCTAGGTATTTTTTTTTGTATTTTTATTTTTCCTAGGAATTTATATGGCTCTGGCTGGGTAGAGGGAAGGCAAAAGTGTTTAGTTATGATGCTGGGGCTATTGTGCCTCCAGATGATAAACAAACTGATCTTTTCCTAGCCCATTAATTTTGTACATTCTTTCTGTGACTATTATTTCAAGAATGATGCTATGGGCAAAGATTTATGAATGATAGTATCCAAATAAAGCGAAAGGTAATAATCTGATCTAGATGCAATGGCAACCATTGACTGAATCTCTTCTTTTTGGCAGTGACAATTTTGCTAAATTTCATGAAAGGCTTCTCTCTGTGAAGCCAAACCAAGTTTTCTCGCTGTATTTTATCAAACTTGCCTCATTAACTACCTTGCCCATCTCATGCCAGTCCTCTTGTTCCACTGTAGCCGCATTCTACCACTTGGTATACCCAAGATGACTTGCCACTCACTGGATATTCTGGAAGGGACTGTCTATCATGCCTGGACAAGCATAGTCAGTCCAGTTCTGCCCTGTGCGGTTCTTGATATTTGTTTTTGATGTGACAGACGAGGGAAATATGGAACCCTACTTTGTGAGCAGGGGCTGAGCGGTCGTTCTGGATGGGGTGGCACAGACACATGACATCCTATTCCCTCAGGACCAACGATGGAGGCTGAGCCACCAGACCATGAAGTTGCCACAGCACTACCGTGCAGTGTCAGTTATCTAGAGAAGTGTCCACAAATGTAGGAAGAAAGTCAATGACCTTCACCACTCTGCCAGTGTAAGTGCCACCATCTTCTCTCTGATATCTCACACTTATTCCATCTCTGCTACTGTACTCACATTCCACCAATGCTCATGCTCTACCACTCTCATTTTTGCCTGCAACAACTTACCCATTCACTGTTAACCACCCTATTCTCCCAATATCCCGTGTGCTCTCTGCACTGTAATCTCAGTTGCTCAGGTCACCAACACATGGCATCAAAAATCACATCTATTCCACCCATTTACATCTGCCTTCATACCTGCCATTCCAGGAGAAGAACAGCCCACAAAAGGGCAGAGAGAGTCAAGTCAAGGTTGTGGGTTATGTGACTTTCAGCCACTTGCCCTTTATGAGAGAGGCAACTCACTCGGATCGCTCCATAACTGACTGACTGTGCTTGAGCATCTGGATTGGCATCGAAAACTGCCCTTAACTTGTTTGGCTCGGACCCCCTTTCCCAAGACTACCTCCTTTTATTTGACAGAGGACTGCTGACAACTATGACAACCTTCCTGGAGTTTATATCTTTGCTAAATGTAGTGAGGCAAGACAACAATACCATGAGCCTGGTATCTCTGACTGAGAGGTAAGGTGCAAAAAGAAAGGGCAGGGATGCCATGAGCATCCAGGTAAGGTTAAAGTGAGCAAGCGCTAAGAATGCAGGTGAGCAGGCCCGGAGTTGCACCCTGGATCATAGAAACATATCCAGGGTGATAAATATCCAGTCCATGAGCTGGCTGCATGTCCCTGAGCACACAGTGTCTTTCCTGCAGTATTATAATGATAGATGCCATTTCACTCCAAGATGCAGTGTTGAAGTGCAGAAGTGTACCTTAAGTGGATTGGAGATGTGCTGTAAGGGTTCTTAGAATTTGGCACATCCCAAACACCAAATCCTGTAAGCTTCAGGTGCATGTGGCTGGTACCCATGGATCGTGCACTGAGATATTGATGCCTGGTGGCCAACATGGAGGTCTTCTGCAGCAAGAGGTGAGTTTAAGTTGCTGGGGATCTGCTCTCTCTTCCATGTTGAGAATTCTCAGCACCTGGCTCACAGTGCGTATCACTACAGAAAGCTGCAAATTAATGAGGCAAGATGTATAGTTAATAAGGTCATTCAAAAAGCAATAATTCCCTCCCCCTCCCTTGACAGGCAACTTACTACTGCCTAGGAAGAATCTTGCCTCATTGCTCGGGACCTGGTTTAGAGATGTAGCAAATTATTCCGAACATTGAGAAAGGCCTCTATTGGACTTCTTGCTCAATTTTGCCAAATTTCTCACCACAGCCTGTGTCACTCAGGCCTCTATAAGATTATCTTATTTGACAGCTGTTAACCTTGATGAAATGCAGTCATCTGCATATGGGTACACCATGTGTTGTGAGTGTGGATTAGCTTGAAGCTGAAAAAGTTCCTATTGTGAACAATTGCACTGTGGGCTATTGGTGAGATTTTGGGACAGAAAGAAAACCTGTATTCGTATACGTGTAGTGCCTTATTTGACCCCAGGAAATTCCACAGCATTTTACAGTCAGTAAAGTATCTTTAAGTTTTCGCCACTCCTGTAGCAAGTGCAACAACAACATTGCATACACATCATTATGATAATGATCAGATGATCTGTTCTGTGTTAAGCTGAGGGATAAAGTTTGACCAGAATGCCAAGGACAAAAATAGTGTAATGGATTTTTTGCATTTTCCTGAGAGGGCTGATATCTCTTCTGAAAGAAAACATCTCTGATAGTTTAGAACTCCACCAGTGTCCATTTAGGATTCCCCCTCCCTCCCAACTTTCTAATATGTTTTGCTATTGCTGTGACGTCCTGGCATTTCTTTTGATTAATTTTGGGGAAAAGCTGGTTTCTCTGACTTTTCTCCTTCTAAATAGATGCAAAGTGTTTTCTTTCTCTGTTTATCATGTTTCCAGGAGAGAATATGTTTCCTAATGGAAAGATACACAGGAAGTCTTATTGCTGAATGGCCCCACAATTAGGGCAGACTTGATGGACCAGTCTGCCTTCCTCTCCAACTTTTGTCTGCTTTCAACTCCCAGAAGTCTGTAGTCTGGGGCAGGTAGAAGCACCACAAAGGGAACCAACTAATTTCATCATGTAATGAAATTTTCATTCACAAAAACCTTGGAGGGTAGGAATGTTGGATTTAACTACATTATTAAAAATGACACACTTTATTGGGAGCATGTATATTTGTGGATTACTAGAATTAGAATATGGAAGATTTGGATGATTTCTGGATTGCAAAGGATTTACCTTGTGACTTTTTGGAAGTCAAAAGGTCAAAAGAATTGGGGATTATCAGCTCTTGACAAATTCCAAGTGGTTTGGAGAATAGCTTATAAAAGTCGGATAAGAGAATGCATGATGGCCTATAATTACTTGATGAGCAGACTGAGTTTGAAAAGAGGCGTCATGCTTCATAACAGTCTCTGAACTTTTGGTTTCTGTTTTTCCACTGACTTGAGAATGTAATAACTTGCAAGAAATGAATTTTGTCTCTCTCTTTCTTACTCATTCAATGGTTCAAATATAATCTTGAAGAAAATCAGCTGAAGAGATACTTCGGTGAAGTATTTTATAGTACTTGAGAAAATTCCAGAAATAAGTATGACTGATTTCATAGACTCTGAATATTGAACTGTTAACTCAATCCAAGGACCTGGGTCTAACTGATCTTCTGCCCAAACTGAAGGTCTTTCACAGCTCTGCAACCTGTCAAAGGAACAGTGAGAAGTTAATAAATTTTATTTTCTGCATTTGAATCCTCAACCTACAGGGGCATTGTTACTTTCCTCCCCATGTTTTGCCCATTCACAAAATCTTAAGCTGTGTCACCTTGTTCTGTCTGTGTATGAATGTACATGTGTGCTAGCATGAAGGGAGAAATAGTTTAAGTCTGCATAGTATTTCAGCCACTTGCTTAAAGAATAAGTTTGTTCTTAATAGTGTCATAGAGTTATATGGCACAGAAACAGACCCTTCGGTCCAATTAGTCCGCACTGACCAGATATCCTAAACTGATCTAGACCCATTTGTCGGTTTGTCCCATATCCCTCTAAATCCTCCCTGTTCATGTACCCATCTGGATGCCTTTTAAATGTTGTAACTGTACCCACCTCCACTACATTCTCTCGCAGCTCGTTCCATATATGCACCACTCTCTGCATGAACAAATTGCCAATCAGGATACTTTTTAATCTTTCCTGTCTCACCTTAAACCTATGCCCTCTATTTCAAGACTCGACTACCCTGGGGAAAAGGATCTTGGCTAATCGCTCTATCCATGCCCGTGTTGATTTTATAAACTTCTGTAAAGTCTCCCATCGGCTTCCGATGCTCCAGGGAAAATGGCCCCAGCTTATTCAGCCTCTGCCTATAGCTAAAACCCTGCAACCCCAGCAACATCTTTCTATATCCTTTCTAAACCTTTTCAAGTTTAACAACATCTTTGCCATAGCAGGGAGACCAGAAACAAATGCAGTATTCTAAAAGTGGCCTAAAGTGTGATTGACAAAGCCAGCATTTATTGTTTATGTCCCACTGACCTTGACAACAACTTTCTTATATACAACTTCATGGCTTGTACAGCTGCAACATGACATCCCAACTCGTATACTCAGTGCACTGACCAATGATGGTAAGTGTGTCAAATGCTGCCTTCACCACACTGTCTACCTGTGACTCCACTTTCAAGGAATTATGCACCTGCACCCCAGGTGCCTTTGTTCAGCAACACTCCCCAGGGCACTGTCAGTAACTGGATAAGTACAGCCCTAGTTTTCCTTACCAAAATGCATCACGTCACGTTTATCTAAATTAAACTTCATCTGCCATTCATTGGCCCATCTAATCAAGTCCCTGTTGTACTACTTCACTGTCCACTACGCCACCAATTTTGGTGTCATCTGTACACTGAATAATCATACCTCCTATATTCACATCCACATCGTTTATATAAATGATGAAAAGTAGTGGACCCAGCAACAATCTTTGTGACACACCACTGGTCACAGGCCTCCAGTCCAAAAAACAACCCTCTGTCACCACCCTCTGTCTCCTACCTTCAAGCCAATTTTATATCCATTTGACTAGCTTCTCCTGGATTCCATGTGATCTAACCTTGCTAACCAGTCTACCATGCAGAACCTTGTTTATTGTCTTGCTGAAGTCCATTTAGGCAATGTCTATGGCTTTGCCTTCATCCGTCTTCTTTGTCACCTCTTCAAAAAACTCAATCAAGTTAGTGGGACAAGATTTCCCATGCATGAAGCCACGTTGACTAGCCTTAATCTGCTCTTGCCTTTCCGAATGCATTTACATCCTGTCCCTTAGAATCTCCTCCAACAACTTACCCACCACTGACATCAGGCTCATCAGTCTATAGTTCCCTGTTTTTCTTTACAATCTTTCTTAAATAATGGCCTTTAGCCACCCTCCAGTCTTCTGGCACCTCATCTGTGGCTGTTGATGATACTAAGGTCTCAGCCAGGGATCCAGCAATGTCTTCCCTAACTTCCCACAAAGTTCCGGGATACATCTGATTAGGTCCCAGGGATTTATCTACCTTTATATGTCTTAAGATTTCCGGCACCAACTCTTCTGTAATATGGGCACTTTTCAAGACATCTACAATTTATTTCTCCGAGACAAAGCATTTTTGTGTTTATTGAAGACACCCGATAAAAGTCTCTTTTGTTTTAAATGACAATGATCAAGGGAAGAAAAATGATTACTTTCATGATAAGGTAAGATATTTACAATTTTAGTACAACTCATTGAGTAGTGGGGCTTGATTTCTAGCATATTCTGGAGTTTCCTGATCCTTACAAATTACACAAATAAAAGCAAAAGTCTGCAGGTGCTAGAAATCTGAAATAAGAACAGAAAGTGCTGGAGAAACTCAGCAGGTCTGGCAACATCTGAGAAGAACAAAACAGAGTTAATGTTTCAAGTCCAATGTCTCTTCATTTGGAACCCTTATAAATTGCAGGCTGGTTGATGACAAAGGAAAAAAGTGCAACATACTTGGTAGAGTTGAGCAAAAGCTTAATGAAATATTTTGTATGAAGATAAACCCAAGGACACTGTTAGCCTGCAGAATTGACAAGCCATGTTATATGTTTGGAGCTGGCAGGAAGTGACACCTAGTTCAGATACATGTGGAACATTTCAAACCCAAGCTCTGAACAGGTAAGATGTTTGCTGTTTAGCTGACCTGCTAAACTCGCCTACTCGGTGACAGCAAATAAAGAAACCTATTCTGACATAGTTGATGTTAAGGTTTGAACCACAGTGTGTTTTCTCATAACTAATATGACGATTATTGCACTTTATGAAATTGATTGTTGATGTTCAGAATGAGACTGGGATTTCACCCTTAGAACTTAGGGCTGTGTTTGAGTCTTTTACATGCCCAGAGTATGAGCAAATGCCAAATTTTGTTCCCTTTGAGCCCAATGAAATTATGATTAGATTGTTGGGATGACATGAAATTTCAATCTAACGAACTGTGTGACATTCCTGGCTTTGGTTCCTGTACTGTACCATCCGGCAGCTGTCGTTTGAAGTAAGTTTTTGGAGTAATGAGGCTGCTCTGTTGGTCACCACATGTAAACGATTGGAAAGGCATAGTGGTTTCCGAGTCATTGGAAGACCTACAAAAGATCTCTTACCTTTATATGTGCATTGGGACTTGCCTATATTTTTGTAGATTCATTGTTGCATGAGGTTGTTCTGATCACTAACCACATCCTTCAGGAAAAGTACCTGAATAGGCAGTTCATGTCCCAGACATTCGTAAGGCACAGCCCTATGCAGTAGTTTTAATAAAGACTCATTTATTGATAACATTAGCTTATACCTGACCAAGAACAGAACTATGTGAGCTTTCTTTGAAAGGCTGATGAGCAATTCTGCTCTGTCAGCTCTCTCCTGTCATTCATAACGGTGCATGAAATACACACGCTCACGCAGATAAACACGTAAGCATTAAGAAACCTCACAACAAAACTTATTAGCAGTGTCATTCCTGACGTATGAAAGTTTTTTTAAAAAATCTGATGTTTCTAAAATACTTGAGCCTTTAACATTGTAATAAGGTGTGTTAACATTTCAAATATATAAGTTTAATCTTGTGCTTTGACCTCTTTCTCTTTTTGTTTGCAGTTACCCCTGCTGTGCAGTCTGCTGCTTTTGTTTTAAGTTGGCTTACCGTTGCAATTTTCCACACTACTGCATTTTTGAACAAGAAGCTTCGATTCAAGTTAGTTTCTTTGGTTATGTTCTTCACCTTGGTTGTGCCCCTGCCTTTCCTTTATGCAAGACTGAGGTCAGACAGACATGTAGAAAGAAAATTGAGCTTATTTTCCATCTCTAGCCCCTCAATTTAATCCTACTCAGCACCCATTTGGAGAAACTATCAGTAAGAGTTCTCTTGTTTTCCTGTTGTAACTTTAATAGAAGATCATTGGAAATCCTTGGGATATGATATAAGTGATCATACTGTGATTTTCAAGTGGCTGTAGAGTAGCATGGTGGTAATGTTAATGGACTGGTAAGCCAGAAGCACGTGCAAAATATCCAGAGTCACAAGTTTGGATCACAGTATCTGGAGAAATTATTGTAATTAAATATATCTCAAATGAAATCTTAATGTCAGAAAGAGGACCATGTAATAAATGGAACTCCATTTTGTTGCATTCATATTCTTAAGGGAAAGAAATTATTGTCCTTACTCATTCTTTTATTTTACCGCTACATATTCAATTTCTCAATCATGGATACCAAAACCACAGGAATTTGGTTGAGTCTTAGTTTCCTCTGAAATGCCCTAACAAGCCATGAAGTTGTATTTCAGAAAGTTGTTGTCAAGGTCAGTGGGACATAAACAATAAATGCTGGCTTTGTCAATCACACTTTACAAATGAGTAAAAACAAAATCCTAAAAAGCCGCTGCAGAATGACAGGCAAAGCAACAGCTGGCACAGTGGTTAGCACTGCTGCCTCACAGCACCGGGTACCCAGGTTTGATCCCAACCTCAGGTGACAGTCTTTGTGGAGACTGCATGTTCTCCCCTTGTCTGTGTGGGTTTTTGCTGGGTGCTCTGGTTTCCTCCCACTGTCCAAAGATATGCTGGCTAGGCGGATTGGCCATGCTAAATTGCCTGTAGTGTTCAGGGATGAGTAGATTAGGTGGGTTATAGGGGGATGGGTCTGCATGGGATAATCTGAGGGTCAGTGTGGACTTGTTGGGCTGAAGGGCCTGTTACCACACTGTAGGGATTCTTTGATCTATGAATGCTAATTTGTTTCATTGCATTAGGGAGACATATCATTTTGGCTAAAAGAAGTGACTAATTTTGGTCTCCCTGCCTTGCTTGAGGTTTTTATTTGCACCAGATTTGTTACATATCATTTTCTAGGATGTACATCAAAAGCATTAGAATGTATTAATTATCTGTTCTGAAAAAGTGCTGTATCAATTAGCAGAGATTGGTTTGTCTAGAAGTGTTTCCTAGAGTTGGTTACTTTTTGGCTGTCTAATAATCTTTCCTTTGATTTGGTAGACATTTAATGTGCCACCTTTCGCCAAGTTTCTTTATGCATTCAGTAGGCAGTCTGACACCACCACCCCAAGTTTCAGATCAACTAGTAATTATGAAACAATGAATTCCAGATAAGGAAAGTTTCAGGTAAAAAGCAAGTTGTTATTGTGTCTTGTGGAAAATCTCACCCACTACTTCTACAGAAGTTTAGTCTAGAGGTTACTACATGGTCATGCATCTCAGGTACAGTCAAGTACATACACGTAGCGATGTGATAGTTTAAAACTCACCCTGGTACATCGTGTCTCCTTGATCACTGAAGGTTATTGCTTTCAGCACCAGTAACTGATGGCTCATTTGCTTCATTTCTTGTTTGCTGATTACCTTACAAAAACACAGAAGGTTGTGTGAAAGATCTATCAAAGAACCTGAAACTGGTGTCATTACTGGGGATGGAACTTTTCCAAGTTGACAGGGGCAGGAACATTGATAAACATTCCTCTGGCATCCTGATGAGTTCAGATACTCTTTGGGCTTTCCCAGTTGGTTCAAGAAGGCAGCGCACCACTACCTTCTCAAGGGTACCTAGGGATGAGCAACAAATGCTGGCAAACCAGCAACGCCCACACCCCATGAGTGAATAAATAAATTGGTGGGCTGGAGAGACCAGCCTCCTCAGAGGAGGATGAGTGAGAGAAAGACCCAACAAATGCTGACTATCCGAAGGCGCCCAGCTTGATAATGAAAGAATGGTTATCCATGACCAAATTAAGATGATGATGTGTGATTTGGAGGAAAACTTCTAAGTGGTAGTGGTTCCCATCTCCCACTGTGAACTTGTCCTTCTAAGTAGTAGAGGCTAGAGGTTTGGAAAAGGCAATTGAAGACACATTGATGCACTGCCTCTTGTAGGCCACATGGATTCAGAGGAGGTTGCAGGTTCACCAGACTAATCCCTGGGATGGCAGGATTGTTTCATATGGAGAGATTGAGAAGACTTAGCTGACATTTTCAAGAATTTTGAAAAATGAGATTTGATCTTATTGAAGCTTGAAAATTTCTCAAAAGGTGTGACAGAAGGGATGAAGTAGGACATTTTTCCCCAGGCAGTGACTCTAGAATCAGAGAACTTACTCACAGAACAAGGAGTAAGCCACCTAAGACTGAACTGAGGAAGAATTTCCTCACTCAGATGGTGGTGAAACCTTGGAATTCTCGATTTAAGAAGTCTGTGGAAGCTCAATCATTGAGCATCTTCCAAACTAAAATCAACAGATTATTTAGAAACTAATGACATCAAAGGACAGGGAGATGTCATGGGAAAATGGAGTTGACGTAAATGTTTACTCTTGACAACATTGAATAGTAAAGCAGGCTAAATGGGCAAAATAACCTACTCCTGTTCCTGCATTGCTATTCCTACATTCTTTCCATGCCGATCAGCATTGTGGGCCCATCTACAACTCATGAACTGTAGTGTTTTAGGAATGTGGCTCAACTTTCTCTCAGGTGAGAAAAGGAATGGGTTATAATGCTCGACTTAACAGCTATGCCCATATCTCAGAAACATACAAATTCCCTCTGCGCTTCTGTCTCTTTCAAACACATGGTGCTGGATTTTCACTTCTGACCTGAGGGACTCAAATCAGGAAGTTAAAAGACCCAGTCAGAATTAATTTTCACTCCAGGGAGGTAAGGGCAAGATTGATTTGGGATCTCTCAAATGTGCTAGATCTTAAGTGGCCAAGGGATGAATGAGTGTCCATGCAGACTAGTTTAAAGGCTTGTCTTGCTTCCCTGGAACTTTGTTCTGGTTGTTTTATAAGCTCATTGGCTTTCTAGCCCTCAACCCTTAGAGACCTCCCCAATTCCCAATCTCTTTCACCTTCCCATACCATTTTCATGTCAAGTCATCAATCTGGCATATATCCCATGGCACCACTATAGGTACTAACCCAACTTCCACCATGATTAGGCCTCAGAAGTCACATGGGGATAAAAAATAGACAACAATCTTGCAGTCTCATAAACCATTCATTCATGCAAGCGGATTTCACCTGATGAAGGAGCAGCGGTCTAAAAGCTTGTGACTTCAAATAAACCTGTTAGTCTATGACCTAGTGTCATGTGACTTCTGACCTTCTCCACCCCAGTCCAAGAGCAACACCTCCACATCATGATGATTATACATATTTGATATTGATTAAAACACCCATTCAAAAACATCATTCAATGTCCTTAATGATTAATACCATAAATGAAGAAGAAAAATTCTAATCAGACCCTAGATCAATTATAATTTAATTCTTTAATACCCTCTTCAAGTTGTCATTAAAATGTGAACTCAGAACTCCCTGCTGTGTTGATTGTATCTTTTGAAACTCAGCCAAGTCTTCAGAAGCACATAATAGTAACACTTGGGGAAAATGTCAGCAATCAAGCTGACTGAAATTGTTTGATCATGGAATCCCTACAAGTGTAGATAGAGGCTGTTTGACCCAATAAGTCTGCACTGATCCAGACACACTCCCCACCCTATTCCTGTATCACTGCATCTACCATGGCTAATCCACCTAGACTACTTATCCCTGGACATCATAGGGCAATTTAGCCTGGCCAATCCACCTAACCTGCACATCTGTGGACTGTGGGACGAAACTGGAGTACCTGGCGGAAAAGCATGCAGACACGGGAGAATATACAAACTCCACAGAGTCATCTGAGGCTGGAATCGAAGCTGAGTCCCTGGACCAGTGAGGTATCAGTACTAACCGTGTGATAACTTTACTTTTAAAACCTACACCAGATGTTATGTCAATAAAAGCGCCCCTGTAGAGTTTTGTTTCAAAACTTTAACTGTCTTTTTATGCTTTAATAATGTTCTGATTATGGTAGTTAAACAAACCTTATACACCCATTAAGAATGTTTACATGTATGCTATAAATGTATAACTCCTCACTGCAGGTTACATAGGAATATAGGATTTGGCAGCGGGAATAGGGTATTTGGCCATTTGAACCTGTTTCACCACTCAGTAAGAATGGATTGAAACTTACAATATTTTGACCATATGTCAATTTTGTCGAGTTTCATGGACAGTTTCTCTCTGTGAAGCCTATTGGGATTTTTTTTGCTGTATCATCCTAAACTCACCTCATTAACTATCTACCTACCTGAAGATACCTGCTCTGACTTTTGTATCTGGAATTATTGACATCTACTTTTCTTGCAGCTGGTAGTATCATGGTGATTCATGGTGATTCATGGTGAGGCACAATCCACCATTTATGAGGCTGTTAACAAGCAATAATCCCTGTTATTTGATATCTCACCACTACCTAGTTGCAATCTTATCTTGACACCTGGAATTTAATTTGGAAATGCTGTAAATTGTTCCTGATGTTGAAAAAGGCCCCCCTAGACTCCTCATGCAGTTCTCCCAGATTTCTCACCATAGCCCATGTCATTCAGGACCTACAAGATTCTGCCTAATATGACTGATCTGATTGTGGTCTCAGCTCCACTTTTCTGTTTGTGTCCCATCACCCTTGACTCTCCTGTTAATCAAAAATCCAATTCACTCCGTTATTAATAAAGCTAAAGATTCAGCCCCACTATCCTCTTGGGATATACACTGTAACGACCCTCTTCTTTGACTTGAAAGAAGACCCTATATTCTTAAACTATATCCCTTAGTTTTAACTTCCCCGCAACAGCAAACAGCCTCCTGATATCCAGTCTATCCAATCCTGTGAAGATCTTACATGATACAATAAGGTTACCTCTTGTCCTCTAAATTCCCGTGGCTTCAACCTGTCTAATGTTTCCTCCTAGAATAAAACCCTTATTCCAGGAATGAGCTGACTGAACCTTCTCTAAATTGCTTCTAAAGTGATTCTATCATCTTTTTCAAATAAAGACACCAAAGCACTACTCCAGATGTGGTCTCATCACCACCCTGTACAGCTGTGGTAAATCCTTCCTGCTTTTATATTCAACTCTCCCTGCACTAAATAGCAGCATTCATTTGCTTTCCTGCAAACCAACTTTCTGTGGTTCATGTATGAGAATACCCTGATCCCTCTATGCCGCTGAGTTCTGCGATCTCTCTACATTTATGTCATGTACTGTTTTTCTATTCTTCCAGCCAAAATGAACAACTCCACATTTACCTCAGTTATAAACCATCTGCCAAATTTCTGCTCACTCATGGAATCTGCCTATATTCCTATCCAGACTCTGGCAACTTGCTTCTTGCTGCTGTTTCTTGGTCCGATTTCCATTTTTTTTATTTCTATGCATCTGTCCTCTCATCAAACCATTGTTATGGATCGTAAATAGTTCAGGACCCAGCACTGATCACTATGTGACTCATAGAGTCATAGAATTATACAGCATGGGAACAGACCCTTTGGTCCAGTTCATACATTCCAACCAGATGTCCTAAACTGATCTAGTCCCATTTGTCAGCCCATATCCCTCTAAATCCTTTCTATTGATGTACCTATTTGGATACCTTTTAAATTATGCAATTATACCCACCTCCATCATGTCCTATAGCAGCCTGTTCCAAAGACACACCACCCTCTGTGTGAAAACATTGCCTCCCAGGTCCCTTTTAAATCTTTCCACTCTCACCTTAAATCTATGCCTGCCAGTTTTGGACTCATCTACCCTGGGAAAAAGATCTTGACTATTCATCCTATCAGTGCCTCTCATGATTTTATAAACCCGTATAAGGCCATGCCTTAGCCTCCGATGCTCCAGGGAAAATAGTCCCATCCTATCCAAACTCTCCTTTAACTCAAACCCTCCAACCCTGGCCACGTCCTTGTAAATCTGAGCCTTTTCAAGTTTAACAACATCTTCTCCATAGCAGGGAGACCAGAAAAGAATGCAGCACTCTAAAAGTGGCCTCACCAATGTCCTGTACAGCTGCAAGATGACATCCCAACTCCTCTACTCAATGCACCCAATAAAGGCAAGTGTACCAAATGCCTTCTTCACTACCCTGTCTACCTGCAACTCCACTTCCAAGGAACTTTGCAACTGCACCCCTAGGTCTTTTTGTTCAGCACAGTCCCCTGACCCCTACCATTATGTGTAAAAGTGCTGCCTGATTTGCCTTACCAAAATGCAACATTTCACATTTATCTAAATTAAACTCCATCTGCCTCTCCTTGGCCCATTGAGCCATCTGATCAAGGTCTTGTTGTACTCCAAGATAGTCTTCTTTACTGTCGACTGCACTACCAATTTTGGTGTCATCAGCAAACTTACTAACCATATCACTTATATTCACATCCAAATCATTTATATAAACGCCAAATGCAGTTGACTCAGCACACTACTGGAAACAGGCTTCCAGTCCTAAAAGCAAACCTCTGACTCCTACCTTCAAGTCAATTTTGCATCCAGTTGGCTAGCTCCCCTGGATTCCACATGATTTAAACTTGCTTGTCAATCTACCATGTGGAATCTTGTCAAATTCCTTGCTGAAGTCCATATAGACAATGTCTACTGCTTTGCCTTCATCAATCTTCTTTGTTACTCCACTAGTTACAGTTTACCAATCTGATAAAAATCCATTTGTCTTAACTGTCTGCATCTTGTTAGCTAACCAATCCTTTATCCATACTAACATGTTACCCCCTATAGTTACCTCATACAGCATAAGCTCTTTCATTGTATATTAAATTTGTTGTTGGGGCAACTTCACAATGATATCATGGAAATACTTCTCACCGGCCTAAATAGCACAACATGGGTGAAGTTAGAAAGAGGTGGGAAGGTGAAGAAGTTGGGAACACATACAGCGAAGCATGTGGAGTAGACTGACTAGTCTTAGGTAGTAGATTTAATGGATAGTCTTTCAATGATGTGACAGTGAGAGAGTACATCTTGTTATATACTATCCGCTATATTTATCCTGGTATATGAGTTCTGAGGAAAAGTCACCGGACCTGAAATGTTAACTCTGTTTTTTTCCTTCACAGATGCTGCCAGACCTGCTAAGCTTTTCCAGCAACTTTGTTTTTGTTCCTGATTTACAGCGTCCGCAGTTCTTTCGGTTTGTATCCTGGTTTTTGTTTAATCATTGTGTAATTTTAATACATAATAGAGAATGCTTCAGAGAGGCCTTAATCTGAAGTTCTTTACCTTGTGTTCCCCTCAATAAGCCTGTCTTGAACCCAAAATCTTGATGTGGGCATAAAACTATACAACGGAAGAGATATGTCATCTTATGAAATGCCTTTTTGAAAATCCTTGTGCACCACATTTGCCAGTTTCCTTTATTCACTGTGAATTTTACTTGATTAAAAATTGTTAATAGAATAGTTAAGTATAATTTCCCTTTCATGAAGCTATGTTGGCTCTGCCTGATCACACGGTGATTTCCTAAGTGACCCGTATGACCTCCTTAGTAATGGATTCTATGGCCCCTGCAACAGCCAAAATTAAGTCTGACTGAACTTAACACTAAATTGATATGAGCCTGGTAAGTTTGTGTAAATTGTGCCCCATCTGCAAAAACTGGATCTGTCAAAAATGGGGTCTTCTGACTCCACAAAAATTCAACCCTTGCATTCCACGGAGAACATGCCCTCATTAATCCTCTCAGTCGTTAGATTTACTTTCTTGAATTCCTTTAGAATCCTTTCTATATTTTAGATGCGTATTTAATTAATTGCACTTTTGAATCCTTTCTTCTGTTTCACGTTTTCTTTCATTTTTTTCTTGCATTCGTTGTCACTTTTTGTTTCATTTTCTCTGCTATTTTTTGCCTTCTTTGTATTTTCTATTTCGGTGCGTAATGGTTTGGAGCAATTTCAATCACCATGAATTCAGGTTGAGATAAAGTAGATAGCTTTTTGTTTGTTCAGAATAACAAAGGATCTGGATTGAAGCTGCAAAAGTGAAGCTGAGGTGCAGACCATGAGCTATTTTAATGGTGGAGCAGGTTTCAGAGATTGAACTGAATTGACAATTGAATTCCGTATGGTACTCTGATTTAATTGGATGAAATCAGGCAGGACAATAACATATGAAATTGGGAAGCCAAACGAGTAAGAGTTGCAGCCAAATTTATGTGGAACTGAGATAACAATGACTGATTTGTTATGATTGGACAGGAATATGGATCTAAGCCACAGTGATATTAAAAATGCTGGAATCCTGTCACCAGTTTGCAACAAACACGTTCAGAAGAATCATATTTTTATAACCATATCTTTAGCTTTCTTACTGAATGTAATGTATGTTGTAGAAAAGAATCTTGAAGGTTTTCATGTCAACCCAATGATGGCTGGTGCAAGGTGGTGGGAAACTATGGATTTTACAATTATATAGGACCTCTAACTTAAGACTGGCCCCTGGTCTTTCACAGGGCTGAAAGGTAATCCTTAGAGGGAAAAAAAAAGAAACATGCAAGTATACAAGTCTTTTCACAGCCGTCAAATATCTTAAAGTGCATTACAGCCAAAGAAGTACTTCTGATCTTTAATCACTGTTATAATATAGGAAATATGATACTCAATCTGCACACACAAGCAGAAATGTGATAATAATCAATTAATCTGTTTTGTCATGTTGATTGAAAGATAAATGTTGACTATGTCTTGACTTCCCTGCTATTTAGTTATTGGTTCCTGTACATTCACATTAGCAGGCAGCCAGCATCTCAGTTTACTGGCTCATGCTAAAGCCAGCATCTTCAATGGTATAACCCTTCCTCAGTATTACACTATAGTGTCAGCCTTGGTTTTTGTGCTGCAGCTCTGGAGTGAGACCTGCCTCAAAACCTTGTGATTCAGAGGCTAGAGTTCTACCAGTTGAGCCATGGCTGACACACAGAGAATAGATTATTATAATCACTTGCTTGGAAAGCCAAATGCAGTTAAATGCTGAACATCTTGAAGTCAAATCTGAAGCATTTTGAACGATCCAAACCAATTTGCAACCAACTGAGATATTCTTATGAGCTTGAACACTGGGCATTATCTTCTTCTTGATAAAATTGTTTGCAAGTTGGACATTTTGCTTGCGTGGCTAATTGAGTGATGTACAGAGGGAATGGATCGAGATTAAAGTAGTGAAGGTGGCAAACAACTGACTGGAAAAGCTGAAGTTTTAATTGGGTCTACCTGTAATATCTGTAAATGTGGTCAGGACTTTCCCCAGGCCTATCAGTCTAACTTGCTTCCAGTGTCAGTTGTTTTTTATACCTAAAAATAATGCAATGTCTTATTGTGAAAACACAACCCTGCTGTATTCATTTTCCAAGTTATCACTAATTTTATGAAAAGCTTAATGTTTCCAATGATCTGGTATCGGCAATATTGTTTTCATAAATCTCTGAGTAGATCAATAATGGGCATTCTGAGATTTATGCCAATATTTGGTAGCTAAAATAAATGCAATTTAAACTTTATTGTTCATTATGAATCAGCTATGCTCATCCAATCCTGTTTCTGTAATGGTGATCATTATGTGGCAGTATTAGTTTTGTATCTATCCTTGACAGCACCAGTAAGTGTGACCACCATTCAATTATTCACATTGAGGGTGCCTCATGTTGTCTGGCGCTATCACTGAGCTAAATGGGACAGACTTCAAATAAACATAGCAATTCAAAACTGGGCATCCATAAGGCACTGTTGGCCATCAGCAGCAACAGAATTGTATTCAACCCCAATCTGTCACATGATGACTTGGCGTATCCCCCACTCCATCATTACCATAATGCCGAGTGGATAATCCATCTTGCCATCCTCTTAAGGTCTGCAGCAACATAGGTGTCAGTCTTCATCAGTTTAATTCACTCCAAACGCTGTCAAATAATACCTCAAGGCACTCGATACTGCACAGGCTGTGGCCCTGGCAATGGTACTGAAGACTTGGTTTCCAAACCTGTTGTGCCCCTAGGCAAGCTGTTCCAGTACAGCTTCAACACTGCCAAACAATGTGGATAATTGCCCAAGAACATGCTGCACACAAGAAGTAGGACAGATCCAACCTGGCCAATTACCCCGACAGTAGTTTATTCTTGATCATAAACAAGCAGGAACAAATTGTAGTAATCTCTGGATTACTCCCAGTACCACACACAAGCAAGTACGGAAATAGCAGGATAACACAGATGAATGTGCACCTGGAAAGATGGCTCAAAAAGGAGGCTTTAGATTCCTGGAACACTGGCACTGGCTCTGGGGAACCTGACATCTATATAAACTGGATGGCTTGCACATATACAGAGTTGGGATTGAGGTCCTTGTGTGGTGTTTTGCCAGTGCCATTGGGAAGGCTTTAATCTAATTTGACAGTGGATTGAGAGCCAAGAGAGAATATTCGAGGTGAATAAATTGGGCTTACAAAATACTTAAGGATACATCTGGCAATAGTGTAGAAAATAGTCAGATAATAGGTGAAACTGGAATCAGGGAGAAAGCAAGTCCAAAACATAGTGAAAGTACATGTATTTAAATCATGGAGTATAGTGAATAAGGTTCGTGGGTTACAGTCACAGATTGCAATGTAGAATTATGATGTTGTAGCAGTGTTGGAGAATTGTATCAAGGGCAAGACTGGGTATTAAGTATCGCTGGACATATGTTTTTCAAGAAAGATAGAAAATGCAGGAACCAAAGAGGAGTTGCATTGTTAGGTAAGGATGGTGTTGCAGTGCTGGAGGAGGGGGTTGTCTTGGAGAGTTCAAGGATAGAGTTACGAAGTTACAAAGAAATGCCATCATTATAGTACAGTTGTAATAGGGAACTTCAATTACCTAAATATAGACTGGGGTACTGGTAGTGTAAGGGGTAAGAGGGCATTGTGTTGGAGAGAGTTTCCTATAGCAGTATGTGTCCACTCCAACAACGAAGGATGCATTTTTGGACCTGATCCTTGGAGATGAGGTGGGCCAATCGGTCGAGTGTTAATGGGGGATCATTTAGGAGACAGTGATCGTTGTATCACTGTCCAGGTTCAGGATTGTAGTGGAGAATGATGTGCAATAGTCCAGAGCAAGAAAAATCATTTGGTGGAGAACTGACTTCAATGGAACTAGAACAGAGCTGAACAGGATTGATTGGAAGAAGAGATTGGTGGATAGATTAGTAACTGAACAATGGACCACCTTCAAGGAGTAGATGTTTTGGATGTAATTGAGGTATATTGTCTCTGGCGTAAAATGTAGGACAAACAAAACCAGATCTCCCTCAATAACAAAGGAGGTGGAAATCAACATTACAAAGCAAAGATGTGTTTATGACTTGTATAAAGCAGAAAGTACAATTGAGAATCAACAAGAATACTGAAGTTTTAACGGGCAGTTGAAAGAGCAAATAAGAAAAACAAAGAGGAACAATGAGAAAAGACGAGCAGCCAACATAAAGGGAAATCCCAAAGTCTTATATAGACATACAAACAATAAGAGAGTGGTTAAAGGAGGAGTAGGACCGATCAGAGACCAAAAAGGGGATTTTACACACGGAGGCAGGGAGTATGGCTGAGATATCAAACAGATACTTTGCATCTGTTTTGAAAAAAAGGAAGATGCTGTCCAGGCCACGGTGACAAAGGAAGAAACCTGTCACTCAGAGGGCTATTAATTAACAGACAGAAGACTTGGATAGATTGTTGTCATTTAATTTTAGTAAGGCTCTAGGACCATTTGAAGGAAGTGAGGGTAGAAATTGTGGGAGGCATTGCCTATGCTATTTTAGTCTTTCTTGGACTCTGAGGAGGTGTCAGAAGCCTGAAGAAATGCTAACGTTATGGCCTTGGTCAAAAAAAGTTGTAAGGCTAATCTTGGCAATGATAGACCAGTCAGTTTAACTCCCATGATGAGGAAATATTTGGAAACAATTATTCAGGATGGAATCGGTTGTCATGTGGAAAAAGATGGGTTGATTAGGAAGAGTCAGCATGGTTTTCTAAAAGGGAAGTTGTGTTTAACTAACTAGTTGGAGTTTTTGAAGAAGTAACTAAAATGTTTGATGAGGGTAACAGTTATGACATGATATAGATGAATTTTCAGAAGGCATTTGACAGAGTGCCTCACAACAGACACATGGCATAACTTGTGAGGAATGTTTTAGGCCAGGGTATTGAAGGGACAGTGGCAAAATGGATACTAAATTTGTTGAGTGATACAAAATAAAGTAATGGTCAACAGATATTTTTTGGCCTGGAGGAAGCTTTGTAGTGGACTTCCCAGGAGTTAGCATTGGGACCCTTCCTTTCCTGATGTGTATTAATGATCTGAATCTTGGTGTGTAGAGAATAGTTTCCAAGTTTGCAGATGACACAAAACTTAGAAGAACTGTAAGCTGTGAGGAGGACAGTGTGGAATTCCAAAAAGACAAGTTGGTGGAATGAGTGGACAGGAAGCTGAGAAGTATGTGGTGATGCACTTTGGTCAGAAGTTTAAATAGGAGGTACAATTCTGAAAGGGTGCAGGAGCAGACGAACTATAAATACTGTGGCTTGAAAAGCAGGTCAAGTGCTAATAATCATGCAATAAGTAACTCATCTCCTGACTCCCAAAGCCTGTGCACCATCTACAAGGCACATGTCAGGAGTGTGGTAGATATTCCTCACTTACCTGGATGAGTGCAGTTCCAACAACACTCAAGAAGTTTGACAACAGTACAAAGCCTGATTAGCACCATGTCCACAAACATTTACTCTGTCTACCTCTTACGCTCAGTAGCAGCTGTATGTACCATCTATAAGATTCACTGCATGAATTCACCAAGGCAGTACTTACCAAACCCACAACCACAACCATCCAGAAGGACAAAGGCAGCATTTACTTGGAACAATATTGCTGTTCCTTCAGTGTTGCTGGTTTATAATCTTGGTCCTTCCTCCCTAATAGTTTTAGGATGCACCTAAAGCAAACGGACTGCCGCTGTTCAAGAAGGTAGCTCCCCATTATCTTCTCAAGGGCATCTAGGCACAGGCAATAAATTCTGGCCCAGTGAGTAATGCTTACATTCCCTGAATGAATTTATTTAAAAGAGATATTTCATTATTTCTTTTCTCAGGCTTAATACTTTATCAAACACCTTTTCTTTTACTTGAGAAAACCTTGTAATTTTCTTCATTTTGACTAGATTCATGTTGTCTTAGCTGAGTGTGAGAAAAGGAAGTACAAATATTTGTTGCAATCGGTCAAGATGGAGGTTGGAAAGAGGGGAGTCAAATCAGCCTTCCTCACCTGGCCATGACACTGTTGTAGTGTGCTACTCAAGAAATTTGCGGCATGATTTTTTTCTTATTCTCTGATGGAATGCGGCAGTCAATGGAAAGGTCAACAGTTTTGCTCATTGTTAATTCCTTGAATGGAATGTCTTGCCATTAAGAGGCAGTCACATTGCTGTTGGTCTGGAGTCATACAGCTTTCCTTCCTGAAAGGGCATTAGTGAACCAGATGAGAGTTTACGTCAATTCATAATAGTTTCATGATCATCAATACTGATGCAGCTTCATATTGCAGATTTTATTAATTTGAACCCATATCCCTAGAGCATGGGCTTCTGGGTTACTAGTCCAAGGATATTGCCACGAAGCCATAATTACCCCTCTTCTATTTACTTAAGTAGGTGGATTTATCTCCCTGACATAACAATTCATAGGTTTGATGATCTGCTTTTAATATTTTTATGATGATATGCAACCACCTAATCACAGCACCTCCATAATTCATCAATTAAGTGTGGTGTCTGAAAAAAGCCAGCAAATTGAAAACATCTGTGCTGCTTTAGTTCTGTTGTAAACCTAGAGGGAGATTATATATATAGTTTACATGATGTGTTGGAAAATATATTTCACAAGTTGCAGGTCAGGAGTGGGATAGAATACTCCCTATTTGCCTGGATGAGTGCAGCTCTAACAACACTCAAGAGGCTTGAAACCATTCAGGACAAAGCAGCCCGCTGGATTGGCATCACATCTACAAGCACCCACTCCCTCCATCACTAATGCTCAGTAACAGCAGTGTGTACTATCCACAAGATACACTGCAGAAATTCACCAAAGGTCTTAGACAGCACATTCCAAACCCATGATCACTTTCATCAAGAAGGACACTGGCAGCAGATACATGGGAACACCACCACCTTCAAGTTTCCCTCCAAGCCACTCAGCATCCTGACTTGGAAATATATTGCCGTTTGTTCACTATCAAAATCTTGGAATTCCCTCCCTGAGGGTATTGTGGGTTAACCTGCAGCACATCAACTGCATAGTTCAAGAGGCTTACCACCACTTTCTCAAGGGCAATAATAGGCAGGCAATAAATACTGGCCAACAAACAACGTCCATATCCCACTAGTAACAATATAAAAAAAATTGCCTTTATAGGTAAGAGTAAGCTTTCAATGTCTGACTTCAAACTAGATTCCCCCAAACAGGACAAATACACTAGTGTATTTTCTTTACTCACTCATGACTAACTCAAATGTTTCTTTGTCACACGTGAATGATGACGTTGTTCTCATTCAAAGGGTGAAGAGGGAATTCCACAGTTCCTGATTGTGCATTCCCATTTCCTGAGAGTATTTAACATTTGATAGAATAACAACAAGAAAGTTTCTTTTATTGTGAACAAGAGAAGCAACTGTGCCTTGATGCAGTTATATGAACACAATAGATTTCTAAAAGACTTAAGAAACACTAATACTGCAAAAAAAACTGACTTAATGTCACAATTGAAGCCTGCAGAATTATGTAAATAGCATAAATTTTATGAACATTAACTCACCAGACATTTCCTCACTTGTGTTGGCGTAGGTGTGGTGAGTCAGAAAGGACAAATTTAGTGGTTAGTTATATAACTTTGTCTGACGCTTTGGAGTTAAGAATTTGAATAAATTAAATGATTATCCCCTTTGGTGAATGATTACACTTTGAGAATGGAAAATGTCTCAAAATAACCTGTAGAGAAAAAAATCCCTATACATATTTTTTTTTGTGTCAAAATTGCTTTTAGTCATATTAGAAAATGCATACAAACTTCCTGGTTTCTAAAAGTTGTAAAAGATTAGATTTAGTGTGATAATAACAGGTAGGACAGGCCAGAATAATCCCTATTTCATCTGCCCGAAAATAAAGCAGGTTATAATACAGCCTTTATTTAAACTGTTGTTATTGTGTATATGTTGCTTCAACAAAAAGAAGGCAAGTATATTTATAAAGCACCTTCCACAATATCAGAATGATCCACATGTCCCTGTCCAGGAAACAGCTAGCAAAGCCATATTGAAATGTACTGGAAGAGCTCCATGAAAACAAGGGAAACAAAACCGAAGGCTTTGACTCCCCTGACTGATTTTGCACAATTTCTTGCATGTTTGATTAGCGAGTGCTTGAGCCAGCTTTGCTCATGGATCTTCTCAACGTGAGGTGTAGAAAAATAAGAGAATACAACAAAAATGCAAATTGTAAAAGCATACATTGTGCAGACAGTCGTAAAAATGAAACAATGAAAAGACGTTAAAGTCCTAGTTGTTTCATTCCATGCTGATATTTCTAAGATTACAGACAGATATACAAGGTTTGACCTCTTTATTTAGATCAAAGGAGAGAGCTTTGACTCAGTGGCAGCATTCCAGCCAAAGTCCAGACAACCCTATGAGTGGAGACAGAGGGTGGAATTTAATGCCCTTCCTGCGGTGAGTTTGATTACAAGGGGCCATTTAATCAAGTGGAAGGTGATGGTTAGGTGTAATGATATTTATTTATTGGACTTGTATGTATGTGTGAATAATGCATACATTATTTTAAAAGTTCTGACTGCAGTTATTTCCCTGTTGTTTGAGAATAGCATTCATACATCATATCCTTGACTGAAAACACACCCTAAAAAGGAAATAAAATTTAAGAATAATAAAGAAAAATAAAATATTAAGAAATTGGCTCCCAAATTACATTGAGGACCAAACACTGGGGAAATGTAACCATACGTTGTTCAGTGCAGCAGGAAATCCAACTGTCTTGTTCTAAGAGAATGTCACACTTAATGTTGCTTAATGTTTTCTGAAGAGTTTGCCAATCATGTGCAATACCTCAAATGCCGTTGCATTGCAGAAGTGTCCAGAAGACCATCTGATGTGTCTGAAAATTGTGTTCAATTGTTCTAATAGAGTAAACTAAATTGGAATACAACTGTTTTGCTAAGCCATTTATTGTCATCGTGGGTAATATATGGATTAGGTAGATGAACTTTACTCTCTGAAACAGTGTTCTCCAATATGTCTATATTGCCATATGCTGAATCATTTGAATCAGCCACAGACAGATGGGAAATTGATGCTGTTTATTTTTAGAAACTGACAAAATTGGATACGAGCGTGAGTGTCGCTCACAGTACTGCTGAAACCTGGGCCAGCCTTAGGCCAGCAGTCCAATGTCCCCAGTATCTTCCTGAGGACTTTAGTGGTACAGGCAATGCTAATTGAAGAACTTGTTCTTATTTAGCTAGCAGTTGATTCTTTTTCACAAAACAGCTAAGTGACGGGCAATAAAGCATTAAAACAATTAACCTAAACAAACCTGGAGTTGTAAGGACAGCCATGGTCATTGGTTTCAGAAAGGACAGGTTTACAATTTCACTGCAAATGAGGCTGTTTCAACTAGCAATTGTCAATAGGTTAAGGTATAAAGTTTTGACAAGTAGATTTTTGGTGGTTGAAGTTTCCAGGCCTTCTCAAATCTCCCACCATAACTTTGCCAAAAGTTCAGGGAACATTGCAAAGAATCAAAACTTTATACAACTTCGCCAAGGTTTTAGTTAAGGTTCACAGTGGGAAATTGCTAGATAAATAGGAACTAACTAAAGCATCTTAATATTAGACACATCAAATGTTTTGCCCTTGGCCTTTAGTTGTTAATTCTTTCCGTGGTGTTTTTAGCACAACAAAATACAAGTTAAAAAGTTCCAAAAATACAACAAAAAGTACCTTTTTCCACCATCTGAAAAGTTGAATTCAGCTCCGCTACATAAACAACACCTCGTAACAGCATTGACTTTTGTTGAACAGAATAGTGTGAAATAAAGAAGAAAAGCTTTCAGTTTAATTTTTTTGTGTTTGATTTATTCACACACCTATTAGCCAGAACGTAGAATGGATGGAAATGCATAATGTTTTCACCCCAACAAATATTCAGTTCCAGTTGTTACAATCACTGAGCCGAACCAGGAGCCAAAATACTTGATATTAAAATATTTGATACAAAAATGATATGCATCTTAGACGACCACAAACATCAATTCCACTCCCCACAGACTTGTAGCAAATATAGCTGCACAATGTACAATACAGTTCTTCATTCATGCAGGGTAGATCATGAGTCCTAGCCAACAGCAGATTTCTACCACCTCAGAATTTAACAAGAGTAATTATCATCAGCAAGCCTTATTTGCACTCAGCCACCCTTGAGGGTTTGATTTATTAAGGAGAGGCTGGATAGGCTGGGACTCTTTATCGTGGAGCATAGGAGATTGACGGGTGAACTTATAGAGATCTATAAAATCATGAGATGTATGGATCAGCTGAATAGCCAAGGTCTTTTCCCTAGGCTAGGGGGAGTCCAAAACTAGAAGGAATAGGTTTTGGTTGAGACGGGAAAGATTTAAAAGGGAGCTGTGGGTCATCTTTTTTATAGAGAAGGTGGTTCGTATGTGGAATGAACTGCCAGAGGAAGTGGTAGAGGCAGGTTCAATTGCAACATTTAAAATATATTTGGACAGGTACATGAATAGGGAAGCTTTAGTGGCATATGGGCCAAGAGCAGACAAATGGGACTAGTTTAAGTTGGGAAACCTGGATGAGTTGGGATGAAGAGTCTGTTTCCATGCCGTATTATGACTCTGTAACTTAGGTCACAACTGATGGTGTACCTTTCCAGAGCTCCTTTTCAACTAACCAACCAATAACCCCCCAGCGCATAGTATTATGATTAATGGCCAACATCCAATTGTTTAGTCTCTCCAAGGTATTCAGGCGGCTTTCCAAGTTTTAAACATTGTTAGCCAGCTCACACAGTGCCTCAAGAAAATCCTATCTTCCTTACGGCAGTAGCTGCTTTATATTTCTTATCCTTGTCTGGCCAAACAGTGTTTATATCTTAACTTTCTTCCTGTTAGTACTGCTTCCAGATCAAGGATTGCATGAAAACGTCATGGGAACCAATATTACAAATTCTTCAAGCAAGATCCTTTTACAACTGATTCAAACTCTTTAAATCTCATTTATCAAACATGCTTAGCAAAAATTACAGATTCCCTAGGTATTTTACAGAAATTTAATTTTTTTTACTGTGCTACTTCTGTGACAAAGGTCATCATAGAATGACAGGGTGTATAATAAGCAACTGAAGCCATGAAAACAGGCTAACAAATACTGAAACACAATACAAATAAATGTTATCATCAGCACTGGAAAGTCAAAGTGTGTACCTCCATTGTAGTATTTGGGAGATCAGACATAAGCTAGAAGTATTATGAAAACGGATCATTACCCTACATTATTGATGGATGTATTCAACTTTTAAGTATAATGTGCTGTTTTCCAAGAAAGGCTAACATGCCAAAAGGTGGTTGAGGATATAAATTCAGTGAGCATGTATGGAAGTGGCTACATGCTGTCAACTGGCTATTCCCACAAGAAATATATCCACCAAAACTTTGCTGGGCTTGACTCAATTCTTCATGTTCTGCCTACTGAGTATCAATCAGATCATGGCTCAGATTCCTTGTACAAGGGATTTCAGGAAGTTAATGCATAACCTGAAAATGACCCAGCTGAACTTATCACCCACAGTGACAGGCCGTGCTAGAACAGTACCACCAGATCCTAAACTCAATGATGATTGCAAACTGCCATGAATATCCCCATGACTGGGACTAAGGACCGGTTTTTCTTCTGTTTGCTGCCCAATAACATTACTTTGTTTGAATTATTTTACAGGCACCAAATATGAAGGACTTGAAAATAATCAAGTAGAGGATTTCAGAACTGAAGGATGAAATCTCCAAGTTAGATTGTATAGTTCTGAGAGCAACTCCCGAGAAACTGTGATGAGGCCCTGGAATACTTGAAAATCTTCCAGGCAGCAATGAAAACATATCATGTCCGCAGTCTAGGATACAATCCGCACGGCACCACAGTCCGTTTTTTTAAAAATAGCATCTTTTTCCCTTTGAAGTGTTGCTGTCTGAAGTTCCATTGAATATCTTCATGTGTGTTACATTTCATGATTCCTCTCGAGTCTCTGTGTAAGCAATATTTAAAAATTCAATATATTCATAAGTAGCTCAAGGTTATGATATGTTTTCATATGACTTGCTTCACTCATGAAAGGAAATGAAATTCATTCTCATTAATGACAAAAGGACGAAAGTAGCTAAATGTAAAGAACAGGTAACAAATAGTTTTCAGACCAATGAGATAGCAAGTTAGCATGGCCTAATGGAGTTTAACTCCTGCAGTCTGTGAGAAGCCATGGATATACCATATGTTCCAGACAAACACAACTGCAGGAAGTGTCACCAACTGCAAAGGCTTGAAGTATCGGTTTTGCAACTTGAGCGGTGAGTGGAATCACTATTGTGTATCTGTGAAGCCTAGGACTATATGGAGAACATGTGTAGGGAGGTTGTCACATTGCAGATAAGAAGAGTTGAGCCATAGAGGTAATGCTGACCACCAGGCGAGTAATGCGGATTCCCCTGGGTCTGAGTCTATCATACCTGCCAATCAGTATACCATTTTGGATATTCATGAAAGAAAAAACTCGTTCCTCGGGCAGAGTGCAGCGAGAGACAATCCAATGGCATCAAGACTGTATCAGCTGTACTGGGGAGGAGAGAGAAAGAAAAATAGAAGATCCAATAGTGAAAGAGAATTCCAGTGCCGGGGATCAGACAAACATTTCTGTGACTTGAAATATGATTCCAGGATGGTGTGTTGCCTTGCTGGTATCAGGGTCACAAAGCAGCTACTAAGGCATCCTTCCAGGGGATCAGCCAGAAGTCATGGTCCACGTTGGTACCAACAGCATTGGTTGAAAAAAGGATGTGGTCTGAAAGCAGAATTCAAGGAGTAAGGAAGGAGATTGAAAAGTTGGACATCAAGAGCAGTAATCTCAGGATTACTCCTCGTGCCATATGTCCATGAGCATAAGAACAGGAGAATCGATTGATTGAACACTTGTCTGGAAAGCTGTTGTAGGAGGGAAGGCATTAGATTTTAGAGGTTGATGGAACCTGTACAAACTCAGCAAATTACATCATAACAGCACAAGGAATGATATCTTCGCACAGAGATTTATTCGTGCTTTTAGGATTGGATTAAACTAACTTGAGAATGGGATGAGAACCTGACGGGTAACCCAAATTAGAAAAAACTAAAGTTAGTGAGAGGAAGTAGAATCGCTTGAGGGAAGCTAGTACAGAGGAGAAACAATTGTGAGTCACACGAATTCAGAATTGAATGCAGAGTCATGTCGAAAAGACAAAGTTAATGGCACTCTATCAGAATGCATGTAGGATTCACAACAAGATAGATGACCTAAAAACATAATATGAAAGACATTGTGAAACTTGAAAGGGTTCGGAAAAGATTTTACAAGGCTGTTGCCACGGTTGGAAGGTTTGAGCTGTGGGAGAGGGTGAAGAGGTCGGGGCCATTTTCCCTGGAGTGTTGGAGGCAGAAGGATGACCTTACAGATGTTTATAAAATGAGGAGGGGCATGGATACGGTGAATAGCCAATGTCTTTTCCACACGTGTTGGTGGGGGGGGGGTCCAAAACTAGAAGGTTTAAGGTGAGAGGGGAGGGACCTAAGGGGCAACCTTTTCACACAAAAAGTGGTGCATGTGTGGAATGACCAGCTAGAGGAGGTAGTAGAAACTGGTACAATTACAACATTTAAAGGCAGCTGGATGGGTTTATGAATAGGAAGAGTTTAGTGGGCCAAATGCTGACAAATGGGACTAGATTAATTAAGGATACCTGGTCAGCATGGACAAATTGGACCGAAGAGTGTTTCTGTGCTGTACATCCCTATGACTCTAAATAGAGCTAAATGGTTGAGATAATTGCTGTTACAGAACTTTGGCTGCATGACGACCAGGAAAGTGAACTGAATATTCAAGGATAAGCAATGATTAGGAAGGGCAGACAAGAAGGAAAAGGAGGTGGAATAGTGCTGATAATACAAGATTGGATCAGTACATGAGTAAAGGAGGATCTAAGATCAGAAGGAAAACGTGTGATACCTGTTTGGGTGGAACTAAGAAATAGCAAGGGACAGCAGACATTGGTTGGGGTTATTTATAAGCCACTAAGCAGTAGTGGTAATGTGGGACATAGTATAAGTCAGATGAAGAGAGATGCATGTTGTTTGGGCAGCAGAGTAATCATGGGTGACTTCACTCTGAATATAGACTGGGTAAATCAATTGAGCACTAAAGCTGTAGAGGGTGAGTTTCTGGAGTTTCTTTGAGATGATTTTCTAGAGCAGCACGTTGACAAGCTGATCAGAAGACAGGCTATTTTGGATCTAGTATTATGTATTTAAAATGGCCCTAATCAATAACATTGTTGTAAAAGAACCTTTAGAGATGAATGACCACAGTGTGATAGAATATTACATTATGTTTCAAAGTGAGTTAGTTCCACTTGAAGCAGAGGGAGTTAAATTTGAATAAGGAAAATTATAGAAGTATGAGACACAAGTTGGCTGAGCTGGATTGGGAAAATACACGAAAAGGCATGACTGTATATAGGCAATGAACTATTACATGGTTTACAGCAATATTACATTCGTTCAAGATGCAAAAAGCTCAAAAAAGGTCAAATGTGGCTGATAAAGGAAGTAAAGCATTATGCAAGATTAAAATGAATGGCTTAAAAAGTGTCCAGTAATTTTGTAAACCTGTGGAATGAGAAGTTTTTTAAGAATGCAGCAAAGGAAGATCGATAAACTGACGAGGAAAAGGAAAGTAGAATAAAAACTTAATTTAATGAAATATGTAAGAATGGACTGTGAAGACCAATGTGGGTACATTAAAAGCAGAATCAAGAGAATTTATTCTTGGAGAACAGAGAAATGGCAGAGAAGCTAAATGATTACTTTGTGTCTGTTTTCACTAAGATAAAAGAAACCTTCCAGTATTAGAGTTCTATGTGACTAGGGAGAATGAGGAGTTAAAGAAAATTAGTATGAGTAAGACTGTTGTAGTGGGAATTTAATGTGAGTGAAATTTAGCAAGTCCCCAGAACCTGATTTTCTACATCCCAGAGTGTTGAAAGAGGTAGCTGTGCATTGGCAATCACCTTCTAAAATTCTAGAGATTCTGGAATGATTTTTGCTGATTGGAAGCTAGCAAGTGTCACTACACTCTTAGAATAGAGCAAGGGAACAAAAGGAAACTACAAATCTGTCAGCCTTACATCAGTAATAGGGAAAATGCTCAAATCTGTGATACAAGATGGATGAATGGATACTTGGACAAGAATGAACTGATTGTGTATAGTCAACTTTGATGTACAAATGAAAAATCATATTTGACAAACTTAATGGAATTTTTGAGGATTTTCTAACAAAGTTGATAAAGACTTGATGGCTGTAGTATATTTAGATTTTCAGAAGGCTTTTGATAAGGTCTCCCACTGGAGGTTGTTCATCAAAATGAAAGCACAAAGGATATGAAGTAATTTACTGGCATGGATTAAAATTTGGCTAACAGACAGAAAACAGAGAATAGGAATAAATAGGTCATTCTCAAAATGTCGGACTGTGTCTAATGGGGTACCATAGGATCAATACTTGCACCCCTGCAGTTTATAACATATATCAATGATTGGACACTGAGACCAAATTTCATATTTCCAAACTTGCAGATGATACAAAGCAAAACTGGAATGTCTGTGTGAGATCAATGTAAAACATGTTCAGAAGAATTTGGACAGCTTGTGTAATTGGGCAAGAATATGTCAGGTGGAACATAATTTGAGAAGTGTGATGTTATTCACTTTGGTAAGAAGGCATTTTTGGGAAGGTGAGGTGTTCGCCTAGTGGTATTATCATGAGATTATTAATTCCCAGATCCTCGTAATGTTCTGGGGACTTGGGTTTTGATCCTGCTGTGGCAGATGGTGGAATTTTAATTCAATGAGTTGGACAAAAGGGGCTGTTTCTGTTCCATATGGCACAATGTGGAATTAGGAGTCTAATGGTGACCATGAAACCATCGTCAATTGTTGGGAAAAACTCATCTGTTTCACTAATGTCCTTTAGGTAAGGAAACTGCTGTCCTTACCTGCTCTAGCTTACATGTGATCCAGACTCACAGCAATGTGGTTGATATTTAATTGCACACTGGGAAATTAGGAATGGGTAATAAATGCTGGCCTGGCCAGTGATGCCCACACTTGTGAAAGAATATTTTAAAAATCACAGATATGCAGGGTATTTCTTAAATGTTAAGAGATTGGAAAATCTAGGTGTCAAAGAAATTTGGGTGTCTTTATCAATATATCATTGAAGGCTGACATACAAGTGCAGCAAGCTATTTGGAAGGCTAATGGAATGTTAGCCTTTATTTGAAGAGGTTTTGAGTACAGGCATAGTGAAGTATTGCGTCAATTGTATAGAAATTTGCTTAGACCACAACAGGAGAACTATGTGAGGTTTTGGTCTCCTTATCTCAGGAAAGATAATATTGCTAGAGAGATAGTACAATGAAAGTTTACCAGATTTGTTCCCAGGATAGCGGGCCTGTCCTCTGAAGAGAGATTGAGCAAACTGGGCCTCCATGGGTCTTGCAGATTGAAAGGTGGTCTCATTGAAATTTTCAAACTACTTAAAGAGTAGACAAGATAGATGCAGGTAGGATGTTTTCCCTGGTAAGAGAAGAGACTGTTTTATGAATTAATCTTGTTGTGATAAACCAAAGGAGAGGGTTGACAAAAGAAGGAGAGCCAGTTTATACTTTTTCACATGGGGACGTGACCATTTCAGGATATCTGGTCCAAAATCATATCAAAGTGAGGACCCTTACCTAAGGATGCGTCGTAACAGAAAGAAACAAATTTCTGGACGGTTATTTGAACTTAAGTGACAGAGTTCCTACATGGTTGATATAGTTTACCTGTTAGGCATGGGAATATCAGCAATGCTCAAACCTCCAGATTCTGGGAAATGCTATCCGTCTACTCCAGTTGCTTTTATTCCTTTCAGTATAATTTAGTCAATTCTGTGTAAATACGGCAACATTATTGTCAACGTCCTTTGCTCCCACAATGATGTGGGGACATTTTCTTCTGTTATGGGCAGCGTTGGGCATTACTGCACAAGCATTTTATATTTGTGAAACCTTCTGTAGGTGCACAATGTGAAATTGTACTTGCTGAAAATTGTGTATATCTTTGGAATGGAAGAATAATGTTTATTTTTCAGAATTATTGACTTTTAATAATGTCACATACAATTTTATAGCACAGGAACATGCCATTAGTTCTATAAGTGTTCATTGTCACATAAACTTCCTCCCAATTCATCTCACTGTGTCGACGTTTTCTTCCCCTTTTAATCAAATGATGCGTTTTGTCTCAAGACAATGTATCAATTACTGCTTCAATAAATATACAGATTCTTAATATTTGACAATGATTTAATGGTTTAAAAAAACTGTTATGAAGATCCCCTTTGCTTTTGCTTGATACAACAGTGGTAAGATGCATGAATATATAAGGGTAGAACAAAGTGACCACAACTAAGAGTCATCCATCGTTTACTTTAAGTAACTTATTGTGAATTAGTTTTTATTTCAAAGAAGAACTTTTAGTTTGGGGGAAAGGAGTTTCGATCTATAGTGCTTTAAACTCACTTCATTAGTTTCAAGAGTGACTGTTTTGTTCAAGTCGTGATGCATGATATCATGAGTATCAGTTATTCACCACTGCATTTGTATATTTCCTTGATGTAATTTGAGGTGCAGTTTGCCTTATTCTTCAGTATTAGTTTCAAGTATAAATGTACCATGAGTGGGTAAAAGGCAGCTGATGTGAATAAGATGCATTATATACTGGGAAAATATTTTCTTCGGGTATAAGCGACTGCATTAATGACTCAAATGGCTAAAAAGGAGAAAGTGACTGATTACAATTTAAGAATCACATGAAAAAAGAACATTAATTTTAAATGATGTAGCGTCTTTTAATTGAACCTCTTTTTTGCACTGTGGAAAGTCAAACACCTGGGATGAAGCACCAATGTATTAATTACTGTGTTAGGCCCTGGTCCCATCATTGCGGTCTCACATACAATGGGTACATCCCGACTTTGTAATATGCTGCAACACAGCTAATAGTCAAGTTGACATCTTGTTTTATATATGTCCCAGTTTTCGCCTTACCTGGAAGTAATGTTAAATGTAAAATGGAGTGGTGATATTTTAAGAAATTGAAGAAAATTGTTGAGTTATAGTGATTGATTAGGAAAACGGGCCAAATTGGATTGTACTTCAAAACAGCCTCTGCAGGCTTGATGGGCTGAATGGTGTCCCTCTTTTGTGTTATATCATTCCACATGAATCCTTGATACATTATCCATTTTTACACCATTTCCTAAACTCATGGTATTTTCCAGTTAGTTTTTGATCTTAACTTTTGAGCTTCAAAGATGAGTTATACTAAATTCGAACATTAGCTCTGCTTCTATCCATAGATGCTGTCAGACCTGCTGAGTTTCTGCAATGTACTCTGTTTTATGTCAGATCTTTAGTATCCACACCATGTTACGTTTCTAATAGTGTGTGCGCTGTGGGTACACACAGATAGATATTGATAGCAAGCGGATTAATGCATTCACACGTATTCTCATTTCCTTTCATTAAAACAATAAACTGATTATCATAACTTTCATTAAAATAACGGACAGTGGAATTGCTTGTCACCCACTAGATTTCCAGTTATAGTAAGCCAGATCTCATCTGATCAGTTCGGGAGTATCTCTATTAGGGAAACAGAGAACACCTATTCTAAAGTTTAAGTCAGCATTATAGGTTTCTATTTGTAAAATTATTCATTTCTGTTGCTCCTCTTCTTTTCCTCAGCCTGTAACATATTGCTAAGTTGCACTTCCACGTTTGCTCCTTGCTTTGTGGCACTCTTCTCAGCCAGCCAGAGTTCATGTGATGGTGTAGATTGCAGTATAATTAGAATGCAAATGTTAGTGATATGATGTAGTATTAGTTTAGGTTTAGGTTTATTGGCACATGTGCTCAATGAGTACAGTGAAAAGCTTACATGTGCAGCACCATCTTAAGTGTAAAGGTACAAAAGAAAAATAAAGAAAACAAAGTTAAGAACTTAAACAATACAGTTTTTCTGACTAAAAAAGGTTACGTAGAAGATTATGACTAGCAAAGGAACGCAAGAGTTATGGGGGAAGGGCAAGAAACTGGATGTGAGGAGTGTCAGATCAGCCGTGATGCTATTGAATGGTGGAGCAGCTTGAGGGGCTGAATGGCCCACTCCTATTCCCATCTGTGATAGTGTTATGCCCTTATTATGTAAGACTGACTTCAACAGCTGTCAGCTTTGGAAATGTAGGTCCCTTAATAGTCAACCAGAAAACTTCTGGGGTTGATTGACAGCAGACTGTGATCATTGGAGTTTGTATTTTTAAAAGGTGTATTAAGGCTCTTGTGGTGGAATGATAGCATCTGTACCTCTGAGCCAGAAGGTTTAGGTTCATGTCACATCTGCTCCAGAGGTTTCTTGTACAGAACTCCTGAATACCTGGTATCGGTTGAGTGAACCTTCTCAGGACTGCCTCCAATGCCAAGAATATCTTTCCTTACATAAAGGGCTCCAAACTGTTCATTGCAATCAAACTGTGGTCTAACCTGTATTCTTATACAATTTTACCAAAATTCTCCTTCTTTTGTCCCTGGATTATTTAGTATTTTGGAATCTATTAGTGCCTTTTACAATGAATACCGATGCAAAGAAGTATATATTCAACTCCTCTGCCAATTCCTGCTTCCCCATTTTTATTTCCCAGCCTTGTTCTCTAAGGAACCTATGTTCACTTTGACTTCTCTCTTACTTTCTATGTATATAGCTGTTGCTGTCCATCTTGATATTGCTTGCAAGTTTACACTTAAAGTATATTTTCTCTTTTTTTTGCTACCTTTTGTTTTTTTAAAAATTTTCCCATTTCTCTGCATCACCACTAATCTTTGCCACATTATATTTTTCTTTCTTTCAATTTAATGCTAATCTTGACTTTCCTGGTTAACCATTGTTGGCTTATCCTTTTCCTAGATCCTCCTTCCTGCCTGGCATTCTGAGCAGAGAGGATGGAATAACAAGTGCTGGAGAATTATATCACAAAGATCAGAATTATGTATGCTAGCATACAAATAAAACAGTTTGTTGGAAGTTCCCAAAAGTCTGGCAAAAGTTGTTCTTAAGTAAAGAGACCTAGATACAACACGCAGTGGAGACAGTACATCCTAGGGCAGAAATCTCTCTGCTGTGAAGGGTAGAACTTGATTCTGAGACCTCACTCCAGCCTATTTCATGAGGACTGATCAGCTGAGAGTTGTATTAGTAAAGGCAGATCAAACGATAGACAATAAAAGACTGCAGGCCCTGATTGATCAGAAAGGTGATGTCTGACACCATTCATGTCAATATTCTGCAAGGGTTGAGAGAGTGGAAACTTTTGCCAATAACCCCTCTTTGATCTGAGAAACATGTGGCCAATTGTAGCACCCAATTCCATCAACCAACGAGCTAAATTAAATTAACACTGAGAGTGGACACTCTAACCTGTGGGATTTAACTTTCTAGGCTGTGTTTCTGATGCAAGTTTTGACAAGAATTCTGATATGCAAATTTTTAAATGATAGTACAATTTACCCCGATTTAATGGCATATTCATTTACTGAGTGAAAGAATTGGCGCCCATGATTTCGTTTGATGCCTTTATTGTTTCTTTTGTGTCCAGATTATTCTCAGTTTGTGTCCTCCTTGTTCTTGTCTCTTTGCATGGAATTTATATTCAGTCATGATACAAAAGTTATGAAGGGCATCCAGTGGAGATCTTATGGGCTAGTCCACTATGTTTGATGTCATTACTGTTTTCACAGGATTATCTTTTACCTTCCTCATAGAAAATGTTGAAATAATTATGAACCATTGCTGTTACCTAGGTATCTTTCAAATGAGAAGAATTCTCTCTTATTTATATTGTTAATTATTCATCATAGGGATGCGGAAAGGCCAAGTCAAGGCCAATATTTATTGCTGTCTAATTGCCTTTGATATGGTGGTGTTAAGTTACTTCTTGAAGTACAGCATTACTTATAGTGTAAACACACAAACTGCTGTCCAGTAGGGAGTTAAAATGATTTTTTGAATCACTCTTTTCTGTTACCAAGCTAGTTTTCATGCAAGTGATTTCTAAAGCAGGATGAAAGGCCACCAAAGTACTGTGGAGCTAATGAGTACTTTTGAATTTTAGTCTCTGTTGTACGTAGGAAATGTGGCTCCAATTTCCACTTTGCATTACAGCAAGCTCCCATACACAGGGATGCAATCGTGACCAAATAATCTGTTTTTGTAGTGTGGCGTGAAAGTTAAATATTGGCCAAGACAACAGGGCTAACTTCTCTTTTCTGAAAAAATGTCATGGGATCTTTTACACCCCCCTAACAGGGAAGACTGGCCATGGTTTTATGTCTTGCTCCCAAAACCGGCATCTTCAACAATGTAACACTTCCTTGGCGTTGCGCTAGAACCTATAGTCTTGTGACTCAAAGTTGAGAGAATTACCTACTAAATCACAGTGGAAGCATAAAATGCAGTTCTTGTACTTGTTAAAATTAATGTAGATATGATTATAACTTTGTTAACTTTTGTGGTTTAAAGTTTATAGTATTGAACTTTGGAAGCATCATTAAGTCTTCCTGAAAGGTTCTTGTGTGGATGTGTTGGGCTGATTCTGCATTTGAAAGTTGTAATTTGCAGGAATATATTTGATTGGAATAAGAGGAAAGAAGACATTGTTATAATTCATCATCTGGTGCCTCAATATTTTAAAAAGTCCCTAGTTTAAAATATTAAAATAACCGAGTAGCATTTATATCACCACCAACTCCATGGTTTGAGTCATCTCTGCTGACAATTAATTATGTTATGGAAGGATTGTTGACTTTGCTCTCTCTTGGATAAGATGTTGACCTAAATTTCTCCCTGCTTGTTTGGATGGATGTAAAAGTTCCCATTACGTTATTTGGGATGGGTCCGCAGGCTAATATCTGGTTCTTACGCAACACAACCTAAACAAAAAACCTTGCCAATTATTTCACTGCCCGTTTGTTGGGACCTTGTTTTGTCGATAGCTTGATGAATCTACACAACTGCACCATTGGCTGAGAATTCTTCAGGATACACTCAAGATGTGATAGGAGTATGAAATGGTTTATAATATGAATCTGTAAATAAACTATTTATTGTAGTAAGACTTTGGTGCAATATCTATGATATTTTGTCATCATTTAACCCATGGTAGATATTCTGCAATATATTATTTCTACTGCTTTGCATTGTACGTTGCATCAAAGTAAAAGCAAATGAATAAAGAGACATGAAATGTAAAAAAATGCATCAAATGTTGTTTATCCAAACAGAACAACCAAGTACATTACATAGTATGATACATAACGAGGTAAATAGAGTGCATCAATACATTAAATAAGCTGAAATGATCAATGTTTAAACCCTTTGAATGTTGTGGGAGCATTTCTCTAAAATAGATTAAATATTTTTAGAGATAGTAGGAACTGCAGATGCTGGAGAATCTGAGATAACAAGGTGTAGAGCTAGATGAACACAGCAGGCCAAGCAGCATCAGAGGAGCAGGAAAGCTGACGTGCGATTTTCTAAAGAAGGGTCTAGGCCCGAAACGTCAGCTTTCCTGCTCCTCTGATGCTGCTTGGCCTGCTGTGTTCGTCCAGCTCTACACCTTGTTATCTTAAATATTTTTAACTTGATATAGCAAATACCATAATAATGTTTTGCATCCTATATTTTTCTTGAATTCAGTTGTCACAATATTAGCAGTTGAAATTTTTCAGAAACAGACTTCAGAAAATTTTCAAATAAATTGAATAACTCAAAGGGTCAACACAAATGCTACATTTTACTGTAAAACAAAGAATGCTGAGATTAGTTGTTTAATTCATGAACTCCAAAGTCACTGCCTGAGCTTGCAATAATCTTGAGGTAGGCTTGTTAACAAATGCACATACAAATTGTACTAACGTTTACAGAGATTGTATTCGTGACAACTAATTTATGTACCTTTCTCAATACCACTGGAACAACTCAAATGAAAACAATTAATGACTTAGTTTAGGTAGAAAATGATTTTTTTCCTACTCTACCCTCTTCTGTTGATGTTTCTTATATGATACAAGTGTACTGGTGTATGACAGTGACATCAGACCTAGTGTGCAGTTTTGGTTCTTGATGCTCTTATGAACCAAAAACATTTTTTGCACCAAACTAAAAAGTCCTGGGATAGAAACTTGTCTCAGCCCGTGGCTCAAAATTGACCTTATTGTGTTGGCTATGGAAGATGTACAGCAATGGAACTGATCATTGTGTGGTGCATATCACGGTATTGTCTGTCCCATGCCAATACCTGAGATGAATTTCTAGCTTCACCTCTTTGAATAGTTAACGTGTCATGGGATAAGGTATTAACTCATTCAAAACCCATCCATTTACATGGGGGAATGGGTGGGAAGGAGGTGAGATAAAATCATTTTCATTTCTGTTCATAAGAGAGAGGTTTTACCGACACTGATGGGATCCTGGGGGACAGGGCTGTCAGTCTTTAAGTATGCAATACACTTAGGAGTTTTATATTTTAAACTAGCCCAAAAGATAGCTTCCAATGCTGCAATCAGTTACTGGAGACAATATAGCATAACTTATAATAAAGTACACACAAGTGCACATTCATTTGAACACTATTAGTATTCAGACAATGTCAATAAATAGTTGAATTAAATTTGGCTGTGTCTAATGCTGCAAACTTCTTTAAACTGGGTGTTACATAATTACTGATACAGTAATAAATGGATTTATGAAGATAACTTGAAATTAAAGTAATTAAAGCTCCATATTATGCTCTTATAAATAGTACAAACATATTCTATTTAAAATATTTTATCTATGTATCAGACTGTAGGAGCAGAACACTTCGTAAGTTATACAAACTAACAGAAATAGCTGGTTTCAGATCTACTTGTTACTCCTGAAAATCATGTCAAAAATAAAATCACTGATTACATCATCAAAAATAACTCTCTCTATAAATATAGAGAAAATATTATTTGTAGTTCTTTTAAAATCATTGAATTGAAAAAGAATAATTGAATGAAATTCATTCATATATAATTTACATTTAGAGTGGCCAGTCTCAGGATGAATTTTAAAGATATACAGTGAAGGGAAATATTTAAACTGTTTATGTCATTGTATTATCATGGATTTCCAGCATCAATTTTTTTTATTAATCTCTGATAAATTAGTTAAGGGGAGCAAGCATCAACTGAGCATAGAACTAATACTTTTGCAACAGAAAGCAGGACAAATCGGTAGCCAACCCATTGTCTCAACTAGATTAAACGCCGGGAGAACTATAAGACCATTATTCTCACCTTAAAAGGGACAGCAAGTGTTGGGAGCAGAGAACATCACAATTTCTAAATGATTTAATGAATTAAAAGAAATTCCGAAACCGCCAAGTCTAAATGTAAGTATCACTTTAAATACTAGTGACTTTGTTAACTGAGGAAGTGTTGGTTCATCCAAGTCAGTTCTGCTGCTTTTCAATTCATTTTCATTGTTATGTACTTCTGAAGCCAGTCAAAAAAGATGTTGAGTTCTCCTATGGCTTTGTATACACCTTTATCCTGCAACTGATAAGCACAATAAGACAGCATTAGGCAATGAAAGTTAGTTAAAAGCAGCTCCTCCAAGGGTTTAGTACATAATATTTTTCCCACCTTCTTATATAATCCATTGATATGCTGAATGTTTGTGCTAGGTCTGCAGTCGCACACGTCACAGTTGAAGGTTTTATGCTGAAAGGCAACAATATATAATTTTATTCAAGAACTGATTGTTGTCTGTCAAAAAGAGAGAGAATATACAGTCAAATGTTAAAATACAAGCAAAAAAAGCCACTGAACTGTGGATGCTGGAAATCTGTTTTAAATTTGAACTAATGTAGTGTAGTTTGAAGATTATAAACAGTTGAGAATATTAACTGAGTGTACTTAATTTGAAAACCTAGATAGGGCATCATACAGAAAAGGATCCAATTATAACAGCTGCAGGTATTACAAAAAAAAATTCAATTTACAGGATATTTTGTTCATGTTTCAGGACATAACAAAGTGCATTATACAGTACAGGAAGGCACCAGCTCCTACAATATTGGCCAGATTTATATTAATAAAATTAAACACATAACATAGGCTTCATTTACATAACAATGCTTGTTATTGTCAACTAGTTTCACTTTATGTGTATACCAAAATGGTGTTAAAGAGTATGGCATCCTGAGAGAGTTAGATCAGGCCCTGACTCAGGACTTAACACTACAACACCTTAGCCTCAGAGATTGCTGTAGATAAAATAATGTTTTTTATGATTGCAGTCAACTGCTCAGGATGGGTGTGGACACATTCTGAAAGCAAAGAAAAGTCCCATTCAGTACATAAGGGAAAGGGAAGCAGCAGCTGCTAACTATTGCCCCACCTCACAGACTGACTAAATGTGTTGTTCTCATTTATTGCTGAATCACTCCATGAATGAAAGAAAATAATGAATGCTCATGTTTCAGGGCTGTCCAGATATCAAAAGCTAATTTGTGAAATATTATTGAAAGTTATAAGAGCTCACAATTAAATATAAATTTATCCAATAATGGCAAAGTCGATTGCCATTAGTTCTTTTGATCAGATAGGATCACATGAGTTACAGTTAACAAAACAACTAGGTCAGCGCTTCTTTGCTACATTTAAAGTCCTCAATTTGCAGCTGGTGCTGTCCCACTGAAAATTTGCATTCTTTATTTTCACATAGGCTTTTGCAAGTGGGTTCTAGTTGCCTGGTTATCTGGTTAACGGTTTTCGCAGCAACATTGGTGGTATATTCATTTAACGTCTGCTTTTGTTTCATTCTGAATTGCTGCAAATTTTGGACTTTGTGCTTCTTTTGTGAACCATAACTCTTGAGAGAGAAGAGTTAGACACGTTGACATGGAAGTACCAGAGGTGAACAATGGTTCTCGTAGGCTGAAAACTCAACAATAAATCAGATTTAATTGGAAGCTGTTCAATGAGGGTTAATTCCAGGGGAGAAGAGGTTAATTAATGAGGAAACATTGAGCAAGTTGGGCTATGCTCGAGTGGATTTAGAAGAATGAAGGAGACAATGACAGGGTAAATGCTGGAGAATGTTTCCCCTCCTGTGTGAGATTAAAACTGGGGGACATTGTTTCAAAATAAGGAGTTTTCACTTAAGATGGAAGTGAGGAGATATTTCTTTGGAATTCTCAATCTTAGAACAAAGCTGGACTATTGGAGACTGGGAGGGACAGGTTTTTGACCTACATGTAAATTGAGGTTCATGAGGACCAGACAGGAAAGTGGAACTGAAACCTTGATCAGATCATTAAATGACACAGCAGGGTTGAAGGGTAAAATAGCCTACTCCTTGCTCCTGTTTCTATGTTCCATTTCCCTGTTGCAAACTGAACGCAAAGAAATGTCATTTTCAAAACATGCTAGTTATTGTTTTAGAAATGCTTTTGTTATCACTCAAAGGATGCATATTTGAGTTTTAGTTTGCAACACAATGCAACACAGCTACAATCTTATACAAAAAGTATATGGTAGTTGACAGCCTCATTTTTACATTGCCAATTTCTTCTTTTAATTACTGTAGGGAGCTTTGTGCAGCGGGAAACTTTGTGCGGAGATTTGTGACTTGAGGTCTGCTTCATTACCTTATTCCTAAAGCATTCACTGCCTCATCTCAAAAGATGCAGGAAAGGTTGTGTAGCAAAACAAAGATAATATGATGATCTCCCCTCCTGTCCTCAACTTTTGATTAGTAGAGAAAAGGGAGAGTTCACAAAGATTATGATGTCAATTACTGTGGTGATATCATGTGTATCCACTAACTGAATTAATTTTGAACATCTTTTATCTCAATAAACACATCTATTTTGCCCTGTCTTCTATTTAAAAAGGGACAAAAGTTCAACTATACATATCAGGAACTAATAGACCCTTGTTGTTAATTGGATATTCTAATGAGTTGAATATTGGATGAATTCTTCAGAATTCAGCAGTTAGCTCAGAGATGAATAAGAATAAAAGGAATTTTTGCCTTCTCAAGATACTACAAAATGATCCACAATCAATGGGCTACATTCAGAGTGCAATCGCTTTTAAGTAGACAAATACAAACGTCAAGATCCCATTGATAGGAATTGAGTAAACAGTCATAATTTGCTTTTGAAAGTATTGAGAGATATTGGTCAAGCCATCAGCAGAACATCCTGCTCTTCTTCAAATGGTGTTGAGGATCTTTTATTTCATAAGGCCCAGATTTAATGTCTCTTCTGGAAAGTTGGCAGTTTTGACAGCAAGACATCCTCATTCTTACCGAGAGGTGTCAGTCTTCTGTATGAAATTTAGTAAGTAGGCATTGGAGCTCAAGGTTTTTAATTGAGATTGACTGAAAGACCTGAGAATGAGTTACATGAGTAGGTGATGATGAGTAGTCCTGGTACTTGAATAATCCATCAGTGCAAATTGAGCCCTCAGTACAGAACTCACCGAATCTATGAGTTTCAAGATGAACATGAAAATCTACTCTTTGTACCAGTAGGGAAGGGCGCAGGCCAAATACGTAGCAAAAATTGTGAAGAGAATGAACGTATTTCTATATTCTTCCACTGCTATTTTGTATTAGGAAATATATATGTAAGCAATCGAGTTGTATTGGGGAAGCTTTACTAATATTCTTTGACAGCAAGCATGCTTGGATTGCAGTCAAAAACTTCATGATGGAAACAGGTTATGTTATTTAAGAGAAGACAAAAAGCACCTGGCATCAAAAGTCCAGTTTGTCACTTAGCTATTCACAAAAATTACAGAAAGACCTTGAAAACAGCTGCAAGATTCTTCTTTGTTTCGCTGAATCAGCCAACACTGCTTTAAGGTGCTACAGACACTTGAAACGGTCATGGGTACATCAGTGAAGCAAATTGAGTGCGTTACTTACCAAGTCTGAAAATTTGTACATTTATTTTAGACTTGGATACTAGTGCAACACATATCAATTTCTCCCCTCATTCTCCGATAATTTTGTTTTATATTTTAACCGAAACAAATATTCTGAGGACTAACACTGAAACCTCTGTTAAACAGAAGCAAAAGCAATTAACGAAAAAGGAAACATCTAGTACTTACACAATTTTGAATATTCTCCTGCAGCTCAGACAGCGTGTTCCCAATTTTACTGATGTTATTATTGATTAATTGATCATGGGTCTTGGCTGCTGGGATTACTTTCCTGAGGTAGAAATTCAGCAGTTCCTTCAAAAACTGACATCCTTCACGGCCCTAAACATTTCAAGATGTCACAGTTATATTCTTGCAAAGAGTCATTGCACAAATAGGAAATGACAATTTTGTCACTACGTTGTAATACTTCCACACTATATCCTAATTTAGAAACCATGCATTAACTCAATCCTCACTTTAGAGAGCCATAACCTTAAGTAGAAATCGCATAACAACAGACATCTTTTTTCTCAATAAGTGGTTTCATTTTCTTTTTTTTGACCTAATTTTAAAATTAGTAATTTCATCTCCCACTGTTCCACCAAATACCAGATGATGGAACTAATAGGCGGATAACTTATTCCTAAGGCAATAGAGATACTGAAACCTGCTTATTTATCTTCCGTGGGTAATGTGTGATCTTTACTGCACCCTGGTTCTATTGTTGGCATTTTGAATGCATCATTCTGGCTGGGTTTATAACTAATAAAATACTTACATGCATTTGTCTGTAAAGTGCATAAACAACATGTGGTGGGCTTACTGAGAAAATATGTAAATCTCACCCTCCACTTCTTGAAATCTTTGTTGGTGAAAATTAAGTGACTGACTTATTTTTGACTGAAGGCTGGGAGAAATCTGCTTGTATATGGACACTGATCTGTATCATGGATTGCAATACAATTCACGAGGTACAGTGAGTGGATTGTGATACAGCTATGTAATTGCTTTTTCTTATCAGTCTATTCGATTCTTAATCTTTGGGCTTGAGTGCTCTTCACATGCTGTTTATTTTCCAATTGTTCACATACAGATCATAACATTCTGTTTGACTCAGCCCCTCTGACTTGATAAATCAATGCACTGAAATGAACCAGTAATGATGATTAACTTGTCTTTATACATTGTATCTGCTATTGCAACCTTTTTCCAAGCAGTCCCTCAACATTACTATTACTATCCAAGCAAAGAACCCCAGCCGTAAGGAAGGATGACACAGATATCTCTGTCGTGGAACTCTGTCAATGAGATCCCTGCATACCAAGATATTCTAGATCGTATGCCAATCAATTCATGTTAAGGTTTCCTCACCTTGAATCCATGGCGAAGTCTGCCTCCCAGCAACGTTATGTGCAAATTGTCATCTTGCCTTTGCTATAAAAAAGAGCAAATAAAATTACCAAATGCAGAATTTTTCCAATGAACAAATGCTACAAGTCAGTTAGAACTAACTCAATTTCCAACAACAGACAGACCTATCATAAAGACTCATTTAGTTGTTGGCATATAGTCTCACAATAGTTGACCCTAATACACTGTCTGGTTTAAAGCCTTTTTTTGAATCATTTTTTTCCTGTCTGAGTAACTGCAAACAATTTTAATATATTGTCATCACATCCCTTGAATTTACCTGAAATGGTCTAATACCATATTTTTCATATCAACAATTGTAAAATAAAATTAGACAAATCTATTCATAAATCTTTTCAAATGTTGTATAATCTCAACCAAATACACTGCATGTTCTCCATTATACAAGCATTTGATTTCAAGATAATTTAACTGATTTTAAATTGCTTTAATATAATTAATGTAGCTTTCTGAGCATCTATCTTCAAACCGAATTAAAATTCTTTTATGTCTTGAAATACTATTTAACATTTTTATGAAAGCAAACACAAATTATTCCTTGTCACAGAGCAGTCAGTGAGGGAACTGACTCTTCTGCATTTTATAAATTCTAAAATAATTTATAACAAATCAAATATTCTTCACAATGCATTTTATTTTTATACTTACAAAATAGGTCCTTATCTTCCGATATGAGCTTCTGAGTTCTTTGAGGTGAGCAGGGAACACAGCGTGGCTAAAGCAGTTATCACCCGACTGTTCGTGCCTGCAGTAACAACACTGAATGCTGATCACTGTGTACAATATGACACTGACACACTTCATGGTTTCTGTCTAGTTTGCACAACCCTAAGTTTATGCGCACTAAAGCTTATAGCGTTCTTACCTTGATTCTTTCTTTATATATTTCCTTTGTGACCACTATTGGTTTTTTTAACTTCCTATTGAAATTTCCTGTTGGTTATGTATTATTTGAGGTTACTGTCAAATTTCTAAATGTCACTTAACCTTCCCGGCAGTTTGAATTTTCCATTGACCCCTGATGTATGTTAATCATTGTGAAATTTAATGGCAGAATTTTGTTTTATTTCAGTCTGTATTCCTTTTTCTTTAAAGCTCGTTTTACAGCTTTTACTGCTAGTTATTTCTTCAGTACAATTAAAATTTTGCTTCATAAATAATTTTCTGGTATGCCTTGATTCCTGTTTTTTCTCTCTTTGCAAACTTTTCCCTTCAGTTTGATTCATTTTAACAAGCTAGGTTTATGTGATAATGAAGATGAGAACATTACCATACCAAAATTATTGACTATTTGTTCAGCACCTCTGTTACCTAGATGAATGCACACTGTTTCAGAATATCTTACAGTAATGATATAATTCCATCTCTGCTGTCTTTTCTTTTATTGAGAAACTTTGAATTGCCAATGATTCTTCTACATTGCAAATCAGACTAAGATGCACCATTAGGTTTGCAATAATACTGCTTTGGATCAACATTTAAGAGATTCATACAATTCAATTGGTTGAAGTGAAAGCTGTTAGAATGTATTTTAAGGTAAGTTCACACAATGTATTTTGGAGCAGCATATCTTCAGCAGTGATTCAGGAAGTAGCTTTAACAGTTGAGGAGAACTGGACAAATTAAAGGAATAACTGATTCGGACTGATTTTTCTCCAAAAGAATCTTTTTGGTTTCCACTCGGCAATATAATGGAGATTTATAATTTTATAATCTGATCCTGTTGATCACAGTAGAATATCTTCCTGGAATGTGGGACAATAATTTGATATGTCTGCATTATCCTTGATTGAGAAATGTGCTATACACTAAAGAAGTAACTTGATTGAATCAAACCTGCCATAAAACCTCCATATGAAAAGTTTTATGAATCATAGAAACATTTATCTAAAGGTACCACTCATCGTTTCTGCCTTCTTTTCGTACTTTTTAAGTTTTGTTTTATGCAATAATTCTTTACATTCACATTTTAAGAAAGTTCTGACGTTAATATTTGGCCTTATGGTATGCTCCATGACTAAGTGGAACTGGTGTCTTCATACCTGTCACACCACGCTTGTAAACACAGGCACGTGTGAGAGATTGCAATGTTGATTGCAAACTATAAATCAAGCTTGATATATGACGTTTCTTTTTCTCTTATTGAGCTTTTAATCTTAATTCTGAATGTTGAAACAGGATATAAGCGGTTATGAGTGAAGTCAGTTTGCAAAATAGTCCACACATACAAGATAATTATTAGCCGCTCAGCATTATTACAGATACTCCTGAGCTACAGCAATATCTAAACGCAAATATTCTTTCTGGCTCTGGTTAAAATTACTGCTTGAAAATTTGAAGATACTTTGTTAAAACCTCTTCGTTACCTTAATCTAAAATGATTTTCAGTTTTTGGCTGATTCAAGTCAATGATATAGAGAACATTTTTTAAGTAATTACAGCATTGCTCAGCTCAGGAATAATACTGCAGTTCTACACAAAATACTATGCTTACTGCTTAATCTTGAAAAAACTAGTTTCCCTTTATCTAAATGCCAGACAAATCACAAGCTGAACATCAAATGTCTTCCTTCTAAAACTTTCATCAAGTGAATAAAATCAGGGAGTTGAGTGAGTACAAAATAATTTAAGACTGCCTTTGTGATATTGAAAACATAGAAATGTAGAAACATAGAAGATAGGAGCAGGAGAAGGCCATTTGGCCCTTCGAGCCTGCTTCGCCTTTCATCACGATCTTGGCTGATCATGCAACTCAATAGCCTAATCCAGTTTTCTCCCCACAATCTCTGATCCCATTCGCCCCAAATGCTATATTTAGCCGCCTGTTGAATACATTCAATGTTTTGGCATCAACTACTTCCTGTGATAATGAATTCCATGGGGTTACCACTCTTTGAGTGAAGAAATGTCTCCTCATCTCCATCCTAAATGGTCTCCCCCTAATCCTCAGATTGTGACTCCTGGTTCTGGATGCACCGACTATCAGAGACATCCTCCCTGCATCTACTCTATCTGGTGTTGATAGAATTTCACAAGTCTCCATGAGATCCCCCTTCATTCATCTGAACTCCAGTGAAAACGATCCTAACATAGTCAATTTTTCCTCATATGTCAGTCCCTCCATCCCTGGAATCAGCCAGGTAAATCTTCGCTGCATTCTCTCAGCAGCAAGAGCATCCTTCCTCAGAAAAGGAGTCCAAAACTGCACATAATATTCTAGGTGCACAAGGAAACCCAGGTCCCATTGAACACTCCCCTCTCCTAATTTACAGCCCTTCAGGTAGTAATCTGATGTCTTGTATTTGCTTCTAAAGTGAATAACCTCACATTTATCCAAATTATACTGCATCTGCCATTGATTCGCCCACTCACCATGCTGAAGGTTCTCTGCATCCTCCTCATAGTTCACCCTTCCACCCAACTTTGTATCATCTGCAAACTTTGAGATGTTACATTTTGTTCCCTCATCCAAATTATTAATGTATATTGTGAATAGCTGAGGTCCCAGCACTGATCCCTGTGGCCACCCCACCAGTTACTCTCTGCCAATTTGAGAAGGACCGTTAATTCCTACCCTTTGTTTCTTCCTTACCAACCAGTTTTCTATCCATTTCAATACACTTCCCCCAATCCCATGTGCTTTAAACTTGTGCAATAACCTTTTATGTGGGAAATTGTCAAGTACATTCTGAAAGTCCAAATATACCACATCAACTGGCTCCCCCTTATCATCGCTACTAGTTACATCTTCATAAAATTCCAACAGATTTGTCGAGCATGATTTCCCCTTCATAATTCCGTGCTGACTCTGCCTGATCCTGCTACTGCTTTCTAAATGCACCACTATACAGACCTTGATAATGGATTTGAGATCTTTCCCCACTACCGATATTTCATCAATTGAATTCTAACATTTTACTCCAATGTGTAGGTAAAATCCCTGCCCTAATTAGCTGAAGCCTGAGGGATACACTTTATTGGGGATTGAGTATTGTTTAAATGAGATCTGTGGCCATGATCCTCAGGCATCAACACGTCTGAAGAAGTGGAGGTGATTGGGAAGAGAGGGGAGGATTATGACATTGCAGTATCAATCATGAATGGATATTTGGAAGGAAAAAACTGGTGTTCCATACTGCAATTAAGTTTTCTACTCCTGGGGTTAGTTAGCTCCATCGGCTGGATGGCTGGTTTTGGAATATAGAGTGATGCCAAGGTGTGGATTTAATACTCACACCCAGTTGAGGTTACTGTGGATGATTCTCCTTCTCAACCTCTCCCCTCAATTGAAGTGTGGTGACCCTCAGCACCAATAATCTCTCTCTAATGAGAGAACAACCCTCGAGTCTGGTAAGATTATGGCGACATTACCTTCTTTTACTTCAGGCATCTAATACAGGTAAGTTCTTGTTATAAATAGATGTATTTATTTTGACAACAGACTTCAGGGACTCCTGTAACAACTGCTGCTGGAGATTGCTTTCAGGTCAACCAATTTTGCCAGGGATTAAACCCTTTATTTGTAAATACAAATGATCTACTGCTTGTTCTGGGCCTATGCCTTTGTGCGTTTACCAATTTGGTGTACAACGTATTTCCAATACAGAATACATAACCTGTCATATTGGACACTTTTGCTTCAGGCCTCTGTTATGACTGAGTTTGGAGGGGCTGCCCTGTTTCTTCTTTGAGGCCATTTCTTCCACTGCTTACAACAAATTTTTAAGGTCAACAGCTTGTGCCTATTATGTAGGACAACATTTTCCCAAAATTTGGTTAAATGTCAATTCGGGCAGTTCTTTGGAGGATTTCTCTCAGTGAGCTCTCGTGAGTTTTCTCGTGCAATTTTACGAAGCTCACCACGTTACATATGCATCACTTCACCAAGATGCTGCTCTTGTGCTATCTTGTTCTCATCAGTGATGGAAACATTTGCTATTGGCAGGACCTTCCAGTTTCCTGCCACCTGCACCATGTTTAAAGCAGAGCTGTACACTAAGTCAAAAACTGCCAGCCAGGAATAGCCCTTTCCAGAAGAATTGCCCCCAGAAATATCTGAGGGAGGGGGATTGCCAACCACCTTAGCTGACAGGGACTTGTTGGTGCTGGGGTTAATTGGGGTATTTGAAAGGGGCTGCCCTCTTTCCTCAGGACTGCCAGAGGAGACTACAACACCGGATCCTGTCAGGCTGGTCCAAAGCTGTCACCTGGGTCAGAGCAGTGTCCAAGGTCTGGAGAAACACAGGGAAGCTGAAGACCTTCTGCACTCTGCAATGATGAGTACCATCAACATCTCTCTGTTACACTCGCTGTACTGCTGCCACTGCACCCAGCAGGACCCATGATCTATGAGTCCCACTGTTCCATGCAGCATCTTTGCTCAATCACTCTTCTCTACCCCGTCCTCCCAAACTGCGTGTCGTTCCTACCTTTGAGCTTCCAATTCACTCACTTGGGACGCTTCACCACTTTTCCTGCAACCATACCAATACTAACATCTGTGCAAGCCACTTTCACTCCCTCACTCAGTCCCTCCCTCTGTCTCATTATAGCAGAAAAGGGCCCATAATAGGACACAGGGAACCAAAACCCTTACAACACCCATGGGGAATCACTGATGAATCTTCCTCTAGTGCTCATTGAATATGAGTTCAGTTGGTATCAGGCAATGGCCTACACGGTTAGAACACACCACCTGAGCCCCTCATAAAGCTGACCCAGCTACCCCTCCAACTCCATTTTGATTTAGCCCCTTCTATTGTCCCTAACCATCCCACATTTTTGATTGTTTAATATAGCTGTAATGGACATTGTTTGTAAATATCCATTTGGCTACTTGGGTGATTTACTGGTGGTGGTTGGTAGTTGCAAACAAATAAAAAGTCTTGGTAATTTGATGATGGGAAACCCATTTGGCTGTGTGTGATATCACTTCAGGATACAAGAAGAAAAGAAAAAGCAGATCCAGTGCATGGGTGATTTACCAGTGGTGATCAGTAGTTGGAAAAATATGTCACGGTGATTTGGTGGTGGGAAAGCTGTTCAGTTGTGTTTAAGAGTACCTCCAGATTTAAAAAAAAAAGCAGACCTAGTATAGAAAAAGAAGCAAACCCAGTTGGTACGCTTGTGACACAATGGTTGTTTTCTTACTTCTGAGCCAGGAGACCTGGGTTCAAGTCTCAGCTACTCCAGAGGTGTGTAATACGACCTAAGTATCTAAACGCTCTAGGTCGCTGATAAAATTGCTTTGCAGAATCTGTGAAAATGCCGCCTAACATGTTTTAAAGGAGACCCAGAGAGCTCTTGAGACGCAGGAGCAGTGTCCCAACTTCTGAACCAGGAAGCCCAGGTTTAAGTCCCACCCAGTCCAGACATCTCAGAACAGATTGATGAGGAAAATCTCTATAAAATAGACAAACTGCTCCTGGGCATAATTAGTCATTTGTTTCAAGGTTCAGTGGCCCTACCAACCTTGAAAAGATGCAGATCCAGGGATGGGTCTGCAGAACTGTCTGCCCTGGGCTGAAACTGGCCTTTGTATACCATGAGTAGCAGCTTTATTTTGGTGTTCAACAACAAACAATGTTTCTTTCCAGCTGAACTTCCTGAGTTATTACATTGGTGAAAGGAGTCAAGAAAAGTCATGGACTGCATTGCCTTTCAATGAACCCTGTAAGATCATGATGGGGCAATATTGAAAATCTTACTGTTTGGGGAACTGGAACTTTATGATGCACGTGTGGAGGATTGGCCCAGTACACTGAAAGATTGAGACACTTTTCTCAGGCAAACTGGATAAAAGGGGATCACTGACACAATGTCATTCTCCTGACCACTTGTGGGACCCTGATTTGCAACATCATAAATAATTAACCTACCTGGCAGCCCTGGAGTCAGAATCTTTTGATGAACTGATAGATATGGAAGTGGACACTGTGACTCCAAACCAAATGTTATAGTGCAGTGGTACAGGTTTAACAACACAAATAGACTTCGTGAGGAACTAGTTAGTAAATTCTTGACAAGGCTGAGGAAATTGGTGGAACAATATGAGTATGGATCAGCACTTCAGGAAATGTTACAGGATTGCTTAGTTTGTTGGATTAATAATCATGTGACTCAAAGAAGCTACTGACTGAACCAGATCTAGACTTCAAGAAAGCCATAGAACTGGTTCTCTCCCATGAAAATGTGGCAAAACATCCTGGGAATCTCCGGGATGCATTGACTGTACTGCCCTCATCCTTAACCTTGACCTCCATGCTGCAGAGTCAAATAACCAGTGGACAACACTCACTGGTCCCATTGGTTGCCAAGTGACACCAATTGGAGTCAGATGCTACAAGATTCTAGAACTGGATGGGAGGTTTCTGCACAAGGACATCCGTGCCACATTTGTGGTCATAGAATTCACCCCAGACAAGGCTATGAAAACTGATGAAATGTGTACTGCCTAGGCCAAAGGGCAAAACCACCTCAAGACAGGGCAATGCAAATAAATCAGCCTGAGGATGAAGAACTGATACAGCTAAATTGCATCATGTTCCCAAAGTGGCCCCATTTAAGATAAAACTTCAGGTAAATTACCACGCCTAGACTGGAGGCAGACAGAGATACTGCTGTATCAATTGTAGGAAGAAAAGCTTTGGGAAACTCCGACGGGCCACCTTGCCTTTAAGCCTGTGAGACACCAAGGTTACATTTCCTAATGTACTAAGATGCCTTGTAGCTTTGGGACCACTGTAACCCCAGTTATTCCATGGACAACAGACAGTCTGACTCTCCATAATGGTGATACAAAGGCCAAGTATAAAACTTTTGGGAAGGGACTGGCTACAGAAAATCAACCTGGTTTTAAAGTGGGTGTTGGCAATCTATAAGAAGTCTTTGGGAAGTATCTTGAAGTGTTTGAAGAGGGCCTCAGGAAGCTAAAAGGAGCCAGAGCCAAGATCTATGCAGATTCAGAGGCCCAGTGCAAGGCTCTGTTGGTCCCTTATTCTCTAAGGGCCAAAGTAGAGGCATCTAGAGGAATTTGGCATCATATGCCCAGTGCAATTTGCTGAATGGGCCACACCAGTAGTGCCAATTTTAAAATCTGACAACTCAGGCCATCTCTGTGGGGATTATAAGTTGAGAGTCAGCAGAGCTTCCCCTTTAGACAGATACCCTATGCTACACATGGAAAACTTTCAGAAAAGCTTATATGTGGTGCCACGTATTTTCCAAATTGAAGATGAGCCACACCCAAGTAATCCTGGATTGAGGTGCCTTCCAGGAAGTATGCCATTATAAAGTATTCACAAAGGACTGTGTGAGTACCCTTGCTTGCCTTTTAGGGTATCTTTGGATTGTGCCATCTTTCAAAGGGTGATGGAGAATCTCCACCAAGGGTGCCTGAGTAGCAGTCTGAATAGATGATGCTTTAATATCACGAGTTACTTCAAAGGAACATGTAGAGAGTTTGAAGGAGGATTTGCTGCATTTTTCTGAGGCTGGCATCTAGCTAAAAAAGTTAAAATGTGTGTTCCAGGTAAACAAGGTAATGGATCTCGGGTACGGAGTTGTCAAGGTCAGATTATACCCCCTTGAAGGAAAGGTGAAAGCCTTAAAAAGGGGCTTTGATTCCAAAGAACGAGAGTTGAAGCTTTTCAAGTTCTCAAAAATCACAAGGGGGAAATATGGACTACATAAGGCACTTTGGTGACAGCTCCCCAAGGATTCTTGGAGTTATCCTTAAAAAATAGGATGGGTATTGTACATGGTCAAAACTGGGGAGAAGATTGCAAAACAAATGAAAATGTGTTGACCTCCTCTGGCGGAATTCTCCATAGAGGCAACTGCTTTGACAGACAAGCCACTGAGGGTGAGCCCTGTTCAGTGACTCTTTGATGGTCTTCATAAAAGAGACACTCGCCTATGAATTATACATGCACTTGACCAGACCCAGAAAGCAACAGCAATGGGGCTTTGGCAATATGACCTCGGAGGCCTCTTCAACACAGGAACAAAGGGGACTCCATGGATTCCGAAGGGGAGGAATGTAATAACCTCTACAAGACTCATGGAGAATCACTAATGAATCTCCTTGTGGAGCTCATTGAGTATGAGTGCCCTTGGTAACAGGAATGGCCCGTCCAACTGGAACTCATTTCCTGAGCACTTTATAAAGCAGGCCCAGGGGCCCTCTTGTGGTGCAGTGGTAGTGTCCCAAGCCCTGGACTGAGAGGCTTTGGTTCAAATCCCACCTGTTCCACAGGTGTATAATAACACATCTGAACAAGTTGATTAGGAAAAATCAGTTAAATAAACAAAAATCAAGCCCAAGGCTCTTGTCATGCAGTGGTAGTTTCCCTTTCACTGCATCAGGAGGCACTATTTCAAGTCCCACTTTTCCAGGAATGTGTAATATTATTTCTGAACAGGTTGGTTAAGAAATATTTTTTAAAAAAACACTGATCAAGGGCTGGGTCTGCAGAACTGTCTGTCCTGGGTTGGGACTAGCCTAAGTATGTCACAAGTAGTGGTTCTATTTTGTTTTCCACAACAAACAGTGATCCTTTCCATTGGGCTTCCTGAGTTATTCCTGAGCCAAAGTCAATGAGGAGCCTGACATTTGTCTGATAATGTCAGGCTCCTCATTACCTGTTGTAATAACTCAGGAAGCCCAACCTGAATGGATCACTGTTTAATGTAGAACACAAAGTCGAACCACTACTCGTGCCATGGAGACCCAGGTCCAACAGAATGCTCATTGGCTGCTTGAGATTTCCACCCATCTGCACTCCATCACTTTAGCCATTGGTTCTCAACATCACTGGTAATGTGATGGTGAGTTGAGGGACTCAGACCTCATTTCTGGTGCTCCTTCCTCACAAGGAGATAAGGTGGAATCAGTAGGGACCCAGGTGGAGGAGGACCACATCCAGGTCCTCCAGAAATCTCTTCTGAGGACACTTCAGCACTCTCCAGCCCCTCCACCTCCAACTTTGTCTGTGACTCTCAGTCTTCTGGGAGTTTAAGTTGAGAATCATGAGTCTGCAACTGGCCACATCACCCTCAGCATGTCTGGGCTCTCTAGCCACAAATGCTCCCGATGTCATCTGGCTAAAATGCCAAGGCCAACAGCCTCCATAATAGGGTAATCTCCCTCCCCCTAGATGAAAACCCTGGGACTGCATCGAGCTATAGTTGGAGGAAAAGCTAAAAAAAAAAAATCCATTTTGAGCGCATAAATGTGAAAAGGTGACAATTTGTTGCACATAGAATATCATATTGTCAAGATATTGGCAATTTTAATCATCACCTGTCTAATTGGCTGTCACTTTAGGCACAGGTACAGGAATGGAGCTACAGAGGAAACCCTTTCACAGCACCATATAAAGTTAGAATCCTGTCTAAAGGGGTGGTATACTTTCCCCAATGCCCATCATAGCACAACATTTCATCATGGTTGAATGTGGGAGCATCAGATGTGGTAAATGTTAACCCTTATTATGAAAAGTGAAGAATGAGGAAATAAAAATGCTGCATTTGCTTTCAATACTTAACAAATGTTTTTTGTGTCTAATATTGTGCTGCTCTTTCATGGTGAAGGTGATGTTCTTCCCAGTCAATGTCACCACCTTCCTCCTCCTCTCCCAGCTCCTCAGTGTCCATCATGACCCTCCTTGCCTGGTCTAACTGTATAGAGCTCAACACACAAGGATTATACAGCATAGAGTGTACTGCAAGACAGAGCTCCATTCAAGCATCAGAACTTCATCTTCAGGAGGCCTATTGTTTGCTCCATGATCACCCTGGTGAAAGAATGGGCTGCACATCCTCAGTTAGGAATTTGTGTAATGGTGTGATCAGCCATGGTTGGAGAAGGTAGCCCTTGTCTCCCAGTAAGGCCTTGAAATGTAGGGTTACTCAACATAATTGGTCACTGTATGAGGATCACATGCAGGATTCTCTGATTGCAGACATTTTTAATCTGTACTGTGTAAGTGCCTGATTAAAGCAATTGCAATTACAATTGAGGATATTTTCATTCACATCGTGGATATCTGCAGAACGTTAGTCTATTCAGCAGTGAATATTTCTCAGTGATTGAATCTTTTTTATAGTCATCTGCTGAGTATCACAAAGACTTTGATTTCAAAACTACCGGAAGGTGCCATCAGTTATCAAAAATAATACATCATCATGTAATTGTTAATGTTATTTCCTGTTGAATGGCTCTCCTTATCTCTTTCTACAAGCATATATAAGCATGTCAGAATTGCAAATAAAGCTGGTGTTCATTAATTGCAGCACGTCGGTTTGGTTTTGCAGTTTCAATTAAAGGTTGGAAAGTGCAATACCTCATGTAAATTTTCTTTAGCAACAGACATCAATATTGCCAATACAACTTCTGTAATACTTCAGATACTTGCTTGTACCTCCTTACCATTCCTAGTGAAATCCCTCCTAGGTTCTGTGCTCCCTGCATTCTATTCTTCTGGGTTGTATCATTATCGTGTTTCTTGGTATTACTGAATTGCATTAAGACTTAATTCCACTTAAGGCAATCTTGTTGATTTAACTTTATTCTTTGTTAAACTTTCACCATTGAAACTCCATTCTGGCAATAGCTTTCTTGATGCATTTTCACTGCTTTCTTTCTGCAAACATATTGCTTTGAATTTTTCACTGAGATGTAAAGCCCCTGTTCTTGTGCTAAAAGTCTTAGAATCTCTTTGGAACCAATGCGACTGTATACTTTGCGATTGAATCATCATTAGCTCCAATTTGGCAGCTCCACCTTCTGAGGAAAAGATTATTTGACATCCAAGATATCAAACCTGAAACTGAATTCATGGTTAACCGGGCAGCAGTCATCTCCACATTGTTATGTGCTTCAGAGACTTGGAAAGTATGGAGCAGACGCTTTAAAGCAGTTAGGAAGAATGACTGGCAGTGGCTACACAAAACTCTCAACAGGAGTATTCTAACCCAAGTCAACTTGCCCAGCATCAAGGTGGTATTCATGGTAGGACATGACATTTGGATGCCTAACGTCAGACACCCAAAAAACCTGCTGTTCCTGGAACTCAGTTACATCAGGAAACTTCCTGAAGGACAGAAGAAATACTTTAGTATTGACGTCAAAGGAACCCATGAAGAGGTTGAACGTAACCATCGACTCATAGGAGAGTTCCGAGTCATGGTCACTGGACCTGAAATGTTAACACTGATCTCTCCATAGATGATGCCAGACCTGCTGAGCTTTTCCAGCAATTTCTATTTTTGTGACTCATAGGAAACTCTGGCTCTGACTGGCCAAAATAGGGAAGACTGAAAACTACCAAACACATTAAGTGATGTTGCTGGGAACATGCAGAGGCAAAGGTGAGGCACTGGAGGGAGTGCACACATTCCAAACAACTCACCTGTTTGAATCTTCAAGCATCATCTGTATCGGTTGTGGTTGAGTCTACAGATCTGTATAGTATTTATCAACTATTTCAGAACTCATCATATGGCAGTGGAAGCAAGTTATTCTTGATTTTGCTGAAGCCCTAATTATAAGAAATTGAATCTATGGTGAGGGTCAATAGCAGATTAAGAGACCAAGACTTCCTGTTGGAAACTTTTCACACTGCAAGTCCAAAGTTTCCCCCACACACATTAAAGTGGAGGCATAACATTATTCAACGTAAAATAATTTCAAACAATGATATTGCAATGAACTTAAATTTACTAGTGTCCATATGCTATTTCACACCTCCAAAACACGTCTCTTAAACATTTCAGTAACTTCTGCCACCATAAGCACCTCAAAATATAGTACCCCATAAAAGCTCTGTGCTTAGATCTATCCACCTTCCCTTCCCCACAAGTTGATCAATTTTTTCTATAATTCATTGCTCACCCTCTGACTTTACTCTTAAATCCAGAAGTTCCCAAAGCTTTATTTTCTACTGCATTACCACGTCAGTGTAATAATCTCCTGCATTTCTCTTTTAACCTAATCCAGTCAGGGTGATGGGAATTGCAGGTGGACCATGAGAGGAAGACAGAAAATCACCAAATCTCCTCAAGGATATTCCACTTCTCTTCCCTTTAACTCAAACTCCCACCCACAGACAGAACCCACCCCATACCATGTTGCATTGATGACTAATTGTGCACAAGAGTGATTGATGAAGTTTCTGGCCTCACATGCTTCAAATCCCAGAAGATGACTGGCATTACATTTCATCTGTTAGAAAAAGGGAATGCACAACCTTCATTCTGCTGATGCAACACAGATTCTGGCATGCATAAGGAATATGAAGTAAATGAAAAAGGCGTAATAGTCGCACAAGAGTGGTGCAGATAGCAATGTTAATGGAACTATTGTCACTGAACTCCTCTCACCTGGGGATCTCTCTAGAGCAGCGTCCCATCTCATAGACCCCCAGCCCCAGGCAGCCCACTTCTACCTTCTCCCCAAATCTACAAACAGGACAGCCAGTCACTCGAGCACCAGCTGGCCACCGATACCCAATACAAACCCACCGACTCTCACCGTTACCTTGACTATGCATCCTCACACCCTGTTTCCTGTAAGGACTCCATTCCATTCTCCCAGTTTCTCCATGTGTCTGTTCTAACAATGGCACCTTCCTCGGGGTGGTGGGGGGTGGGGGGGGGGGGGTCCACAGAAATGTCCACTTTTTCCCTCAACTGAGGATTCCCTGCTACCATGGCCGACAGGACCCTCAGCCAGGTCCGAACCACCACCTGCACTTCTGCCCTCACCATTTCCCTTCCCTCCCCACAACAACGATACAGTTCCCCCTTTGCCCTCTTTCACCACTCCACCAGTCTCCAAATCCAAAGGATTGTAAGCCACCATTTTTGTCACCTCCAACGGCCTGCGACAACTAGACATATATTCCCTCCCCATCCAGGACACCCTGGTCCACTCCTCCCCCCAGTCCCAACATCTCTCCACACCCCAACAGCTCCTTCCCCTGCAATTGCAGAAGGTGTAATACCTGCTTGTTACCTCCTCCCTCCTCACCAGCCAAGGCCCTGGAACATACCTTCCAGGTGAAGGAGTGATATACTTGCACTCATTCAACCTAGTCTATTGTATTTGCTGTTCACAGTGTGGTCTCCTCAACACTGGGGAGACGAAACATAGGTTGTGTGACTGTTTTTCAGAACATCTGCATTCTTTCTGCAAAAATGACTTCGCTTCCAGTTGCCTGCCACTTCAACACACCGCCGTGTTCCCACAGCAACATTTCTGTTGCAGGTCTGCTACAGTGTTCCAGTGAGCCTCAGTGCAGGCTCGGAGAACAACATCTCACTGGGGACCCTTAGCCTCTGGGCTCAATACTGAGTTCAATAACTGTAGAGCCTGGTTCCATCTTTCCATGTTTTTTATGCATTCCACACCCGATCCTGTAATGACATTGGTTGCTTTTAGCATAGTCATCTGTTTCCACATACTCTTAGACACGTTTTCACATTATATTGGCTACATTCAGTACAGTTAACCCATTTTGTTCTTACTCTTAGACCTTACTATCATTTATTCAGCTTTTTTTCTGACCTGGCCTGCTATCCATAAGCTCCTTGTTTACCTACTTCTTTCATATCTTTCCCTCTAGGTTCTGTCTCCACCTATCCACTCACTTCTCCCTTTTCTCACCATTCCCCCGACTTTGGCTTCAACATAAGTACCACTTCTTCCCAGCCAGTAAAAGTTTTGATGAAGAGTTACGAGACTTGAAACGTTAACTCTGCTTGCTCCCCACAGATGCTGCCTGATCTGTTGAGCTTCCCCAGCAATTTCTGTTTTTGCTTCAGACCCCCAGCATCCGTGGTTCTGTGTTTTATTTTGATGTTAATGGCTTCATGCTCACGGTTATTTGAACAAATGAAGGACTTTATCTGAACTCGTCCTCCTCCTACCTCTACTTTGTTTCACCTTCCATTACAGTATCCTTCAGGTGAATGGCATGATTGGTTTTACAAGAAAACAAGGATGTGACTCTGATGGTTTGGATAACAAATATATTTGTTAGATATGACTGAATTGTGTATACGGGACAGGCACAGGCTTTCTCATGGCACTGTCAGATGCCCTCACTCACTCATGATTAGGTTAAGCATACATGATAAGCCTATTGCGAGGTGGTCATTCGACAACATGGCTACAACTGCCTCCTCCTACTCTTCCACAGTGGAAGTTGCTGACTGTTTTTCAACTTCCTTCTCTTGCTATTCCACTTGATCTTCTCTGCAGTGTATCATTATGAAGGACACAGCAGATACCACAGCTATACCATGGGCGTGTGATGGATCAGTACTGAACGGCGCCTCCAGTCCCAGCACAGTAAATAGCAAAGCTTGAAATCAACTACAAGTTTCAGCACTAAGATGCTGGTCTAATTGCAATCATTGTCATTAAAACCAAGCATCTGGTTCATAAATGCCCTTAACAGGAGGAGATGTGCAATCCTTACCCAGTCTGGACTACATGTGATGCCAGACCCACAGCACTGTGGATGAATTTTAACTCTGGGCAATTAGGATTGGCAAAGATTTTTGGCCTATTGGTGACACCAACATCCCATGAACAATTTTTTTTAATAAATGGAATGATGTGGAAGGCTTTCCTCTGTCTGTAAAAGTTGTGCTGGAGGTTCTTACTTTTGTGGCTAATATCTTTGTTATGTCAAACAGCATGGATGCAGATAAGAGCATCACTGTTCATAGAATCCCTACAGTGTGGAAGCAGGGTATTTGGCCCATCAAGTCCACATTTTCCCTTCAAACAGCATCCCACCCTGAACCAGTCCCCTACCTTATTCTTGTAACCTTGCATTTCCCTCAGCTAATCCACATAGCCTGCACATCCTGGGCAATTTAGCATGGCCAATCTAATCACCTAATCTTCACATCTTTGGCTGTGGGTGGAAACCCCTACAGACACAGGGAGAGCATGGAAACTCCACATAAACAGTCGCCCAAGGCTGGAATCAAACCAAGGTCCCTGGCACTGTGAGGCAGCAGTGTTAACCACTGAGCCACTGTGTCACCTAAGTGTGACTACTGCTATTGTTCCTTATCACAAGTTCCCACCTTCTGCTGCCGTGATTGATTCCCTGCAGCAGTGAAGGCTGACAGCAAGTATGGTCACCCAAAACTGAATAAATCCCAAGCTAGTAGGAAATACTTGCAACAAGTTGGAAACAATCCTCAAAGCAGTGAATTTAGATGTTCATAACAAATCCTGCCAGCTTTTCAGTGAGATTTTGATACTTCACTATTTAAAGACTTCCCAGCCTGTTGGTTTCAATGAACACTGACTCTCCACTGTAATAACTCCTCATTATCCCTTAAAGGTTAGAAGGCCTGTGCTCTGTCTGTTAAAGCTGTAACATCTCAGTTAATTGTCTCATTGAATATTGTGTTTACCTAACTGCTGCATGGAGTGTTCTGTGTTTATCTTCCAACCCACCTGGATAAAATCCATAAGCGAGTGAGCTCATATTGGGTTCCTGCTTAAATACTTCTTTTTGGGTCTTTATGGCTTCCCACTACCCTCACCCAAACCCCTTTCCCTTGACAATTAAAAATCGACCAGTCAAGTTTTCTTCCCACAATTTAATTTCCTATAACAGGGCTTTACTTTGAACTAAACATCTAGGCCAATGGAAAGAAACTGGGACTTTTTACAAGTAATAAACAGGAAGTTATTATGAATGAACGACACTGGATTATACAGAACAGTAAATAGGTAGGAGGGAGCTAAAGTAAATAATATAAACTCAAGATTAAGATGACGTTTGTAAACCAGTCAAGTACCGATCTTGTGGTTTACAACATCAGGTGAGCTCTGTTATTACTGTTTAATTTCTTCTCATCTACCCTGTCTTTGTTTGCGATATTATCTACAACACTGAAGTCAGATTAACGTTTTCTATCAGATACATGTACCAATTCTTCTCCTCAACGATCCAGAAACAACTTGATTCAATTCTAGGGAATTGTAAAACAAATGACTTTAGCAAACTGCAAGTAACTCAAGTAAGTTCATCCTTCCTGTCAATGGTCCCTCCATTTTGCATTTTGTTTTCCAACATTTGTGCTTTCTTTAGTCTATTGTGACATCTCACAATATCTTGCAGTCTCAGAATGACTTCTGATCAGTTATGAACATGTTTTTTGTTTAAGTATTCATGATTTATTCTCTTCATTCGAATGAGCTGAGAGTTGTCTGTATGTTAATGTTAAATCCTGTTACGCTAAAGAAAAGAATATGTTGTCAGTAATGCCTATTGCTGTCAAAACACTCTGGAGAAAAGAACAAGGTAGCAGGGTTCCAGAAATGTTCTTTCCTACTCACTTATGTATATTTTGTAAATCGTTAATAGAACTAGGATGTGGGCAGATTACCTGTCTCCACATCTTGGTATGCTATCACAACATGGTGGTAGTGGTAGCTGACCCTTCACTTGATAAAACTGCCCACTTATCCTAATTAATAGTGGAACATTCAAAGCAGTCAGCAGCATAAGATGAACCCTCAGGAAAGGCTCGAAGAAGAAGCAGTAAGATGCTCTCAAGTTTAGTTTACGGTGTGGATGGAGACAAGCTTCAACATCAATCAGCCATCAATGTGCAACTGAAAGTCCATAATGGGTGAATACCTACAAACCTCACCACACAGTTCATGAGCAGCAGCAAATAAAAAAAACAGGTTGAAAAGCTTAAACTTAGCAATTGAACACAAACAAAACAACACATCAGTCTGCTTAACTGCAGAATGCAGGTACACTTTTTGAGATGGATAACTCCCTACCCCTATCCAAGCCTTTAAACTACAAGGCCGACCAGACCAGGCCTCTCATGAATAATATGACACCTGTGGTTCACTCAATGCAATACCACCTCGGGCCTTGCTTCCAAACCTAATAAAGACCAGGTTACTGTGGTTTCATTTGCCATTGGTACTATTGTTGATGCAATTCCTGCCCAAGCCAATGAGCAATGGAAAGGAAAATGGCAAAATAGCGATAATGAATTTAGGAGCTTGACATGTACATTAGACTAAGGCATAACACAGTTATTGACCATGTTAAGTTTAATCAGTACAACCAGGAACCAGAGAAAGTGTGAATTCACTCATAAGTCACATCTATCTTTTACCAGTCGGCTGTGATTCTGGGATCCTCTGGGATAGACTTATCTGAAGATCACATCGTAGTTGGCATCCTGGGTGAGGTTCTACCTGCTCTTTTCCACTTTAGAGAAGATCCCACATTGACCAAAGCTATTTAAATAGCTCAGCCCTGAAAGAAATATCCAGTGCCTTTGACAAAAAGGGTCATTTCAGAATTGTCTGCAGCAGCAGCTGATCAGTTCTGGCAGCAGAATAAAACAACAAAACAAAAACCACAGCTACCTGTCTAAGAAATAGATGATAAAGAAGATGAAGATTAGTTTTTTTTCTGCAAGAAGTTAGATTCTCAAGACAACTCCTGGTACCCATATGCTTTTATTAGTCTTTTAAATTGGATAGTAGGACCAGCATCTTCATTCTTCCCAATGCTATACATGCAGCCTAAATCCCAGCTCCATGAGCCCTCAAATACCCAACTGCAAGGTCCAGGAGGTATTTCAATCAAAGTCAAGGGGCAGCTATATGCTACACTTCAATGTAATGTAAGTCAGTTTACAAACATTCTGTATGTCATTTCCAGTCAGTATAATTCTTTAATAACGGAGAAGCTAATCTTTCTCAAGCCTTCCATAATCAAGAGCAATAGATGATCATGATCTACCCTTTTTTGATGAAGAAATTTGGGTGAATTTTCTGGATCTTCCATTCCCTTTTCAAGATAAGCCATTTCAGCAGACTGGCTGTGCCTTGGAATGGATGGTCTTACCAATCCCATTCCTACCTTTGGGGAAGGAGGTAGGGATGTAGGGAAGCAAACTCACATGGTTTCCTGAATTTTTAGCAGAATTTGCCTCTTCTCCTGGCTCCTGCGAGTTGTTAAAATTCTGCAAATAGTACTTAACTTCTGACTCAATGGATTTTACTGTTTACCATATTTTACTGCATTTTCAGTGAATGATGCCTTATCAGTAATGATGAACAACAACTTTTACGTTCTGAGAGGCATGGTAGAAAAGTTATTTTGAAAACGATATTCCTGGGAATGATGATGCAGTACCACCAAGAGGTGGCCTATACCTCACAGTGAATACATGAATGATCGACATGTTTTACTGAGTCATACACTTAGCTGATTTCGAGCACCAAACTGTGTAAATGTTTGTGGGAACAGTTACTGAAAAGTACAAATGTGAAAATGAGCAATTAGTGGTGATCACAGAACCAAAGGGCACTTATTTCGCTTTGCATACTCAGACCCTGTAAGTTATTTTCTATATCAATCAATCAATCTGAAAGTGCAGTCTGTTTATCAGAATTGGTTACCGCAGTTTTTCACTACAAAAATTCATTTGTGTTTAAATCTCCACTAGTTCTGAGCATTTTGTTATAAAGAATATATACCAAACTGAAATCATTAAAAACAGGAAAAGAACTTATATTGATGTAATGCCTGTCACCTCCTCAGGCTATCCAAAAATCTTTTCCAGCCAATGTATTAATTTTATAGTTAACATTGTACTGCAAACTCAGCTGCCAATGTATAAGCAGCAAAAGTTCCTATCAACAGCATTGAGGTAATTTGTTTTTGTGATATCTGTTTGAAAGCCACTTTGTTGATAGTTGCCAAACATTGGTTGTATTAAGAAATTAATTTACAAATTAATTAATTTCCAGACTATTTTATTGGATTGTAAATTGTTTTCCAGTGTCTACAATGTAGCGATGTTTGGCATAATTGTCACAAAAATGATGTTAATATTTCCATTCTCAGCGTGCAGTGTGTGATAATTGCCAAAATAATCATTTAGAGGCTAGCTATTGGCTTAACATAAGCAGGCATTGAATGGAATTGCACAGGGAGTTTCATTTTTGCTGTAGTCAAAACTGAATGTTAAAGTGGGTAATTACACCAAAATTGACTGCATGTATATAATAGTGAAAGTATCCTGCAAGGAGAAACAACAGCAATGAATGAATGAATGATCCACTAACATACCGGAAAGGATATTGCTAAAACTTTCACTATACATTGTATCATGCATTTATGAAACATGTTGGAGGCAGAATGTAATTACTGAGCCAACAATTTCACAATTTTTGGTGTTTGAACCCAATGTTACTTTTATGACAAATGAATACAGGAGCTGGAAAGCTGCTTGTCTCCAAGACCTGGTCTTGGATAAGGCGTATCAATTAGCCATAGGCTTTGCCAATAACACAACAAACCTCATCTAATTTTACCCCTTTGTGGTACTTGACTAGCTACAGTACCTTACAAAGAGACATAGCATCTTTAGAAAGATACTGCAGTGCAGTGAATCTGAGCTAGAATACAGCATACCAGTTAAACAATATGGAACTAAAATAACACTTTTAGGAAGCATAAAAAGGCCATGATCTCACACTTTATTGCTGACTAGCCATTAAATCATCAATAGCAACATCTGAGGCATTGTACTAATGTTTACATCTGCAGAAAGTACTCCCGCAAGATTGTCACAGCATTATATTCCTTTCCACTTTCATATTGTGTGAAAGTGGAAAATATACACATTAGCCTCACTGATAGATATCTGTTATTCTCATAACCAGAATAACAAGAATGATCTTTTAAGAAATTTATTTCTTCTATTAGCAATGAAAATTAAGACTTTAAAACTGAGTACATTCATCGACAAATGATTGTACAGTTTACGTTTCTAATTGGCAACTTCTTCAGTTTGACCTGATTTAATGAACTTTGGCCCATGTTATAATTGTGGGTTATTGCAGTTATACCATTGTCTTAATAGAAACATTTTTAAATTTAAAAGTACATGTTATTCGGAAAAAATCTTTATATACAATATACACACACACACACACACACACACACACAGTCACAAACGCAGTTCGGTTGAATACAGTATCATATCAAGGAAACAAACAAACATTGGAGTTTGGCTCTATCCAAACAAACCAATGGCATCTCTTCCTTGAACCAGATTATATTTACATGTATTTGAGGCAACAGGAGAGTCCAAAAACTGAATGGAGCCCCTTTTAAATTCAGCAGAAAGACCACAGACGGTGGTCTTTCCCCACTGTGCCTTGGCAGCAACTACCCAAAGCTTTAGCGCGTCCCTCAGTACGTAGCCTTAACAGAAATGTGGTTCATAGTGATGGCACCTTCACCATTAACACAAGCCTTTGTAACCTGACTGTATGTTCCATCACCTGTTCTGCAAAACCATACAGATAGTGTGGTTATTTCAATCAAATTGTGCCTTGGTCTACCCCCCCACCTCTCTTGCATCTTCTGCTTTCAGCATTTCTCAGTCCACCACTCATTTGGATGGATAGGACGGAAGGATGGGTGGTTGGCAGAGAAAGGAACCTGTTATCTAATGATATTTTACTATTGGAATGATGGGAAACTTTGTAATGCAGCGCCCACTGGATGGCCGCTTGAGGTAATTCCATAATATTGTGTGAAAGACCACATTATGGGCTACCTCCTGCCACTCCCTGAATCTTTCCCTCCTTTGGTAGGATGATCCATTGCATGGGAAGGCCATCGGGTTTACCATGGTGACCTCTGAGCAAGTTCCCAGAGGTGGGAATTGATATATAAGGTAATGGTTCTGAAGGAGAATTGTTCATGTTGCATTAAGCTCCACCCAATCTGTTGATATTGCATTGTCCTCGGGCAGAGGCTGTCAAGATTTGAATGAGTTTCCAAGAGAAACCCATGCATTCTGCACAAATTCTAATCGTCTTAATGACTATGTCTAGTAATTTAATGTAAACTGTACCTATCGCAATCATATAATTAACTACCTTGTAATGTAAGATAAATGGCTCTGTTGTTTAGACTCCCAGAGGTCTACAGTCTACCACTGTTAGACAAACCCTCCACTCAGCATAGAGAAAGGAAGATTGGTGGCAGCAACCTACACTAAGCAAAATGTGACATGGTGATCAGCAATGGGCCAACAGAATTCATTCGACTTCAAATAAAGAAGAAAATTGTTTTTGAACAAAATTTAATTTACCACTTTGCATTACTATTTTAAACAGAGATAGGAAATCAAACAATCAGTCATGAGCTGAAATGTGAAGACCGTGCAAGAAACAACTGAGTGAGTCCAGCTTTACAGTAATAAGCATTAATAATTGCATTGAGAAGAAATGGAAGGAGAAATAATAGTTCTAATTGGACCATACAGATGCAAGAAACTCTAGGGAGGATTTTTCTTAAGAACTTCTTCAAATTAAACATTAATTCTGATGCTGTACAAGTTAATACACTATTGAATGGAAAAGATCCTATAGTGATGTAACTAATCAGCAAAATAAATAAAATATGGATACTTGCAATGAAGTTTTAAAGACCTTTGATGATTATTCCCATATGAGGACAACTAAAAATAATAGAAAGGTTCAGTTTCTATGCAAATCTATAGAAAATTGAATTAATGACCTTTGCAGATTAAATGAAAATTATGAATATGAAGCTTTGAAATTATAATTCATATGACACAGGATTGCTATTGGAATTCTTGATGAAACTTAACATTTTTCTTACAGTTCAAGGAAGATTTAATTCTGGAGAAATCTATTAATATCATGCTTGAAGCAGAAAAAATACAGACTCATAAACAGATCTTGAGAGGAAAGAACAATCTTACTTCAGGAGGGCAACAGTGTTGAATCAGTTTGAAAAGTAAAGAGGCACATGACAAGCAGGTACATAGTCAGTGTCAGCTCTTTGAAGCAATAGAACCTCACAGGTAAAGACAACATCCAACAATGCGAAGGTATGTTAAATTAATAAAATTGTAGGTTGCTTCCAGAAGATATACAGAAGCACGGCAGTTTCAGAGCAGCGGTCTCATACACAAAGTAGTCTACACAACGGACCACATACGACCATTAGGTCAGAAAAGATAACACCGGAATTCCTAAAATAAATTACTACTTTAAATAAAAGAAGTGATTCAAATGACTCAAATTTCACAGCTTTTATATATGTCAATGAACATCTTTTAATTGTAAGCTTGATACAGGAACAACCAACACAATTCTGTCACATGAGATACCATGGCTGAGGAAACTGTATTAAAGACTACAAAGGCTGAGCTACATTCTAAGATTAAATTTGGAACTAATACTCTAATGGTGACCATGAAACCATTGTTGCCTGTCATAGAAATCTATCTGGTTCACTAATGTTCTTTACAAATGGAAAACTGCCATCCTTCCTGGGTCTGGCCTATTTGTGACTCCAGAGCTACAGGAATGCAGTTGCTCTGAACTGAAATGACTTAGCAAGCCACTCAGTCATATCAATCATTAAAACTGGAGGTACCACCCAGAATCGACTAAGGCACCAAAAGCAAAAATGGTAAACTCAACTCTGTCAACACTGTATAGTCAGCCTTGCCAATATTGGGGGGCTGGTGCCAAAACTGGGAGAGCTGTCTCACAGACTAGTCAAGCAACAGCCTGACGTAGTCAAACTCGTGGAATCATAGCTCACACGTAATGCCGTAAACACACCCTCACTGTCCTTGGGTATGACCTGTGCCACCAACAGTATAGACTCAGTAGAGGAATCCTAGGAATCCTCAACATTGATTCCAGATCCAATGAAGTCTTATGGCGTAAGGTCAAATATGGGCAAGGAAATTCCCCTCTGCCATACTTCCACCCCTTCAGTCAGTACTCCTTCGTGTTGGACACAACTTGGGAGAAGTACTGAGGCTGGCAACGCCACAGAATGTACCCTGGGTGGGAGGCTCCAATATCCAGCACAAAGAGTGGTTCACCAGCACCACTACTGTCCAAGCTGGTCAAGTTCTAGACTGGGTCTGCAGTATGCCTTAACAAAACAACATAAGGGAAATATATACTTGACCTCGGCCCTGTTGCAGATGTGTCTGTCTATGACAATATCAGAAGTGACTTCAGCACAGTCCTTGTAGAGACAAAGTATCATGTTTACATTTAGGATCTCCTCCATTGTATTGTGTGGCATCACCACCATGCTAAAGGACAGACCTCAAACAGATCCAGTAACTTAAAACTGGGCATCCATGAAGCACTGTGGGCTATAACAAGTAGCAGATATGTGTTAAATTATAACTTGTAACCTCATAATTTGGCCTATTCCCCACTCTACAATTACCATCAGACCAGGGAATAATTATGGGTCAACAAAGAGGATAGAAGGGCATACTGAGAGCAGCACCAGTCATATCTACAACTAGGGTGTAAACCTGCTGATAGTATAACACCGGACTACTGCATGCCAAACAGTCTGACGAGGTGTGGAGCTGGATGAACACAGCGGGCCAAGCAGCATCATAGGAGCAGGAAAGCTTGACGTTTCGGTCCTACACCCTTCATCAGAAATATGTTTCATACAGCAATCTATTCACAGGTTAAGTAATCCTGTAACCAACAGATCAGATCTGAGTTTTAGAGTTCTGCCACACTCAAACTAATGGAAGATCACATCAGCAGTTTTATCAAGCAGCACCTGCTTAGCAATTACCTGCTCACTGGCACTCAATTTGGGTTCTGCCAGGGCCTCTCACTTTTGACCTTATAATAGCCTTAGTTCAAACACGGACAAAATAACTCAATTCAAGAAGTGACGTGAGAGAGACTGCCTTGATAGCAAGGCTACATCTGACCAAGTGTGGCATCAAGGAGCCACAGCAAAACCAGATTCAATGTGAATTGGGGTAAAATCTCCACTGATTGGAGTCATACCTAGCAATAAGGAAGATGTTTGTGATGGTTTGAGGTCAGCCATCCCTGCTCCAGAGGACATCTCTGCAGGAGTTCCTCAGGGTAGTGTCCTAGGTCCAACTAGCTTCAGCTGCCTCATCAATGACACTCCATCCAACACAAGGTCAAAGTGAAAATGTTCACTGATTGCACAGAGTTCAGCACAATTTGCAACTCCTCAGATATTGAAGCAGTCCATGTACGAATACAACATGATCTAGACAATGGAGACAATAAATACTGAGGATGCTGGAAGCCAGAGGCCTGGGTGTGAGGCTGGAAAAGCACAGCAGGTCAGACAGCATTCGAGGAGCAGGAAAGTCAATGTTTTGGGACAAAACCCTTCATCAGGATTTAGACAATACCTAGGCTTGGGCTGACACATGGTAAATAACATTCACGCCACAAAAACGTCAGGCAATGATCATCTCCAATAAGAGACAATCTAATCACTGACCCTTGACATTCTTTGGCATTCCCATTGTTGAATCCCTTATTATCAATATCCTGGATGTTACCATTGACCAGCAATCCGACTGGACTCACCATACAACAGCTACAAGAGCAGATCAGAAGCTGGGATCCAGTCATGAGTAAATTGCCTCTTGATTCCTCAATGCCTGTGCACCATCTTTGAGACAGAAGGCAGGAATGTGATGAATATGCCCCATGTGCTTGGATGAGTGCAGCTCCCATATCACTCAAGAAACTTGACGCCATCCAGCAGAAAGCAGCCTGTTGATTGGCACCTCTAGGTAACACTTTGATGCCAAAAGCAATAAACTAACACCTCACCTCTGGAATTCAGCTGCCTTGTTTGTGTTTGGACCAAAGCTGTAATGAGACAAGGAGCTGAGTGGCCCTGGCAAAACACAAACTGAAAGTTAGTGAGCAGGTTATTGCTAGGCAAGTTCTGCTTGATAGCGCTGTCATGGCACCTTCCATCATTTTACTGATGATCTAGAATAGACTGACAAAGTTGAAATTGGCTGTGTTGGGTTTGTCTTGTTTTTTGTGTCCAGGACATACTTGGACAATTTCACACATCGTTGGGTAGATGCCAATGTATAGCTGTAGTGGAACAGCTTGGCAAGGGGTGTGTAAGTTCTGGAGCACAAGTCTTCAGTACTATTGCCGGAATGTTGTCAGGGCCAATAGCTGAGTATCCAGTGTCTCAAACTGTTTCTTGATATCACACGGAGAGAATCAATTTTGCTGAAGACTGGCATCTGTGATGCTAGAGATATTTAGAGGAGGTCACGATGGATCATCCACTAGGCAATTCTGGCTAAAGATTTCTGTGACTACTTCAGCCTTATCTTTTGCACTGATGTGCTGGGCTCCCCCATTATTCAGGATGGGGAATGTTTGTGAATCCTCTTCTGTCAATGCATTGTTTAATTGTCCACCACTATTCATGAATGGATGTGGCAGGATTACAGATCTTAGATCTGATCCGTTGGTTATGAGCTCACTCAGCCTTGTCTATCGCTTGCTGCTAATGCTGTTTGGCATGCAAAGGAGTCCTGTTTGGTCGCTTTATCAAGCTAATGTCTCATTTTCAGGTATGCCTGGTCTGTTCCTGGCGTGCTCTCCTGTATTCTTAAATGAAAAAGCTTGATCCTCTGTATTGATATTAATGGTTGAGTGTGGGTTATGCCTATCCATAAGGTTGCTGGTTGTTGGAAAAACTCAGCAGGTCTGGCAGCATCTGTGGTGAGAAAGCAAAGTCAACATTTCAGGTCCAGTGACACTTCTACAGAAGTACTGATGGTGAACAAGAAAAAAGATTAGTTTGGAAATCCTGTTGGACTGTGGAGCAGAACTTCTTCAAGGTAGACATGATCGTGGAAAAGATGTGACGCTAAACAAAAAAACCAAAGTTCTGCAGATGCTTTGTTTCTGATTTCCACCTTCTGCGGTTCTTTGGTTTTTAGGTTACAGATTGTGCTAAAGTATAATTCTGCTGCTTTTGATGGCCCACAGCACCTCATGGATACACAACCTTGAGTTGCAAGATCTGTTCAATGTCTGAACAATTTAGCATAGTGATAGTGCCACACAACACAGTGTGAAGTGTTCTCAAAACCTTAGGTTTCCATGAGGACTGTGTGTTGGTTCCTCTTATCATTACTCTCTTTCTTTAACCATGGATGTTCCCTCTAGGAGAGCCCACATCTCTGCTTCTTCGTGTCAAGTTAAAAGAGACTTGAAAGGATACAGTGTGCAATGATTTAGCCATTCATCACCAAACTAGCTAAACTGCGGTGTCGTCTTCTCATTTGCCAAAACTGCTCACAATTCAAGATGATCTTTGCTTCTTTTCTTTACAATAAACCCATTTTCTTAAAGTCTTGCCCTTGTCAACTCTGCCCTCATCTCTAGCAAGTGCCATTTTCATTCTCCAGTTTGCTCCCCTACTGACATCTCCATCTCCAGCCTATTCCAGAATGAGGCTCAATTCAAGCTTAGGAACAGCCCCTCATTCTCAATTAGGCACATCACAGCTTCTGGATGCTACATTGAGTATAACAATTTCAGTTTGTAATATCTGTCTTCCCCACAGATCGCGGCCGCCCATTATTCTGTCATTGACACCTTATCTGAAACCATTCTTAGTTTCTTCACTCACTCACATCCCACTAACATTTTTATAATAATTTAGTACCTCTCATTGTCCTTCCTATCACAGACCTTCCCTGTTGTTTCTTATTCCACACTTCTCTATTAAAACCTATTACCTTTCTCACTTCTCCCAGTTCTGATGAACGATCATGATCAGAAAGACAGTTAACTCTGCTTCGCCACAGATTCTGCCATACCCTTGCTGAGCTGTTCCACTACAGCTACAATGTTAGCATCTCCCCAACAATGTTTGAAATTGTCCAAGTATTTCCAGTATTTTTAACCCAATTTCAGGTTTCCAGCAACTGCAGTCATATGGAAACATAGAAACTAGAAGCAGGAATAATAAATCAAATAAAACAAAATGAGCTATTTGGCCCTTCAAGCCTGCTCCACCCAATACGATCATGGCTGATCCTCTATCTCAAGCTTATATCTCCCTTTTGTTTTATTCCCATTGATGCCTTAAGTACCTAAACGTTTATAAACCTCTTTATTTAATATACACAGCATTGAGCCTCCACAGCCTTCTGTGGTAGTGAATTCCACAGGATGACCACCTTCTGAGTTAAGAAATGTTCAGACTGTGATTGTTTAATTTTACTTTATTGATATAATTTTCCAACTTGATTTTCTCCCCCAGCAGTTTTAATTATACATTTTTATTTTCAAACATTTTCTTCATGATCCTTTTTGCCTTTTTAAAATAGTTTTGATTTGTGTCGCTGACAAACATCATTTTGTCAGGTGCACGTCAATCATCATTCAATTCACTGATGCAAGACCTGCAAGAATTGCCTGGGGGTGACTCATTTTTCAATTTATTGCCCCTCCTTTTCTCTGTGGGTTTACACCTTACCTCTGCTATCACCTCCTTTTTGTGTGGCACGACCAAAATTTGGAGATTGCTGTGTGAGATCTCGTTGCGGAAAACCTGTCATCCCATGTGACAGTGCAGCACTAAACCAAGACACTGCATCATGCAAACTTCTCCTTGTAGCTCAATTAACATGTTAAAGTCACATGGAGAAAGATTTATGAACACAGCACCGGACACCTGGTGATATTGTTTAAGCACTTGGATATTGGAGGACTTACTGTGTGTATAATGCAAACTATGTTATTGTCTGTGCATAGGTACATTTCAGAGGAAGCTGCACAATGAATGAGGGAGAATTTAACATAAGGCTATGCTGATAGACTTGTGAACATAAGAACCAGGAGCAGGAGTAGGCCATCTGGCCCTTTGAGCCCTCTCCACTATTCAATAAGTTCATGGCCGATCCTTTCATGGCCTTAGTTCCACTTACCCACCCTCGCAACATAACCCTTAATTCCTTTACTATTCAAAAAATTATCTGTCTGAGGTTTAAAAACATCCAATGACAAAGCTTTAACAACTTCACTGGGCAGGGAATTCCACTGATTCACAACCCTTTGGGGGAAGAAGTTCCTCCTCAATTTAGTCCTAAATCTGCACCCCCTAATTTTGAGGCTATGTCGTCTTGTTCTAGTTTTACCCACCTGTTGTAACAACCTCCCTGCGTCTACCTTAACTATTCCCTTCATAATTTTATGTGTTTCTATAAGATTCCTCCTCATTCTTCTATATCCCAATGAATATAATCCCAGTCTACCCAGTCTCTCCTCATAAGCCAACCCTCTCAACTCTGGAATCAACCTAATGATCTCCTCTGCACCCCCTCCAGTGCCAGTACATCCTTTCTCAAGTAAGGAGACCAAAACTGCATGCAGTACTCCATTTCTGATGAAGGGTCTAGGCCCGAAACGTCAAGTTTTCCTGCTCCTATGATGCTGCTTGACCTGCTGTGTTCATCCAGCCCCACGCTTGTTATCTCGGATTCTCCAGCATCTGCAGTACCTTTTATCTCTGCAGTACTCCAGGTGTGGTTTCACCAGCACCCTATACAGCTGTAACATAACCTCCTTGATTTTAAACTCAATCCCTTTAGCAATGAAGGACAAAATTCCATTTGCCTTCTCAATTACCTGCTGTACCTGCAAACCAACCCCCTGCGATTCATGCACAAGCACACCTCTGCACAGGTCCCTCTGCACAGCAACACGCTGCAATTTTTTTACCTTTCAAGTAATAGTTTCTTTTACTGTTATTCCTACCAAAATGGATGACTTCACATTTATCAACGCTGAATTCCAAGTACCAGACCTTTGCCCACTCAATTAAACTATCTATATCCCTCTGCAAACTTCCAGAGTGTCTTGCACACTTTGCTCTACCACTCATCTTCGTGTCATCTGCTAACTTTGACACACTACACGTGGTCCCAAACTCCAAATCATCTATGTAAATGGTAAACAATTGTGGTCCCAAAACTGATCCCTCAGGCACACCACTAGTCACAGATTGCCAACCAGAAAAGCAATTATTTATCCCCATTCTTTATTTCCTGTTAGTTAACCAATTTTCTATCCATGCTAATACATTGCCTGTAACGCTTGCAACTTTATCTTATGCAGCAGCCTTTTGTGCAGCATCTTGTTAAATATCTTTTGGAAATTCAGATACACTACATCTACTGGGTCCCTGTTTTTCACCGCATCCGTAATGTCTTCATAGAATTCAAGTAAATTAGTCAAGCATGACTTGCCTTTCATGAACCCATGCTGAATCTGCCCAATGGGAAAATTGCTATCTAGATGCCTTGCTATTTCTTCCTGATTATAGATTCAAGCATTTTCCCCACTACCCCCCCTATAATTCCCCATCTTTGTCTACCTCCTTTTTTAAACAGTGGCATCACATTTGCTGTTTTCCAATCTGCTGGAACTGCCCCAGAGTCCAGCGAATTTTGGAAAATTACCTCGAGAGCATTTGTTATTTCTCCCACCATCTCTTTTACTACTCAGTTAGATAGATTAATATATTAGATAGAATTAGCAAAATCTAATATGGAGAATAAACACAACACAGACAAGATAGCCTGTTTACGTGCTACAATTTAATGGAATTATGCGGGGAGGTTTCCTTACACTTTGTGATTCTTTCCTAATAGATATCTGCAGGATATCTTTGCTAATTTGGAACAATGTTTAACTATTTCTGTGAAATAACTGCACAGAGGCAGTATTGTGATACCACATCACCCTTTATTTTCTTGTGCCCAGTACACTGCCTGTGCCCCGCCAACTCGGAGTCAGTCCCTGGAGTGATGAGATTCAGAATCCCTTGTTTGTATCTGTCAGTCGGGCTCCCTGATTGGCCCAGATTAACAACCCCAATGAAGGATCTCGTAGTCAATAAGATCCACCTAGATCCAATCACTGCACACTGTAAAATCACTGCTCCCTACAGGAATTCATATTAAGAGGCAAATTATTTTGTTTCACAGACCAACATATACGAAATGGAATAGAAAACATTCTATTTGACTAATAGAAAGCATGATCCAATTAAATATTGATGATTGATGTATGTACAAGAAATGTTCTTGCAGAAGATTATCAGCACATTGCATCAGTGGTTTGAGTGGGAAATTTATTCTTTGAAAGGGAAATGTAAAAAAATGCACACAAATGTGTATATGTGCCCAAGAACGAGGTAGATAGAACTGTAAATGTTTATGCCACTTTTCCAAATCAATAGACTCATACAACAGTTGGAAAGTAGTCTCATGGAGATGGGCTGTCTTCCATTGGCTCCTGAGGTTTCTGCTCCTTTACTTGTTGACCCTTCAGTTGTCGTGAGAGCCTTCCTCTTTGCAAACTGAAGCCACACAGCCATCTGCAAACTATCATAACTTTGGAACTTCAGCTAACTGTTTACAGGATTGTTAGGTTCATTTTTGGAGACCCTCACTGACTTGATCCAATAACAAGACACTGACCTGTTTAGAAAAACACAAATCCTTTATTACAAAGCAAGTACAAGCTGTGGAGGATCACTGTACTCAACCCGGCACAGAGTGCAGAGTCTCGTAAGTGATTCTCTCTGAGTAGTGGAGAGTCCCCGCTTTTTATACCTTATCGAGTGCATAATACATAAAGCAATTTTACATCTCACAATGGCATGTTACATGAAACAATCACTACATCGGACAATGACATGATAACACAAACAATTACTACATCGAAAACATAAAGAGAGCAGGATACAGTATCGATTGTTCGCAAAGTGATTGCTAACGGCAGGAGGCGATTTCAAGTTGCCAAAGTGACAGAACGTAATTTCAAGCTTCCGAAGTGTCTCAAAGGTCAGTGTCCTGGCCCCTTTAGCAGAAACAGAAGTTACATTCTTTACAGGATTTCAGAAGTCTCACACCTTTACAAACGTTGCCACCTAATCTTATTTGAGACAACTTCCACATACCCTTGTGCAGGAAAATAAAGATTTACAAAGTTTATACCTAATTCTATTCAGGCAGGAAGCTTAAGGCAGTGTCTTTTCTAATTATGTATAGGAAGATAAGGATTTACAAAGTTTTACACCTAATTCTAATTGGTCAAGAAGTTTTAAGGCAGTGCCTGCATATCTCTGTGTAAACAGATAAAGAGCATTAATTTATAGAGAATATAGAAATCAATGGGATGTTATCCCAATAACATCTCATTCCCTCCTTTTATCATTTCATGATAACCTATAACCATTAGACTGAGTATTATTCTGACCGTGCATAGCCAGCAGGACAATCTGTTTTATAGAACACACATCCAGCTGTATGGAAATCGGACAGTGTGTTACCTGCTAGCACGGTCTGTAGAGGCATTATTTGTGGCAACACCAGGCTGGAACCCTAGCCAGCTCTATTAAGTAGAGTATTCCGGTAAACCTTGCCAAGGGGAGAGGGGAACTTGGACGAGAGGTGTGCAGGGTAGGTGTGTGGAATTGGTAGCTAACGGCCCCTCTGATTGTATAGGCACTAGACCTAGATGTGGGAAGGAAAGAGTTAACTGTACAAATCCCAACAGCTATCCCTTTTGCTTTAATGGAACTGGGACTTGTTGTATGCATGCTCTAGTCACTAACCACCCCCATAATATTTCCTGGCCTCACCGGTGCATAAAAAGAAGTTTCACAACTAAAGGAGGACTGTTGAACTGCCCCTGTTTAGAATCTAAGACAATAACTGTGACCCCGGGCATATAGTGGACTTGTGGGGATTGTAATGGCACTCATGTAGAAATGGACTACGGGACGTTTCCGTTTAACTCCGCAGACTTCCATCCATATAAGGATCGGTCCTCCTGGAATAGCTATCAAGGAATATGTGAGTCTGTTACTTGCTACCGGGCTAAGAAGGGATTTGTTTTCCTTCTTAACGGGACCTTCACGACTGCCTCTCCAACTTTGCTGGTGCTGTTTGCTGTTGGGACTATCGGGCCTCTCACTGTCCCTTGTCCCCAACGAGCACGGACTCAACGGTGAATTGTCACACGCTTCCTGAGCCGGGAGTTTGCGCTGCATGGCAGGATCTGATTGCCTTGGGCTCTTCCTTGGGATATGGCTTCCTGGGAACTGTCAGCTTAGGAGGCTCCCCAGGGGTGGAGGCCGCAAAAAACCGGAATTACCTTATATGTAGACTCACTGCCCTGAGAAACAGCACAATGACTGCATTGAAGGCAGTCAACCAAGAATTAGCTGTACTCCAGCTCTATGCTCAGCAAACCCGGTATGCAGTGGACTATCAACTGGCTCAGCAAGGAGGAGTATGTACTATTATAGAGGACAAGTGCATTACCCATGTTACTGACGAGTCCTATAATGTTACCCAGGCTATTCAAGCCATACAGGGGCAGTTGGAGCAGTACGGAGAGGGACCCCGACCTGATGAGGGTTTCTTGGGATGGCTTATGGGTGGTTCTTGGGGCTTATACCTACTACATGGGTTAGTTATTCTAATAGTTATCATAGCTGTTTGCTGTATATTTATAGTATGCCTGAACTCTTGCTGCAGACTTGTGTTTGACAGACTAGTAGCTCCCTTCTCGGCTTAACATCCCATTGATTTCTATATTCTCTATAAATTAATGTTCTTTATCTGTTTACACAGAGATATGCAGGCACTGCCTTAAAACTTCTTGCCCAACTAGAATTGGGTGTAAAACTTTGTAAATCCTTATCTTCCTATACATAATTAGAAAAGACACTGCCTTAAGCTTCCTGCCTGAATAGAATTAGGTATAAACTTTGTAAATCTTTATTTTCCTGCACAGGGGTATGTGGAAGCTGTCTCAAATAAGATTAGGTGGCAACGGTTGTAAAGGTGTGAGACTTCTGAAATCCTGTAAAGAATGTAACTTCTGTTTCTGCTAAAGGGGCCAGGACACTGACCTTTGTTCAAGCCAGACACTTCAGAAGCTTGAAATTACGTTCTGTCACTTTGGCAACTTGAAATCGCCTCCTGCTGTTAGTAGTCACTTTGCGAACAATCGATACTGTATCCTGCTCTCTTTATGTTTTCGATGTAGTAATTGTTTGTGTTATCATGTCATTGTTGGATGTAGTGATTGTTTCATGTAACATGCCATTGTGAGATGTAAAATTGCTTTATGTATTATGCACTCGATAAGGTATAAAAAGCGGGGACTCTCCACTGCTCAGAGAGAATCACTTACGAGACTCTGCACTCTGTGCCGGGTTGAGTACAGTGATCCTCCACAGCTTGTACTTGCTTTGTAATAAAGGGTTTGTGATTTTCTAAACAGGTCAGTGTCTTGTTATTGGATCAAGTCCGTGAGGGTCTCCAAAAACGAACCTAACAGGATGACCAGAGATTGAAACAACTTCTTCTTCAAGATGACATTAGTGTTCATGATGATTTCTTAGGTAAACACTTAAACTTATGATAATTTTGCTGAACTAGTGTCTGCTGCCAATGTGGGATCACCAGACTGTAAGATATGAGCAGATTTAGGCTATTCGACCCATTGAATTCCAGCAGCAAGGTAAGGTGAGAGTGACAACTCTTGATATCAAGGCTACATTTGATTGATACCAAGGAGCCCTAGCAAAACTGGAGTCAATGGGAATCAGGGGGAAGCTCTCTGCTAGTTGATCATAGCAAGCACATAGAAAGATGGTTATGGTTGATAGGACAAACGCAGAGAATACTGGAGGAACTCATAGGCCTGACAGCATTTGTTGGAAGAGAAACTATAGCCAATAACCAATCTGTCGGCTACAGGTATATCTATCCATGATACAATTGGTAACAGAGACCATGGCAGAGTCTTTGTAGAGATGAAGTCCCGCCTTAACACTGAGAATACCCTCCTTCCTGATACATGGCACTATTGTCATGCTAAATGGGACGGACTTCAAACAAATCAAGCAACTCGAGACTCCATGAGGTACTGTGGGTCAACAACAGCAACAGAATTGTAATTCCAACACAATCTGCAACCTCATGGCCTGGCATATCCCGCACTCCATCATTACCATCAAGCCAGAGGACTCTTAGTTCTAAATTCTCCCATAAGAGGAAACATCTTTTCAACTTATTAAGTTTCATCAGGATCTGATATGTTGCAGGTTCTGGTCGCCAAGTTGTAGGAAGGACATTATTAAGCTGGAGAGGGCTTAGAAGAGATTTACCAGGATGTTGCCAGGTACGGAAGGTTTGAGTTATAAAAAAAGGCTGGATAGGCTGGAACTTTTTTCACTGGAGTGTAGGAGGTTGAGAGGTGACCTTACAGAATTTTATAAAATCATGAGGAGTGTCGATAAAGTTGACTTAGGTGGCTTTTCCCTAGGGTGTGGGATTTCAAGACAAGGGGACTCATTTTTAAGATGAGAGGAGAGAGTTTTAACAAAGACATTGGGGCAACTGTTTTATGCAGAGGGTGGCTCATGTGTGGAATGAACTTCCTGAGGAAGTGGTGGAATTGGGCACAATTACAACATTTAAAAGACATTTGGATAAGGACATGAATTGGAAAGGTTTGGAGAGATATGGGCCAAGAGCAGGCAAGTGGGACTGGTTTAGTTTGGGATTATGTTTGGCATGGACTGGTTGGACCAAAGGGTCTATTTCCATGCTGTATGACTCTATGACACTAAGTCACCCTTGACTCTTCTAAGCTCCAGGGTATACAGGCCTAGCCTGTCTAGCCTCTCCTCATTAGGCAATTCTGTCATTTGAGGTGGTAGTCTAGTAACCTTCTCTGAACTGCTTCTAACATATTAACATACTTCTATAACCTTTTTGTTCCGATGAAATATTCTTGACCTAAAACGTTAACTCGGCTTTTTCTCTCCACGGACACTGACCAACTTGGTGAGTGTTTCAAGTACGTTCTATTTTAAATCTTGAGAAACTCTTTGTCGAGAGTTCTGGAGGTAGTGCCTGGTGAATCACACAGCAGAAGTGAAATGAAACAAAATGGCAAGCGTCTCTGTTTCTGCAGTCCTGGATTCTTGCCTGATGAAGTTAGCCCACGATAAGCAGTTCAAAACCTTGTTGTTTTACACTGCCATTCATGTCCTCAGGGTGTTCCAAACTGCCTTATAGCTAAAGAAATAAAGTAGGCAATTGAGCAGCAATGAATAACTGAAATAAAAAAACCAGAAAATTCTGGCAATACTCATCAGTATTAACAGAGAGAGAAAAAATGTGGTTATCAGTTCATGTCGATGACCTTTCACAGAATGGATGAGAATAGACTGAATAACTTCACACCATCTTATACAGATAGAACAAAATTAGAAATTAGGCTCTGACACATACTTTTAGAGCTGTATAGGGGAAGGTGATGGCGTAGTGGTGTTATCGCCATACTGTTAATCCAGAGACCCAGGTAATGTTCTGGTGACCTGGGGTGGAATCCCACAATGGCAGATGGTGGAATTTGAATTCAGTAAAAGAAAAATCTGGAATTAAGAGTCTTATGATGACTATTAAATTATTGTTGACTGTCAGAAAAAAAGCAACTTGTTCACCAACGTCCTTTAAAGAAGGAAACTGCCATTTATACGTGGTCTGGCCTAGATGTGACTCCAGACCCACAGAAATGAGGTTGACTCTTAATTGCCCTCTGGGAAATTAAAGATGGGCAATAAATGCTGGCTTACCTTGAATCACCCTCACCCCATGAATGAATTAAAAATGTACAGTTTTTACTGAAAGTAACACTTAAAAATCTAACTCCAAGCCTTGCTTAGGCTAGGATTTGCAAAGCACCAAGCATGTAGATGTGAAACTAAAAAACCAATCACAGTGAAACTCAGCAGGTCTATTAGCATCTGTGGAGAGAGAAACAGAGTTCTGAATAGTTCTGAAGAAAGGTCACTGGACTCGAAACATTAATTCTGCGTTCACACCACAGATGTTCTCAGACTTGCTGAGTTTCTCCATGAACTTCTGTTTTGGTTTCAAATTTCAGATTATTGGACAGTATTAGGATCAATTATTAAGGAAGTAATAAAAGATCATTTGGAAAATCATAATCTAATCCAGCAGAGTCAACATGGCTTCATGAAAGGGAAATCATGTCTGTCTAATTTCTTTGGTTTTTTTTCAGAAAGTCTCAACCAGAGTGGATTGAGGGGAACCAGTAGATGTATTGTATTTTAGCTTCCAGAAGGAGTTTGATAAGGTACCTCACAAAAGGTTAAATCATAAGATAAGGCCCTGCAGTGTCGGAGGTAGTATATCGACTCATGGGCAGGAAATTGCAAGTAGGTAGAGTAGGTTCTCTTTCAGCTTGATGACCTGTAATCGGTGGAGTTCCAAAAGGATCAGTGCTGGGACTGAAACTGTTTACAATATATATTGATGTTTTGGAAGAAGGAAGCAAATGTGCTGTAGCCAAATTTGCAGACAACACAAAAATAGATGGAAAGGCAAGTTGAGAGAGAGATACAAACAGTTTACAGAGAGATACTGATAGGTTATGTAAGTGGGCAAAGAATTGGCAAATGGAATAGGTACTGAAAAAATGCAAAAGTTGTTAATTTTGGAAGAGAAGACAGAAGTATCATTTAAATGGGTAAAAACTATAGAAGCTGCATCACAAAGGGACTTGGGATACTTGTGCGTGAAACACAAACCCTAGCATGCAGGTGCAGTAGATAATCAGGAAGGCTAATGGAATGTTGACCCTTATGTAAGAAGAGATATTGGTTCATTGGAGATAGTTCAGAGAAGTTCACACAGGAGATTTCTGGTATGGAGGAATCATTTTATGAGTACAGATTTAAAAGGTTGGGACTGTACTCATCAGAGCTTAGAAGAATGGCAGGTGATCTCATTGAAACATAATTAATTCTTAAATTTGCTCCCAGGTTGAGACATTCCACTCCCGTACATCTCAAATGTCCTCATTCTTCAAGGACCGCAACTTCCCCCCCCGCAGTGGTCGAGAACGCCCTCGACCGTGTCTCCTGCATTTCCCGGAACACATCCCTCACGCCCCGTCCCCGCAATAATAACCAAAAAAGAATCCCCCTCGTCCTCACATACCACCCCACCAACCTCCAGATCCAACGCATCATCCTCCGACACTTCCGCCATCTGCAATCAGACCCCACCACCAAAGACATTTTTCCCTCCCCACCCTTATCTGCCTTCCGGAGGGACCACTCCCTCCGCGACTCCGTTGTCCGCTCCACACTCCCCTCCAAGCCCACCACACCCAGCACTTTTCCTTGTAACCGCAGGAAGTGCTACACCTGCCCTCACACCTCCTCCCTCACCCCAATCCCAGGCCCCAAGAAGACTTTCCACATCAGGCAGA